>VWZG01009228.1:41043-52558 GCA_013396735.1 Grallaria varia | reverse complement strand
AAGCCTAGCCATGATGAGTTCTCTTAAAATTGAGTCACAATTCTAGCAACAGGATTCTCCTGAAATTATTTTAGATTTCATGTTGCATTTAATGTGTAAATAAATTCTTGCCTGTGCCTTTACAATTTAATCAGCTATTTCCATCACTGCTCAGATATAATGGTTCTCACAGTCCAATGTAAATCTTGTTGGGGATAGGTTTCTCTATGGAGATTCATCCATAACATGATAAGGCATGCAAACATGCAACAGGGCTTTTGCTCCTGTTGACACAGGTATTCTCTTCAAGCATGGCCAATATTAAATGTTACATAAGTATTATTTATGCAGAAAAAGAAGAACTACTCAGAACAAATCCAAACCTCTGTGATTTTATATTTTTTAATAGTTTTAAAATGTTATTCTATGAGATGCTACAAGAAACATGAACTTTAGAAAACCATACCAGTTATATAAGAATAATCATTAATATAACCAAATGTGACTGTCAAAATGTTTTCAAATTTGTTTATACAAACCAGGAAAGATTCTCCTTAGGAAAGTTGAAGGATTTCTGGAAAAAGTAAGATTTGATATGCGCCGAATATAGTAGCAATTTTATGACAACAAACCAAAGACAGTTGGAGACCTCTAACATATTCAATAATTGGAAATAGATTATTTCTCTACCTCTGGCATTTATTCTGTTTATACCCTCTTTTCTTTCTCTCCTAGAGAGCTTACTAGGAAATGTGCCAATCAAATCACCTTCAACATGACAGGTACTGAACAGCACTAGAAAACTAATGAAAAACAACAACCTTGAGTTGTTTGTGCAAAATAAACCAAATAACTAGTCCAGCTAGTGACAGACATTGAGTATTAGCCTTTGATTGATGTATCTGGTTTCATGTTTACCTCAGTTGTTCAATGACTAGTGAAAGGTCATGAACACAATCCTGTTAAGCCAAAGTACTGATGGAAACTTGACCCACCTAAAAGCTTGTCCAGAGCTTTCAGTTTGCTCCTAGATCTCAGGTAACAGGAGAGCTATGGAAGTTAACTCTGATATTCCAAAGGAATAGTCTAGGTACTGACAGACAGAAATAATATTTTGGCTTTGAATTTCAAACCTGGTGTTGCTGCTGGTAGCTTTTTAAAAAATGTAAGAAAAAAAAAAAGCAGATGAACAACTACTGGTTTCCATGAAACAAAGCTATCTCATGCCTTAACATAATAGCTCATTCAAATTTAGCATACAACCATAATAACAGTATATTTCATATACTACTAAGTGCCATTTTTACCAACCTCAGGCTTAAAAGTAAGGGGAAGTTAAAGCAACAGACTATTCCAATAATATTTTAAACTAAATAACCCTAGAAGCACTCAGAAATTCAAAATATTTGATGACAAGTTGACTCTTTTGAACTTTCACTCATCCTTACTTTAAATTTATAGAACATCTCAGTGTAATAAAACACATCATAAGAAAGTAGTTTGTAAGAATGAGAACATGGATCCACATTCATCTGGCCCTAAATTTGCAGCTCCTGGGGGGCTTGACTGTACTTGTTTTCAGAGCTACGTCATCATTCTTTGCTGTTTTAATTAGAACAATATGCACAGTAGTTTAAAATATGGTGGAAACTCCCCCATGTATTTAGGTCATACTCCTAGACAGTTATTAATGCCCACATAGCACTGTGTATGCCTTTGTGAGGAAGTTCAGTATCTTTTTTTGTCAAGAATTTTGTCATTTTAAGTTCGGTGTCACAGCTCCTGGAAGGACAGGGAGTACCTGCGACCTGACAAGTTGGATTCCCCTAAAGAGGATGGTTGTATTTGATACATATCCTCCACAGTGGGAACTAAACCACTACACCTCCGTGCTCTTTTCACTATTTCTTCACTCACCGCCTTGCATTGCCAAAACTAAGACTATGTGACTGCCTGATAATGCATAAACGAAGTTGGTTCATACATTGAAAACCTGGAACAGTCTATTTTGCAGGGTCACACAGTGATAGCTGCATCCACAAAGGAAAAAATTCATAGCAGCTTCTGATTGCAAGAGAACTTCTGTAATACTTATGGTCTCAGAGTGGCTTGTTATAGGAATCAATACTTTCTGGGAAAAGCACAAATTATGTCCAACAGTCTAATTCACTTGTTGCATAACACAATTTAGAAATAAGTCACTAAAAGTCAAATAAAATAATTCTTTTGAAATCCAAGTTATTTAATTGAAAAATCAATGAGAGTTTACTTTTGAGGCTTTTTCTAAAAATTGTATGTGACTTAAAAAATTAATAGAGAGGCTGTAGGCCAGGACACAAAAGACATACATTTTAATTAGCCAGTGGTTGTCACCATTTTAAAGATACAGTTTATTAGAAGGAAGAGAGAGAAAAGGGAACTGTAAAATCTGAGACAGACTAGATAAACTGAGTGACAACAGCATGATCAATCCTCCCCAATTTTTGGAAAATTGTTCCAGTCTTAGGTTTTTCTTCTCTGCTTTTGAATGTGTTAGTCTTTGTCTTGAGAATCAGAACACGATTTTAACAGCACCAGATCCAGATTTTAGTAATATATTTCTCCTTTTCCTGAAAAATACAGTTTAATTACAGGTTTTTCAATGTACTAAAGGACTATTAAGAAGAGATTTCCATTATAAAACATTTATAATTAAAAGAGAAAAGGGACTAGGAGTATTCTTACAATAAAATCCTAACAATATTTCACATTCAAATGTTAAGAACTGTCTTCCCTCTTTCTCTGTTTTCCCAACACATAGTTAAAATGAATTTTAGCAGTACTTAGGATGAAGCAATAAAACCATCAATAAGGTAGGCTACACTGTGAGCTTACAGAAGTAATGCTTTAAGAAATTATGACTTTAAATTTTATGGTTCTATCCATATTTGGTATGGTAGAGGTTAACAACTCTTTACCTGTTAGCTCATCCTTCATATGAGAGAAAGAAAAGGCTTTTCTCTCTGGTAGCAGGAAATTTAAAGACTTTCATTCTAATCTTTTAAGGCTGTAAAAATACTTAATCTTAGCTATAACTTTTTCTATCTCATTTCCACTCCCTGGGAGAGCTTGATCTTATTAAGGGCAATCTTTTGCAATTTTCATGTTGCGGGCCTTCCTGGAGTTTGCCCCTTATTACTCTAATGAAGTTCTATTTTTGGATATTGAAGGTGCTTGCCTACAGGTTCCACAACTTTTAATGGTATTGCAAACACTGTACCCACTTGCCATATTTATTAAATCAATTACAATTTATGATGCCGGTGCATAGTTAGGGTTTTTCTTCATTCTTTGGCTTTCAGCAGCATACTGATGAGACTGGCAATCTCATCAAAAAGCCACCAAAAATTATTTACGACTCAAATTTGCCTACAAATGTGATAAATTATATTACTTCTTTTCCTATCTGTGTGTCATCATTAGGCTACTGACTCTCTATTTCTTTTTCTTTATTCTCTATTCTGTATTCTCCCTCCTTCTCTCTGCACCACTAAAGGTGTATAATTTTCTTCTACTCATGAAATTTTATCCAGGCCCAGTCAGGAACTCGATGGAGGTTTGAATTTGTGCAGCCATTGCAGCTAATGGGATGAGTCTGAAGGATAATATAGGTCAACAGAATAAAAAAAACAAAACCTAAGTCTGAAGTCCAAAACTCATAGAAATTTGAGGAGACAGCGGTGGGCCCTCGAGGGATGCACTAAATCAAGGAGATTTAAAGGGGGGGAAGCACCAGAAAAATAGGAAAGTCAGATATGGAATTGAAGATTCAGAGCAATGAGAGCATGAAAAGACATAACATATGACTAAGAAATCTTTACTAGCATTTGTAGGTCTTTAGAAAATCTGATTTTGATCATCTTCTGTTAATGGGTTAAATTAAGAACTGAGGGATGCTATGGAGAAATGTGTTTCCTGCAGGCTGTAAGAAAAAGGCTTCAAGAGCATTGTGAGAACTCTGGACTTAAGAGATCACTATGGTGTATTTCTCACCATCCATCTGAGGCATATAAAGTTATGACCCGGGTTTGTCAAGACACACATGCAAGATCCCTACTTTTACACCTACAGTGACATTTTGTTTTGTCCTGAGGTACAGCAATGCTATGGGAAATAATTTTAATATGCTAAGCTCTGGATAATAGAAACACGTCACATATACAACTCCATTTGTTTAAATAAAACAAAAAATTAGTTCTCTTGATGCAGTTTCAAATAGAAGTTATCCAAAGAATAACTTGCTATTAAATTATATTCTCACAAATGATTTCTTTTTCAAGAATATTTTCTTCATCATTTTCTAATGTAGTAACAAATGTCAGTGTTCCCTTTCTAAAAAATTTGGTATGAAGTGCTTCCTGAAACTCATTCCACTTGTTTGTATCTATATAGTTTCAAAACAATGTTTAAACCAGAGGAAGAATGAGGCAGAGAGGGTATGTTTGTATGCACAGCAAAGCTTTCCCTAAAATATTTTATTAAGGATATTGAAATACAAGAGAGCAAACATTTATTTGTCATCTAAAAAAAAAAGTTTCAATTTTTTTTACTTCATATATATCTCACTAAATTATATGTTTGTATATTTCACTTTGATTATATGCCCAGAAGAATGTAAAACTTGAAGTTGATGCAAGAGCATATAATTTAATTATTTATATTAAATTTATATTTTTCTGGGCGTAGTTGGTTTAGGTTTTGGGGGTTTTTTTTCTTTTTTAGTTTCTCTTTAATTGAAAATTTCAATTGAAAATTTCAGTACATTCTTTTTAAAAGTGTAGTGTCAGCAGGAACCTAGTGAGAAAAAAATTAGACTGGTTTCTTTGAATCAGATGTTTAAAAAAGTAAGCGCATTGTAGTATAATTATTAAAATACAAATGTAAGTTATTTGTCTCCAATTAAATGATTATTTCTGAAAATTATATGAAGAGCAAGAAAATATCACTGCTTTAAAAGGGTTAACATTGAAACCAATTTAAAAAATGAAAATGATTTCAAGGATTGTTACTGCTCTTACTTTCATTCACATAATATGTGCATAATATTTAAAAGATAATACAGCTGAAGAAAACAAAGCAAAGCTCTGTAATATTCTGTGCATCAAGAAGTCATGAGATAATACAGTGCACCAGAGCATCTTGCTGTTTTGGTATTTCATTAAACATGCATACTCTGAACAAGAATAAGGAATATTTGTTTACTGATAGGTATGGAAGAAATGAGCATAAGCACCACTGTACTTAATAATAGATGAGAATGGAGGTTTCAACTTTATAAAGCAAACAGGATGGTGCTTGTTTAGAATACAAACCCATAATTCATAATGAATAATCTCTTCATCTAAAATATGGAGAAGAAAAAAGATTTTTTAAACAAGAAAATATTCAGAATGGCCATTATTTTACTAAGAAGTTACAGAATAATAAAAATTACTTGAGTAATGAAGATAGCAAAGGGTCTGGAGCATAAGTCTCATCAGGAGAGGCTGAGGGAGCTGGGGTTGTTTAGCCTGCAGAAAAGGAGGCTCAGGGGACACCTTTTCACTCTCTACAACTACCTGAAAGGAGGTTGTGGCCAGGTGGGAGTTGGTCTCGTCTCTTAAGTAATGTGACGGTACAAGAGGAAATGACCTCAGGTTGCACCAAGGGAGGTTTAGATGTGATATTATGAAAAAAAAGTTCTTCACGGGTAGGTTATCAAGCTTTGGAACAGACTGTCCAGGGAAGTGGTTGAGTCACCATTCCTGGAGGTATTTAAAAGATATGTAGATGTGGAATTTAGGGACATGGTTTAGTGGTAGGCTTGGCAGCGCTGGATTATCAGTTGGACTTGATGATCTTCGTGGTGTTTTCTGCCATAGCCAACCCTACGATTCTAACCATGGCCTGGGGACATTCTCAGTACACAATTTCTCAGCTATAAGTATTGCTGTGACTTCTATGTTTCTGTCAGATAAGCAAAACACACATCAAACACAGTCTTTATTTAGCAAGGGTATATCAGAGTGTCTTTGTTATCTTTTTCTAACCTGTAGGTGAGAGGAAAATGCACTTCAGACTTAATTTCTGTGTTGAGGTTTAACCCCAGACAACAACTAAGCACCACACAGCTGCTTGCTCACTCCATGCCCCATTGGGGTGGGGGAGAGAGGGAGCTGAGGAAAGAACAGTTTAATAATTGAAACAACATTAATATATATATATATATAAGTGAAATCCAAGGAAGATAAGTGATACAAATTAAAACAATTGCTAACCACTAACCAACTGATGCCCAGCATGTTCCCAAGCACTAGACTCCTGGCCACTTTTCCCCCTAGTTTATGTGTTGAGCGCGGCATCACAAATGTCCTGTGGTCAGTTGGGATCAGCTGTCCAAGTTGTGTCCCCTCACAGCTTCTTGTGTCCCCCAGCCTACTCACTGACAGGACAGCATGAGAAGCTGAGAAGTCCTTGACTTAATGTCAGCCCTGCTCAGCAATACTAAAACGTCAGTGTTATCATTATTCTCATCCTAAATCCAAAACACAACACTTCAGCAGGTATTAGGAAGAAAATTAACTCTATCCCAACCAAAACCAGGACACTGTGGTAACATTTTGGTATTGAAAACCTAGTGCATCAGCAGAAAGATAGAAAATTATACATCTGACAGTAACAGTAAAATAATTGGGACAGTTCAAAAAGATAAGAGAAGAGTTAGACAGCTGTTGTAAGGAGGAGATATATTCAGTAAAGACGGGGGAGAAAAGCCTAAGACTTTGTAGAAGTCTGGGTTTTCTTAGATTAGCATACATGAGATTCAGCGCACTTGAACTGGACCAAAACTAGCATTACATCGAACAACTCTTGCATATTAATTACCCAGTTTTATAATAAATTTCTGAATCTTTTTTTCCCAGTATGCATTTACTTGTAATTTCTTTTTATCTAAAACTAAATTTAGACTGAATTTTTTCTTGTATCAGGCAGAATGGAGACTCCAGAAACTCTGCCTAAACTGATAATTGTATTAGTACACTTCTTGATTCATTCTTTATAATGCTGAAATCTCTGGTTACTCTTACAATTTCTCCCTAGTCTTTTTTTTTTTTTCTTTTTTTTTTTTTTTTTTTTTTTTTTTTTTTTTTTTTTTTTTTTTTTTGACAAAGGGATGTTTTGTTTTGGTTTGTTTTGGGTTTTTTTTGCTAAAAGATCACACTAAAAACCTTGTTCCTTCATACAATTTATTTCTTTTCCCTCATATCACTTTTTAGTCTGTATTACACAGAACAAACCCAAGAATTTTTTAGTTTCTTAAGGAAATGCACACAGATACTAATATAAATACTGTAAATTTTTTAATTGACAAAGGTTTAGTGGAGAAAAACGAACAGTCTGGAGGGTAGGAACTGTAAATAAACTGGAAATGCAGCCAAAACCAACAGAAGGCATGTAGAGCTGGGAAGCTAAAGATGTACATAACAGCTGAAGAGAAAGAAGAACTGAGTTTCTACACAGTAGCAGGCACTATCTGAAGGTGTACTTAGCCTACTGTTCATAATTACAGTTATTAATGAAGTTGACATATTTAAAGCATGTAAAAAACAGCATCTCAATTATTGTTCATTCCTCAAGCATGAAACAACTATTTAAACATGACTAAAAAGCATATTTCCACAGCCAGAGGAGACTGGGATGGGAAGTTTGCCTAGGTGATAAAAAGAAAATGCCAGATTCTTTGATGTGCTGCTTTTGTGTCTTTCCTCTGTGGGCACACATGCAGAATGTGCATTATTGTTCTCTACAGCACTGAGAGTTTTCCTTGCAGACACTTTCCAATTTTGGACTTATTTAGAAATCATTTAGTGACAGTCATCCCAGATGGATAGCTAACCAACGAGTGGCAAAGGAGTAAACCAAAAAGTGTGTTGTGTTTTTTTATGCTGAACAAAATACAACATTGTTCCTCCTAACAAAAGAAAAAAAAAAAAAAAGAACAGCAAAATAAAACAAATATAAAACAAAGACCAAAAAACCCTCAACCAAAACCATTTCAATATTTGAAACTCAATCTCTCACGCACTATATATATATATTTTAGGACTAAGCTAATTTTAAGATTAAAATTAATATTTCTGGTGCTATTTTTAGAAGTGCTGCATATATTTTATTAGACTCTTCAAACATTAAAATCAGAAATCATCTTATGACATGAATCTTACATGAGAAATTGCTAAGGTTTGCAGATACTAAAATAGTTGTACAAAGTCCATAAAGTGTGGATACTTGTTTCAAAGGACATTTCAGATCTAGAATAGCTAAAACATGCATGAGATAATGGAATTATATAATATCAGTAACTATCAGAGTATTTTCTTTTAGGAAAGTTTTGTACATTTGTGCTGCAATTAAGGTGGAGTGGTATGCACTCATAAACTGCAAAGAAGCAGACCAACTATAAGCTTTTGCACCAGTGGTATCTTTCTTTCTATTTTTTTCTTCATTATTTCTGTATCAGTGACTGCATTTGAGTGAAACTGAACAGCAAGGTTCTTGAACACTACTCAGCACCTGATGCATCAAGGAATACATATCGAGAAAGAAAATATCTTTGTCCTTAGTACTCAGAATCAAGGAACTGGAAATACCGCCTTACTATGATTTTATTTCAGATCATTAACTTAACTACATCAAGACAGATGTTACACTGAGATATAAGTCAAGCTTGTCACACTGTGAAGCTACCTAAAGCATCCAGTCATTCACCTTTCAAAAAAAATGTACTTTCTTTGATATCTGCCAGTGCTAACAACTAACTGGTTCCTTTTTCAATTCAGTTCAATATATTACCTCTGCCAACAGGCCGATTGTCAATAAGAATAGTCTAATTTTTTTCTCTGATGTCTTTAAGGGCTTGGGACAATATGCAGAATTTTTCAGAAGCACAAATGTTGAGTTTCTTCTAAGTGGTATGACGTGCACTGTTACAGACCAGTAAGAGTTAAACCATTTCAATCAGTTGGTATATTTTGTCTGGCATTTTAAATGGGCCACTGATTTTCTAGTGGGCACAAAACCAGACAAACATATGGACAACATTTATAGGCAATCAGTACATTTACACTTAATTTGAGTATCTCAGCTCACTAATGAGGGACAGACTTAAAGCCAGAAATTTCCAAGCTGTTGTCCATACTGAGATCACAAACTGTTGTTTCAGAAGATATGTCCTTTGTGAATGTCTTGTAAATCTTTATCAATTAGGAATTGTGGTCAATGGCTCATTGTCCACATGGAGACCAGTGATGAGTGGTGTTCCTCAGGGCTCAGTACTGGGGCTGACACCGTTAAACATCTTTGCTGGCAACATGGATAGTGGGACTGAGTGCAAATTCACTGACAACACCGAGCTGTGTGATGCAGTTCACACACTAGAGGAAAGGATGTCATCTAGAGAAGCCTTGAGAGACCAATGCAAATGTCATGAAGTTCAAAGAAGCAATGTGCAAGGTCGTACACCTGGGTCATGGCAATCCCAGGCACAACTACAGGTTGGGCAGAGACATGACTGAAAGCAGTCCTGTGTAGAAAGACTTGGGAGTGATGGTTGATGAAAAACTCAACATGAGTATGTGAGCTCACAGTCCAGAAAGCCAATGGTGCCCTGGGCTGCAGCAAAAGAAGAATGACCAGCAGGGCAAAGGAGATGATTTTCCCCTTCTACTCTGCTCTCATGAGACCCCGCCTGGTCTACTGTGTACGGCTCTGATGTTCTCCACATAAGAAGGACATGGAACTGTTGGAGCAAGTCCAGAGGAGGGCCACGAAGTCTCTGAGAAGACTGGAATGCCTTCCCTAAGAAGACAGGCTGAGAAAGTTGGGGTTCTTCAGCCTGGAGAAGAGAAGGTTATGTGGAGACCTCTTAGGAGCCTTCCAGTGTGTGAGGGGGGTCTACAGGGCAGCCAGTGAGGGACTCTTCATTGGAACTGTAGTGATAGGGCAAGGAATAGTGGATACAAATTGATAGAAGGGAAATTTAGATATGAGGAAGAAATTCTTTACTGTTAGAGTGGTGAGACACTAGATCAAGTTGCCCAGGGAGGTTGTGGATGCCACAAGCCTGGCGGTGTTCAAAGCCAGGTTGGATAAACACTTGAGCAACCTGGTCTAGTGACAGATGTCCCTACCCATGGCAGGAGGGGTTGGGATCTTTAAGGTCCATCCCAACTCTTTAACATTACAAAATTCTATGATTCTATGAAAATTTATTGGCCCAAACAACTTCAAAACAATTATGTGTTCATATGTTCCTGTGGTCCATGGTTCTTTACCTTTACAGTAAAAAAGATTGTCCTTAAATTTAAAAGGACTTGCCATTATTTCAGTTTGTGCCCTTTGCCTCTTTGACTGTGTCCTGGGAAGAGTCTGGCTCTGTCTTCTTGCTGGTGTGCTGAATGGTTTAATGTACAGGTACTTCAGATGGACTCACAGTTAGGCTCACTTCTCTGAAAAGGTGTGATAGTTTTCTCCATAGTTCTGTTCTCTTGACACCTCCTTATTTTTCTGTATAGACTGTGGCAGGCCCTTCACAGCCCTAGTCTGTTGATCAGGAGGTCTGTCTCATCTAAATCATCTCCACCCTTTGCTTGACAATTGAGTTCATCACTTCTTCAGTTGATTTCAGTTGGCCAATCTGTCATCAAAGATCAAGCTAATACCATATCTTTGCAGCCTCAATCCTGAGAGAAGGTCCCATGGTCATGGAAGGTGAAACCCTGTTTTCAATGCCAGCTATGTAATCAGTTGCTGACCAACAGTTGGTGAACAATTTATTCACACCCTCTCAAGCCCTTTCTCTCATTAGCAGGATGGTGGAGAAAACCACTGGAGCTCCCATGTCATGTATCCTGTTTCTGGAGACATGCAGTCACCTGCGGTGTGTTACAGGTCTGGACTGGTACCTACATGGAAGAGCAGCAAGAAGTGGCTCTCCCAGTGTCGGATAAGCCTTGTTAGCCTCCCCATTACATCCCAAATCGAAGCTCTTGGAAAGCAGTAATCCTTCTTAAACAGCAGGTAGTATTGGCAGATGGGAGCCTTCACCCTCAGCATGGAGTACCCCAGTATTGTCACTCCTGCTTCTTTGTAGTGCTGCTGAATGCTTCAGGCTTAGTTGGTTTGGACACGTTTTTGGCATAACTCCCGGTTCCTCATCTGCTACCAGGATAGTGAACCTGTTCTGCATACTCATTAAATAAAAAATATGATAAAATTCATAAATTCTTTCCAAGTTTTGCTGCTTCTTGATTTCACCTCGGCGGGATTTCAGATTAAAATCTCGTATATGTTCTTTTTTTGTTTTGTTCCCACTAGAGAAGGTCTTGTAATTCCTGAATAAAAAAAGATTATACTAATTGGCATTTCCTGAATTAGATGAACAGCCATCTGAAAAAACAAGGGAGAAAACATAGGTGGAATGCAAAGAATCACTTCATTCCACCTATGTCTTCTTCCT
>VWZG01009228.1:6229-41031 GCA_013396735.1 Grallaria varia | reverse complement strand
CCTTTTTTTTCTTCCTTTTTTTTTTTTTTTTTTTTCCCCCACTTGGCTGCAAGAGAGATTCAGCAGCAGATATTAAATAACTTTTCCTGATTTGCTTAAGTTATCATTGACAGAATGGAAATATCTGAATTTTTCCTATAGGATATCTCACTGTGTCAGTGACATGACATCTTGGCAGGATGTTACTCAGCAGATGATGACAAGAAATTTTAGGAGCAAATTATCCGGTTTTATATATGGAACACTAGTGAGATGAATAAAATTTTATTTTTGCTTTTTGCAAAAATCATCACAGTTATTTCAGTGTGGTAGTGCTTATCTCAAAAGGTAAGGAGAAGATTGATAATACACAGACATTGTAAGTAATAAGTGACTGGGAAAATTAAAAGTCAAGGCACGGACTGTGGATGAAAGAACACAAGCATTCAACAGATCATAAGAGATCGTGAAATGAACAAGTAAGGTGATTTTTTTATCTTGGAGGACACTGAGTGAAACCGGTTGTTTTACAAACTTCTGGGACCAATTGCAGGCACAAGCTCTTTATCCTGCTGCTGACCACACTGGATTAAAGAATCATACTCTTGGTAGAATTTAATCCTGCTGCAGGAGTTAAAATAGATTAAACTTATAATAATTAATAATAAAGTTTTAAAGAACTGACTGCTTGTTGATAATTCTTAACTTTTAAAATCCTGCCATGAAAATAGTATGTTGTATACAACAGTAAATATTTCACACTGTTATTTGACTTGATAATAGTAACTTAGCAACTTTGCTGTTCGGATGTGTTACTTTTGAGGTAAGATACTAATTGTGATTGTGATGCAAACTGCAAGTGTGGAAAGTTTAATGCATTTTTATAATTTTAGGCCTCAAGATGTGGTAGGTACCCCTCAGCAAAAAGTGAAGAAGCAAGGACTGCTCTTATGCTGAGAGCTTCTGAGGACAAAATGAGACTAATGAAACAAGGAATCAAATATTAGCTAATTATATGCATACTCATGAGTGACCATTAGCCTGTTTTGGGTGCTAAAACTGCTTAAGCAACAAGACATCAGTTGGTTAGAGCACGGTGCTAATAACACCAAGGTCATGGGTTTGATCCTCATACAGGCCATTCACTTAAGAGCTGAACTCAATGAACCTTGTGGATCCTTTCTAACTCAGGATATTCCATGATTTTGATGTCCCAGGCCACTTGATCTTAAAGCTAAGGAACAAGACCTGACATTGTTCGATTTATGATTTTAGAAGAATTTGGTTAGTCTACATTAACATGGTGAAACTTTTGCTTCAAATAATCTATTTTGCTTATAAGCAGGAACATATTTCATATGAACCTGAAAAAGAGTGTTAGACTGAAATATGAGGGATACAATGCCTGACTAGAACAGAATTAATCTGAGTGGAAACACAGTTCATTGATATATACAGGGAATTGCTGACTGGTGTTAAAGTTGTATTGAAACATAAGAGGGCATTTATCCAATACATCAAATCTTTGCCTTAGCATAAAAAATTCATAAATTTTTAAAAATGCTTGTAGAAAACTCTAAATAAGCTTTCATTTTTTAGAACAGATTCAGAAAGTGATGCAGATACCTATTACTAAATAGTTTTAGAGTCTTGATGTATATATAATTATTGCTTCAGAAAACTTCTGGTTAACCATAAGTTCTGATTGGGTGTAAGTGCAAGGGTATCCCTGCATGGGGCTTGAATAGCCCTTACACTGAGCTGCTAAATGGCAGACAAAGCAAGTATGATGGCAGAACTTGAACTAATATGGGAGGGTAATGAGGAAATAATCAAGGACTGTTGATTATTTTGAAAGGAAATTTGGTAAAGAGTTCTATTTTCAGTCACAGTTCCATAACACTGCTGCAGAAGAAAGTGAACTGGGAAAACATTGGTCTGCAGAGCAATGCAGTACAAGAAAGTAGCTAAGATACCATCCACCAGTTATGAATGAAATTCAGAACTATGAGCAAAAACTTTCCCCAATGAGGGAAACAAACTAGATTTGCATTTTTTCTAAATTAGTGAGCAAAAGCAGAAAATTACTAAACAGTTTGCTCAGTGTTAGAAAAGCCATTTCAGAAGCCTGTTAAGCAAATCTGAGCAGCTGCATTTCCAGAATGTCTCTGGCGATCACACCTTTTCAGGAAGGAACATTATCTCTAGCCTAAGACCTTTGAAAATTTATGACTAATTAAAGCAATTTTCTATGCTAGAATGTGAGGTAGAGTTGTGTGACTTAGTGATTAGTGTTTGTGTGGAAAACAATACTTATGAGAAACATTCCAGAATATTTTATTTTTATGGAAAACCCTGTTTTTTATCAAACAGCATACTAGGCACTTTGACATGTTTTTATCACTGTATAGACTTTGTAACATTAAAATATGTGACTACACGTGAACCTCTCATAGAACACTTAAATTATCCCATGCCTTTAGCCTCTCCCCCAGCCTCAACTAGGACACCTTTTAAGGTCTGTGTGGTGCTTGACCAGCTTTACATACTTTTCATCAGTGAAGGAAAACTTACGGAGACTGAAACTGTAAGAAATAAACTTCCAGCTGGTGGCATAGCTTTCTGTCACAAAAGAGAGCCAGAGCTGATAGTCTGAGTGAAACTACAGGACTATGAAACAAGGAGAGAATCTGGTCTAACAGGCTGCCACCACTGAATACCTCAATGTTTTTCTATTTTATATGTATTAATTTATATCTGCACAGACTGTGTACATTCTGGATTACTGGATTCTACAAAGTATATTTCTTAATAAATCAGTTATTGCATTATCCACTGAAGAATCAAAGAGGAAGACAGAGGCAGAAAACAGAACAAAGTTCTTCACAGATTTTGACCGAGTACAAGTCATATAGAATTTGTTACACAAACAGAGTGTTTTCAGCATTGAGAAAAAGTAATCATTCAATATAATGGCTTATAAATGTCAGTAAATAGTGATGCATACAGTGAAATCTGCATATGACAACAGCTTATTAAGGACTTAATAAAGCTAGGTAAATCAGCAACATAATAACAGCTATAAGGCAATGTTTATTAATTATTGTTGATCAATAATATTTCAATTATTTAAACTCGACATATATGTTAGGAAAGCATGTTTTTTCTTTCTATGAAAATCTGTCCTCACCAGTGACATTAGAACAGTATAATGGAATTGAGAAAGGTTTCTAGTAAATTTCCTTAGAACTTGATTTTTATACTGAGAGATTTTAAACAATGTAAAAATTATAGTCTGAGAAGAAAAAAAAAAAGTGGTAGCATCCTCCAGGACATATAGTACTTCAAGATGTTCTTTTCCTACACACACTACTCTAGGTATGTATTTGGCCTCAAAAATGTGCATGTCAAATCTCATGTACAACACTATCTGTAGGGCACACACTTGCATGCCCTTACAATCACTTAATCACAGTGAAAGGATGCCACAAGCTTGGCTTTTCACTCACAGTTTTTTCAGACAGAATCCCTGGAACAGAATTTTAAAATCTAAAGGAGGACAGGTTGCAGAACTTAAAAGTAACTAAAAGAAATGAGATAATTCTTTCTCTGGGTTATTTTCCATGCCAAGTGCCAAGCAGTTTTCCCATGCCTGAAAGCAGTTCCAGGCAGAGGTTAGCAGCTAGAGAGACCTGCTAAAACTAGCAAATGACCTGCTAGTCTTTGGATGACAAACATAAGTAGATTAATTGTCAGATCTACCTATTTAATGTGAATTATTTCACATTTTATTATACAACAGGAAGAAGGCTGCTATTTATTCCTGACGAACTTACTTTGTTATGGAAGAGACACCATAGTGTAATCCATAATTGATAGAGTGGAAGTAACATTCACATTTTCTTGAAAAGCAAAGTTTGAGTCAGGTGGAAAACTATTTCATATACTTCAAGCAAAAGAAAAATAAAACAAAACCACAATCTCCTGCTACATGAAGAAAATTATTTTGTTTTACTCATGCAGAATTTCTTTTCAGAGGGAAGATCCTGTAAGGCTTGCAAGACTGTGTGAAGTGAAATGCATAAAAGAATCTTTGACTGACACCTCAGGGGGAATTTGTCATATAGCATATGCTTATCCAACACAGCAACACAAAGGCTTGGGTATTCTCATGATCTGAGAAATAAAATTGGTTCTTGTTTCTTCTGGAAACATCCAGAAGTCAGTGGGAGCATTATCAGAAGCAGGCATTTGCAAATACAGCCATCCAGACCTATGCTTATAAATGTTTTTTCACTCAAATATATACTCCACAGTAAATGCTTCCATAAAACCAAAAGGATATTTATCAAGAATATTTTGTTTAGATTTTTTATTGATTTTACTATTGAAATGCTAGCATCTGTCTGTTTTAGTTCACTGTGTAAACAAAGCCTCATTTGCCTCACTTATCTAAGCCAGACCTTTGGAACTAAAAAAATATCTTGCTGTACAGTCATTTTGATTTTTTTTTCCACTTATTACCACCTCAGTTCTTTGCTTTAGAATAGAAAATTTTCAGTAAAAAGTTTCTATCATCTTGAACCAATCTTGCACTGAAAATGGACAACGTCATGCCTAAACACTATAATTTCTGAAAAAGTCCAGAAAAGATTAAAATCAAAATATCATTAGATGAGCAGGAGAAAGGTACAAAGATACTGATAAATCTAATAGGGTTCTTGAGAGAATGGCCAGCTGCATTCAGGGTGCTCAAATAGCAAAGTGCCTGCTGACCACAGGATAGCAAATAGCACAGCTGGCAGTAAGGGATCAACTAATTATATTGCCCGGGAAGGATTTTCAAAAGACTTGATTTTGTTTGTTGTTTGATTATCAGTCTATTTTAACAGCACTCAGCAGGGACTCTAAAGTTAAGTGTCAGATGACTTTCCCTTTGTGAAGTTCTTGGAGAGGAGTTGATAACCTTGGGAATTTGCTTACAGTGGAAACTTAGTATCCTTGGGTAAGTGCTCTTACGTCATAGAAAGAGAAAACAGACAGAGTTCGTTTCCATAAATGGAGATATTTTGTGGGAAACTGAAAAAGAGATAAGCAAACATAGGAGAAGAGGTACTTCAGATCCTAGCTTTTTTTTTTTGCTTTTTTTTTTTTCTTTTCTCCTTTAATACTATACTTGTGAATCTCTGGATACTATTCTGAACCTTCCCTTCCCTCCCCTTCCCCCTTCCCTAAAATACTTTCATTTTCAAGGAGTAATATACATAAATTGTGTGCCACTGCACAAAAAGTTGACTCGGGAATTAGAATATATGTGGCTGATGGAGCTCTGAAGTCAACAACAATTCTTCTATCAGCTGCATCGGGAGCAGAACAAGGCCAGGACTCAGTGCTGCTCTGAAACTACTGCAAATATAGGTAGCATCTGCTCACATTTAAGAGTTAAAGGTGGATGGATCACTCTATGGATGACAGAAAATGGTTTCCTTGCCAAAACTCATCCATGTAATGTTTCAGATTAATTACATGTATTTTATGTAAAAATATGTACTAAAAGTAAAATGCGGGAGTTGCAAAATCATACATACTCAACTCTTCAGAAATTACAGAATTAAGGGATTACTTAATGATTCATTTATCTCTTCTCCACCTAAATGCCACAAAAGAGTCTTTATCTAGATGGATTAAATAACTTCATCACTTCACTCAATGCATTAGAGAGCATGAGGAAACTGGTCAGCTCTAGAGGGGTAATAAAGGGAAATATGCTTGTTCCTATTCACTTGTACTTTAAAGAAGGAAACCAGAAGAGTCAGTTTTATGGTTTCATTTAATTATTGCCCTAAGGAAATGAGAATAAATCATACTTTAGCTGAAGTTGGATTACCAAGTATCTTTTTATAGGTAGAAATCAATTCTTCCTTTTCTTTCTTTCTGAATTTTAAGGTGTAATTTTCAAAATTCTTCAAGACATGCAACTGAAGCCAATAGGCATTGTACTTTAAATTACAAAATAAATATTTGCAAGATATGTAGCTTCTTCGATGACAAATGTCACAAATATGCAATGAGGGAATGAGAAATGCTTTTCTTGGAATAATGTGCAGATGAGGTTTACAAATTCATATGCAGAACTATCCAGCTTTACTTTTGAGAGAACTAATAAAAATTGGGTTGTGAAATTATGGTGTGAAAACTCCTTTTCAGTAATTGTTCTCATGCTCAGACTTATCCCACAGTAAATGGATTAGATTGTCATCCTTTTACTGAAAAATAAATTTAATCTTAACTCTTGTGTGCTGTGTGCTGAGGACATGTATGTGGGCAGCTTTTGAAGAGCGAGTGATGACCTATAAATGTCACCATTTAACTTATTTTAAAATAATTTCCTTGTGGATCTATATCTTTCTGTGATCTTCTGCTCTATAAATCTGCTAAACACATAATTCTACAAAAGAATATTTAGATGCAGAGATGTATCTTCCTTATGAGTCTCTATAATACCATTGCCAGTCTTTTAATGCTCTTCCTATTCCTCTTCAAACATGTTAGTCTCCACAGAATGCACAAATCAAATTTAGGGTTATGCTTTCCACAAACAGGCCAGAGTTCTCCAGCCTCTTCCTTATTTTGTCAAGTTCCCCACTTCTTTCCCTGCTGTCACTGATTTTCCCTGTCCAGCCTCCTCACTGCAGGCAGAACTTACAGCACACCATCTGGGACCACCTTCCTGTATCTTTACCACATTGATTTGCCATCTGTTCACAAGTCTCATTGGAAAGCCAGTCTTTAACTTCCTCTTAATCTCCATTTCCTCCATTTTGTCACAGTTAAATTCAGTTCAGGAAAAAGACGATAGAAGGCTTTCACTCCTGTGGTATATATTGATACTGTTTCTTGAAGCTGCAAATTTTCACATATGTCTTGCAACTTCTTTAAAAAATCAAACTAAAGCATTTAAAAATAATGTCATAAGTAAAACAAATAATTGGAAATACGATACTTATTTGCCAAATTCAACTTTCAGATGAGTAAGGCATAAGACATCATAATCCAAACAATATATAATACTGTAGATCAATATTAAGAACATTATCCTAATTCAGTCAATCAACAGTTAATTTTGTGCATTCCAGTGTTTTTGACTCAACTGGACTTATTAGACCATAAAGGAGTACACCCAATAATGACTGTTCTCAGTCTTTTTACTGCTATATCCACTATAGTACAAGGCAGAGGAGAGAGGTATTTCAATAGATCTTCTTAAAAAACTTCTATTGAAGAACTATGAAGACACTATGAAGACAGTTTTTTTAGCTAAATATAAGTGGAAATTGAATTATTTCAAGGATGAAAGTCAAATGTTCAGAGCAGCGCACTGATTTGTAACAGCAGTAATACTTTGTAGAAGTACTGCTGCAGATGCTAATTTTTTAGGCGAACTCCAGCTGCTGCACAGCTCTTTTCTAGGATGTGTAATTGGCAGTTTAAAATTTATTTGTCCAACTGCACATTCACAATTTCATCAGATGGATTCTCTCAATGAAGTCAGTGCAGAAGTTTAAGTCATACAGAAGTCAACTTGAATTTATGTGACCTGGGAACCATTAAGAGTTTATCATTTATTATATACGCTGTATGCCATTCTTGGTATGTGGTCTGACCTTTAGTTAAACTGAGGTAACTTTTCAGATCAACTTCAGTGGCAGACCTTGTTTGCTTTATTAAGCTTAAAGACTTTCCACTCCCATAGATGTCTGGGAACCTTTCATGAATGCGGGTCTAGCAATCCTTTTATCTCATTTCAAGTATCAGACCACCTGTTCTCATCAGCTCAGTAACTTCATCATAAGTGGCTCTGGATTCTTTAAAATAAATTATAGTTTTGGAGATTTTTTTCTTTTTTCTCTTTCAAAGAAAGTACAAAAGATTCTGTTTAACATGGAAATTAAGTGTAGATGACCAATTTAGGAAGTAATTTTAGATTAGTCCAAACACCTAACTAATTTCTTTAGGGTAACATAAACTGTCAACAGTTAGCTATTACTTTGTACTTTAGTTCTCAGTGCCACAGTTCCTTCCCAATTAATCCTCTTTTCATAATTTATTCAATGAGCTAACCTACTTGTAGGTTGCGTTCTTGAAATAAGATCCATGGAATATACTGCCTGTCTGTCAACTCACATGTAAGCTGTCTCTAAACCCGAAAATATAAGTTCCTAAAAGACCCAAATTATTGAATTTCACCTCACTACGAATCCCCTTTATTTCTGCCAATATAAAAACAGAAACCAAACAAGAAAATATTTCTTCTTTAGATTCAAATTGCCAGTATTGTCTGTTATTGTATTGGAGAGCTCATTTACATAAAAATTTTTATTGAAAGTTAAATAATTATGTTTTAAATCAAGTAGTGATTCAGACTTAACCACAAGGAGGACATGGGGTTGCAATAAAAGCACTATTATACGACTAAATTTACCTACAGTTTATATTTTTTATTTCACTATGTGGTAAGTACAGAGAAATAATAGCTTCCAGAAACAAAGCTCTGAATGAAACATCTTTTGCAATTATCTGCGTGGATATCCACCTACACTAAAGTGACAGGATTTGCATTATATTTTGACATACAGAACAGCATTAGCAAAAACTGAAGTCAGTGCTATTGTGAAACTACTACAACTTTTTTTTTTTTTTTTAAATGCAAATACCACAAATAATGTTTTATGTAGTATAGACAATAGGCACAATCTGATCTCAGAAAAAAATTATTATGGACAACACCTCTCAAACAATGCTTTGAATTAATTATTTTAAGTTTTTAAAGAACAATTTGAAAATTAGTCTGGCACGGCTAGAGGATAATACTACTCTTTTTTTATTCTTTACTCTTTACTAGCTTTGTTTTTAGAAAAATATTTTACTGTTCATAACTTTCAGCTTTATTCTAGTTTTATTCATTACTTATACAGTGAATGCAGGAAGCTTCACTGCTTTTCTTTTCTCCGGTTACTGCAGTTGTCCCCAGAGGACTGAACCTCTTTCTTTTTAACCGTCAACATTACAGCCTTTCAGCCATTCTCATACTCCTATCACTCTATAATTTTCATCTACCTGTTTGGTTGAACAGTTGAAATATTTCTACATGCAAGTAAAACTGAGAGTTTGCATTGTTTTATGTATGATTAGCCAAATGTTTCTTACTACAGTGAAAATCAAATCACTTAGATCTCAATCAGAAAGTTTTCATAATTAACAAAAAAGATAAATCTTGAAGTGCAGCTTGTGTCAGACTAATCTTCAGTCTCCATTTTCAGCATCTTAAGTCTTTTGTAGTCAGTCTAGGAAAAAAATTGCAATTCTGTTGAGCTGACTGATGGCTAAGAATATGTAGGATAGGCATCTGTGCTCACAGTACTAAAAGTATTAGCAACTTTTACTTTTTTTCTGGTCCAGGTGACCTAATGAAGAAAGTATCTATTCCAATTGGTTCTTTATTATAAGTCACAGTAGGTAACTTCTAGAGAAAAGCACTTTAGTTTGTTGCATATTGTTTAAGTTGGTATGTTTGTAAGATGACTTTTCTGTTTTTTAAAAAAATCATCTGTTAATTCTATATCTGCTTGGCACTACGTAATATTCTATTTCCTTAACATTGCATCTGACTAATGTAATGCCCAGACATCTAACTATGTGAACATATTTGGGAACTGAAAAGACAATAGTTGTTTCAGATTTTATCTGAGGAGTCTTTTTTGAGTATTGTTATAAACATTTCCCCGTACATTTTGGATACAGTCTTGGAGAACTCTCTTGCTAGAATCTTGACAATACAACAGCTGTTGGCCTGCTTCTCTCTACAGTTAACAAAGCAAAACAATTTATGTTTTTATCCTTCCTGCTGCTGCTTACTATGTTTTACATTACCATTGGGAATACTTTTGGAGTGGGAATTTTATGGTATTGAGAATCTTTATCATAGACAAACATTAAAATTCTGATTAAACCACCAAGAAATAGAGACTAATCCCTTACAGTATAGTGTTAGAAGCTTTGGTTGTATTAGAAGTAATTCTCAGGTGCAGTAGAAAATCAGGGCATCCTTACGCTGATGGACTTGTGTCATTCATCTGTGTACTTCACCTATACTGATCTCCCATCAGAGAAGGTTTAGACTGCATATTAGGAAAAATACCTTCACCAAAAGGGTGGGCATGCACTGGAACAGACTGCCTAGGAGAGTGGTTCAGTCACCATCCCTGGAAGTACTTTAAAAACATGTAGATGTAGCATTTGGGGACATAGCTGTGCGGTAAACTTGGCAGTGTTAGGTTTGCAGTTAGAGTCGGTGATCTTAAAAGTCTTTTTCAATGTAAACTGTTCTATGATTTTTCCCACAGGCCCATTACTTAATGCCACCTACTGCCCTGAGAGCTAAGGTAAAGTCTGTGAAGTATATGCTGCAATTAGGGTGCATATTGGATTTCTTTCTCACATGCAGATCTTCAGTCCTTGACTTGTCCAATAAGGCTACTGTAATACGTCTTTGGAAGAAAATGATATTTTATGGTGAAATTATTAAACTCCTGACATCTCCATCTGTTTTTAAATCTTCCTTGATTATGTCTCAGTTGCTCCCTATCCTCTAGTTTTTTACCTTTTAGAGGAGGAGGAAGAGACCCTTTAAATGTTAAAAGTTCATTTTTTATGTGATTGTTAATTCTATATATGTTCTTTTACAGCTGCTCTGCCTGAAGAAGAAAAAGAAGACATGGGTCTTCTTCCATTTTTATGAATATATGTTAATTCATTAAGCCTCTTTGCATCCATCACTGTGGAATCTTGGTGTATAAAATAGCATAATTGGATGTGGAGAAAATTCAGTATTCTTTGATACTGAATACAATAAAAAGGACATAGAAGGTGGAATAATATAGTAGCGTATAAACTGAAAAATCATTTAGTGAGCAAGTCTTTTGTGTCTTTTTCTAGGTATAACTTAAAAGATTATGCACATGAAAGCTATTTCAGAAATATATATAATAAATTTTAGTTTAAGTAAATATACCACAAAGAAGAATACAAAAGGAGAAATATAATATTGAATATTGAATAGCAATGTATTATTACCACTATAGCAAAATCGCAGAATCACAGAATCAACTCGATTGGAAAAGACTTCTAAGATCTCAAGTCCAACCTATGACCCAACACCACCTTTGTCAGCTAGACCACAGAACTAAGTGCCACATCCAGTCTCTACCTGCTAGCAATTCCTTATTTCTCGTCAATAATATGCTGACGCTAACTTTTCAATTTAGCAGAAACCATTCTGTATTCTTCTTTTTTTAGCATAAAATTATATCATTCTCAGAAATGCCAAAGAACAATCTTCTAATGGAAAAAAAAAAAAAGAAAATACTGAAGATTTTTTGTCTGTGCACTAGCCAACATCAAAATAAACGCTTTTGTATAAGTGGTTACTGTAATGTTGAAAATGTAGGTGAACAATGCAGAAAAAGCCATTAAAGTCTGAAAAGGATCAAATACAGGGTCTAAAATGACATCTTGCTATTAAGTTTCTACAGTATTTTTTTCTGTAAATACTAACTGAATCCACATACATTAATTTATTTTGATGTCATGCTTCCTCTGAAAGAGTAAGTTTGTATAGATTTTACTGATTTGCTCTGCCACATTCCATTTAAAATGAAATGGCATAGGTCTGTGACAAAGAAGATGAGAAATACATAGGAACTGCAGGACAAAAATAAACACAACCTAATCAAGAAAAAAAGGATGAAAGGCATATGAAGAAAAACCTAAAACAGTGTTAAAAACTGCAGTGAGCTACTATTCTTTGTCAGGTTATATTTTACCCAAATTAGTAATTCTTTCTGGATCAATATTGCAACTCGTTTGATGAAGCTTAGTGGGTATTCCTGGTGGAAGAATATGTTTACTTCATAAAAATTCATAATTTTGTCCATTTCTGGTATCTTATTTTTTGGAAGATCTTAAACTTCTGCATATACAAGTCCATTTTATCAGTCTCAGTAAAAGCATTAGTCTCAGTGAGGAATAATACCTGCAATCCTGAGATAAACAACAGAATCTCATGGAGAATGGGACAGCACATGCCTTGGAAGCATAAAATATATTTCTGGAATGCTCTCTAACTTGATTTTAAGATGGCATTATGTATCCAGTATGAGAACCTGAAATATTAATTACTGTCTACTGGTAGAAAAATGTGCATTACAGTAGCATCCAAAGACAATAACAAAAGTATCACAAGCTCTATGGTCCCCATATAGAGCATTTGATTTTTTCCAAGGTGTTTACTAGTTCTTGAAAAGCATCAAAAAACCCCCCACCATTATACAATAAATTAAGAGTTGTAACTGTGAAAAGAAGATACAACTCCAGAAATCAGAGTAAATGGTTAAAGAAAATTCTTTTGAAGCACATAACCTTGGTTCAAGTTTAGGAAACAGCAATAACTGCAGGTTATCACAAGGATTTGTCAGAACAAAGTACAATTTCTTTCTGTGTGTACTAAAACAAAGAAGCAAACAAAGAAGCAAACAAAAAAGGCAAAAAAAAAACCCGAACCCAAACAAACAAAACCTTAGAATCCCACACACCCCTCGAACACTTCAGAGCTTCTGGGATGGGATTCAGCTGGAACTGCAGACACCTTCAGGAATAATGCAGCAATCAGTGGTGCCTCCAGGGCTGTTCAGTTCACCCAAGGTGGAGATCTAAAAGATGGTCAGGTGAATTGTGGATTGTGCTGGCATCAGCAAGGATTCCAGCATCTTTGATGGGTGCTTTGGTGCTTAGCTTATACCATATATAGATACCTACATTTAGGCATCTTAATATTCATCTGAATTCTACATTTATCAGTTTAATATTCTCACAAACATGCTGGGAGAAACTAGAATAAGAAAGAAAAAACAACCTTTCTTCCACTTTTTTTTTTTAAACGACACACAATTTCCTTGACAGTCTGAATATTTCTTAAGAGAAATATTTATACTGTATGGTCTTTGTGTCTCTGTTGAGTACCTTGAAAACAAATTGGTTCCTGATAGATTCCTGGAAGGAGTGGCACAGAACATGGGCCATCTCTGGTGCCGAAGTTTATGTAATGTGAATGTCTTCTTTCCTCTCATAGAGAAATCAGTTGATAGAACACTTTTATTTCTTAGGTGAAAGAACTTACTTTTAATGCATTTCATATTTCAGGAACTAATATAGCTGAAGAATTTTGAAAATAAATGCTGAAGTCCTTAAAGTAAAGCCTTTTTTTCTGGTAAGATACTTTTTAAGCCCCTTTTGAAGCCAATGCCATTGGCGTAAATGAGTATTCCTGTCACTTACAATGAGGCCATAAACATGCCTAGTCGAAAATTTTCCACTCCTTTTGAAGTCCCTGGATACCCACATTGACTCAACAGCTTTTACATGATAAAGCATTCCTCTTTTCCACTGCCTATATAATTACAAATACACAAAAAAGCAGTGGCTGGAAAGCATGATCATAAAGCCCTTGATAAGTGGAGGTTTAGAACTCTCAAAAGTATTGCTTTAGATTTCAGAAAGAAAATTTAATGATTTTAATTAAAAATATTCTCTACTAACCAGGTGCAGATCAACACATGTAGAATTGTGTTCACAAGCATTGACTATGCAGTCGTCAATGTCTTGGTCGCATTTCAGTCCTGCATATCCTGGGTTGCACAAACAATAGAAGCCATCGACAACTGCAAAAGAGACAGTACTTTAATACTAAGAGTCTTTTAGCATAACAACTGAATGTAGTAAAATTAGTAAGTCACACTTATGCTGCTGTCTGGAAAAGATACGGACTGGCTTTACCAAAGAGATGTGGACACGTTAAAAAATTGAAATAAATTTTTTGTGACATATAAAACCCCCTTTTTAGTATGAAAGCAGATTCTTGTACTGTACTTAAACAACTGAAATATTTTTATGTAAGAATTATTAACCAGTGGCCCATTACTAGCTTCTGAAAAAGTGATGTATCTTACAAATTAATGAGCAATTTTCTGTCACAAAACTGTCACAAAGTACATAATATTCTATCTTTGATATTATGCCTAAATGAGATGTGGCAGTTGAACACTGCTTGGTTTGCTGGCTGTTTTTAATTTATTTTTTTGTATGTGTGTGCGTAAGGGATGCCTCATATTGTACCACTATACTAAAGGAAAACTCGCTTGAATTGAATTTTTCTATTATGCATTTCTTAACAAGCTAATGATAAGAATGTACTGTCTCTTTTTCATCATTAATGATTAAAATGGAGAGGAATTTTTAGAATGCTATATCCATATAAGGAGCTCATGGCAGCAATAATTGCACTTCTTGCAGGTCTGCCTTTATTCTATCCTCAAAGACATCCCTGGATTCTTCATTATTTCTGAGATTTACCATAGAATCTATTCTACTGTTGTGTCTGTACACACATCTGCTATTGTATTCATTAAATGCTTTAAGTCATTCAGCACAGGAACATTATTCATCCGCTAAAAGCTTCCTAGCTTCCTTAGAATTCCAGCTTTCTGCAGTCAGTGCACACAGGCTCAAGGAACTCAAACGTCCACAAGATAAAAACTCAAGCCAGAGGCACCACAAAGACAAGCTGTTCCCAAAAAGTTTGGCACTTTTTCAGCATGAAGAATTTTAATGAATCTCATCTAAATTTCATTTCAAAAATATCTCTAAAAAAGTGTAGAATATATAGAAAACATCTGTAAATTTTTTAGTCTTTACTAGATAAAAGATGAAGTTACTTGCCTGACTCCCATGTATGGAAAGTCAGACTTCTTAAAATATTTAATTGAATTATTTTTATATCAAATAGAAGAGTTTCAGGCAATGATAAATTTAGTAATTTGTGGTCAGTTCTTTAAGATCTCATCTGAAACCAGTAAGTTGATTAGATCTTGTTCAAATCTTTCTAAAAAAAAATGCTGTTCTAGCACTGTTGGTAGTCTAGATTCTTGCTGGGTTGGCTAGATAACCTCCAGATGTCTTTCTGCTTTCCAGTCAGCATTTTAAGATTCTCTGAAGATTACTACTGTACCTTTTTATTTATTTTTTTAAACAAGTGTAAAAAGTGTCTGATAGGTGGTAATCACCCCATAAAACTTTCAAGTAAGTACTCCATAGCTAGTGATTGCTACTAAACTTAGCCTGCCGACCTGGACAGAATATAGTAGCGTAATCAAATTACTTCTAAAACCTTTAAGTATACCTTTCAATGAAAGAGTAAATTACACAGCTATGTGATAGAAGATGCTCTATAGTAAACAGATACTCCACTTTGCATTAGTTTGAAATTAAATGGAATTTTTGGACTTAGAATTATGAGAGAGACTTCCTGACTGCTCCATGAGCTCCTTTTCCGCACCTGAATATTCTCTCATCAAATGCACAATGTAAGATGTGTTTGGCTAATTTAGGTATCAAAGGAAACAACACAAATCTCATTTAGATTTCTCTTTAGCTACAGTTGTGACCCCCTGAACACATAAACCCCAGTGCCAGGGGCTGAGGCATTTTGGCAAAAATAATCCTTCTGGTACAGGCTGTGGAGCTTCAGACAAGCTAAATTGCAGTAAATTATGCACTCTTCTCCCCAGAGCAGCTCAGCAGTTACAGACGCTTCAACAGAAAGACTACTCTACATTAAAGGGAATAACCAGACTGAACTCACTGTCATAGCAGTATCCGTGAAGGCAAGGGTTAGAACTGCACTCATTGACATTGATCTCACAACGTGGACCTGCAAAGCCCTTCATGCACTGGCAGTGGAATCCAAGGGGAAAAACGTCCAAATTCATTTCTTCTATACACACAGCTCCATTCTCACAGGGATTGCTGGCCTCACAAGGCCTTAACTCACAGTTCAAACCTGAAAAGGAAAACGGCAAAGCTGTCAGTGCCTACTATGAGCTGCATTTTCTTTATAACCCTGGTTCAAAACAAACTGGAGGGCCTCAGAGATACATATATGTACATTATCATGAAGAAACATTTATTTGTTTAGTAAAGTTAAAAAAAAAGACAATTTTATCGTTTTTTTTTTTAATATAATGGCAATGCATTTTAAAATCTTAATAGCTATCTCATAGCTAGAAAAACATGGGTATATCTTATGGTTTTTCTGTTTACCTTTGTGCTCTAAAATGGCTCAAGGAGTGTATTTAAAAATAATTAATTCATTTTGGTTGAAGCTTCCTGTTAATTACTCCTGTTAGTCTGTTGTCACAACTACCATGTGAACTGTTCATACATTAACTCATAATACTGAACATGAATTAAATGTCTGTAACCTTCTATATTTGTTTTGTTTGCAATCTGTGACTAAACACTAATTATTTTGCTGAAATTATGTATTTATTTAATAATTATTGACTGCCTCCACCATTTATAAAAATTCCATACAATAGTATCTTCTGTATTCTTGTGTATAGCAGATTATATATGTTTATCCGGGCAATCCAAGGAACTGTGTGATGTTGGATTTTTATGTGGATGTTGTCAAACTTGGGTTACAGATGCCCTCATCTAAATCTTTAATTTCCAATAAATAGCCCAAAAGAGATCAAAAGACCCTATAAAATGAGTCATAGTTTGTTAGAACATAAACAAGACTGCTTCATGTTTTCAAGTACTGAAACTGGAAATGAAGAGGGCAGAGACAACAGGGATAAAATGGATTTGGGCTTGTAAAGCTGCTTCCCTTTTCAGTCAGTGCTGCTGAAGACAAGTCTGTTCTTTCAGGCTTAATTTCAGACAGAGCTCAGTGGCTCTCAGGGCTGTAAAAAACTGTGCACAAGCTCCTTTGAGCCCCTTTGAGCCCCTTTGAAGCCCATCTGCCTTCCTATGACTGCTGAGGTTGGGTTGTCTCCATGCTATGCTTTCTGGTGGAGCTTCCCAGGGTTTGCTGTACACCAATGCCCTTGCCTCATCTCTGGTTGCCTAGCCATTCCTTTCCAGAGAAGTTTTTCCCTGTTCAAACAACCTCTCTGTTCCTTAGACAGACTGTAACCTTTACCCAGTGATGGGCAATGAGACACTGCAACAAAAAATACTGTGGTGGGTTGATCTTGGCTGGCTGGCTCAGAGATGCCCATCCAGCCACTACCTCACTCCCCCTCAACAGGGCAGGTGGAGAAAAGACAGAAAACCTTGTGGATCAAGATAAAGTTAGGGACATCATTTACCAGTCACTGTCATGCAAGATAAAGTTAGGGACATCATTTACCAGTCACTGTCATGGACAATATAGACTCAATTTAAGGAAAACTGACAGAAATCATTGCCAATTAAAAATAGTACATGATGGTGAAAAACAAACACAAAACTAAAACCACCTTCCTCCATCCCCCTCTTCCTCCCAGACTCAACTTCACTCCTTCCCTCCAGACTCCTCGCCCTCCTCCACACCCCTTAAAAGTGCAGGTGGATGGGGAATGGGTGTTGCAATCAGTCCATAACAGCTCCTCTCTGACCATTCTTCCTCCTCACACTTTTGCCCTTCAGTGCAGACCCCCCTAGAGAACCCAATTCCTGAGGAGCCCGCTTCATAAGAATGAAATAAACACTGTCCAAGATGTCTGCAGGATCTTAGGTGAGCTTACTGTATGACAGAGCCATCTAAGGGCCGAATTTTTAAGGATTTTAATGACAAGAACAAGAAGTAGGAAAAAAAAATAAAATGCAACAACCCTTTGACCCCAGTAATGATGCTGAAAAAAGAAGGCAAAAATGTCACAAGATGTTCCCTGTCTTATGCACCAGTGACATCTCTGATACAGGATTATCCTGTCAAAGACAGCCAACACTCAGATCTGGAATTCACAAAATTGCATAGCAAGAAGAGCCATATGGCAGATTGAGATTTTGCCCTGAAGTTTTCATATTTATATCATAACAGCTTAACATGGGTGAAAACTCTGCTGATTCCTAAACTGGAGTTCACACACACACACACAAATAAGCTTAACACGTCTCACAGTCCTGAATGGGACGGTCAGATGATTCAGTATCTCAGTACTTGATTTTCTTTACCTGAAGTGGTTGCTTTACCATTGCATCTACCTTCTGTGCACTTCCTTTTCTCTTTACACTCAGTCAGGAGTGCCCCATTTATCTCTTTTTCTGCCACACCTGCTTGAGTTCCTGCACGGTGGAAAGAACTGTGCTTTGAGGAAACTTTCCTTCTAGATAAATCAGGGGATCCAAGATAAATCTGCTTTCCCTTCAGAGTAATCTCTAATGCGAACTTGCCAAACAGATCTCTGAACGAATGAAAACCAGTTCACTGAAGTCCAGAATAATTTTGCTACTTGATTTTCTCATTTCTCTTACAACAATGAACTCCATGATCTCACTGCCATTATTGGAAAAAGCTGTTTTTCACCTTCATATGCCAGAGCTCCTCTTGCTTATTCATGAGCATAGAATACAGATAAATATGTCCCCCAGCTGTCTCACCCCAAAATTGCTTCAAAAAAATTGTCAACATGGTCAAAATATCTCCTCAATTGTGTCTTTCCATGTTGTCTTTCCAGCAAAAGTCAGCATGGTAATATCCTGATGAGAATTAGGGCCTGTGTTCCTAAATACTTTTCCAGTTTCCTAAAGATGACTTCATTAACTTTTCTGTATCAAGCTGTTTGTAGCAGGCACTTACCACGGTATCTCTTTAAATGGTTCCATTTCCATTCTGCCTGATCAACTTGAGAAGTGCATTGATAAGTCTTGGCTGTAACACTAATCAGATATTAACCCCCAGGATGCTTCTATTCCTATCCTGCAATACTGGGGAAAACTCTGGCTGGGCCCCCACAGCCTTTGCCCCTGTTGCCAGGGTCCACTAGTCACTTTTTATGTGCTCTGTGTCTCTGCTGGCAGGGTCATTGTTCCCTTCATAGACAAGGAGCAAAAGGTAGTAATCTGGACATCAGCCAAGCTCTGGCAAACTCTTTCCCAGATCCTGAATCCAGATCTCTGACATGCAAATAAATCTTCTCAGACATCGGGTCTGGTCAACAGGTGGGTACCACTCTCCCTCACCTAAGAAGTGAGTCTTCTCTATTGTCAGCCATCGCTTTATTTTAGTGGTACTGATGAGAGTGTGTGTGTCAGTCTCAGACAGCTTACATGTCCTTCCAGATGAAATGGACTCTTCCACACCTGTTGTCACAGCCCAATACTTACTCCATAAGTGAACCTCTCATCCAAGTAGTCAGAAGGAATCGTTTTTCAGCCTTCATTGTTGTAGTCTCTGACTCCAGATGCCTGAGTGTATCCTCTACCTAGCCTGACCCTCCACTCTGATATTGCTCCTGGGGATATCAGACTTTTCTGCTTTCGAGGTCTCTAAGAAAAAACTCTTCATCTTCCATTTCGTCATCACTGATGCTGTGTAGCCTGTTTGAACTCTCAAGGTCCTTTCTTGCAGCACGGCAACTAAAGGAGGATGTATGTCTGACTGGTAAGGAGCTCACACACCATCCTTCCATTCTGTTCTGCAAGCAAGAACATGATTCCTGCTCAAGGCAGCTCCCCAGAAGGGTATGAATTGCAGTGAAGATTGCATTGATTTGAAAATGCACCAAAATTGTTTCCTGACAAAAAAATAGTTTTTCTCCTTTTTTAAAGAATTAGGGAAAACAAATTACTCATTTTATTCTAACTGTAATAAAGTGTAACAGCACAAAGCAAATATTAAAAAAAAAAACAAAACAACAAAAACCCAACAAAACAACCCCCCCCAAAACAAAACAAAACAAAACAAAACAAAAACAAAAAACAAAAAAACCCCAAACAACAAGAACAGCAATAAACTAAAAAGAACCCCCAAAATTTACATTATCCTGACACTCAAAGAACAGTAGACTGAAATAAGGCCATAAAGTCAATGACCTGGGTTAACCATTCTCTTTACCAAATGAGGATAAAACATGTGATATAATGTTAATTGCTAATAATATAATGCTTCTATCAGTGCCCTCTTTCAAATAGTGTTTACCATTCTTTAATTAGATATTCAATGTCTTTTTCTTCCCACCCAGCTTTCATGCCTATCATTGCATGAATAATCATTTTTCTGCTATTGGCAGAAATGGCAAAGGTGTCAATCTTATTCTAACTGGAAGATTAGTAAAACAAAAGATAATAATTAGACTGCCTCTGTCCCACTCAGTCCCTTTCCCTGAATCAATATTTAACTGTTGGTGTGGAGAATTCATAATTAAAAGACCACTCCCTCACTCAGAGAACCAACACTGTTTATATTATTTTAATCCATTTCTGAAAATAATTCACTATTAAGTAATTGATTATTATTTCCAATCAATACAATGGACAAGAGAACAAGAAAAGAAAACTGGACGATTTAAAGTAGAAGGCTTTTTTTAAATTAATTTCCACACAAAGATTAAGGTTGGACAGCAGTAGGGAGCAGTGGTTATACATTAGGAAAAAGAGCGCACTCAATGCATTTTTTTACAGAGCTGTAAATGTATGATTAAATCTATTTAGATAAATCAAACAAACAGGCTATAGTTTGAAAATTTCTTTATAAAAGGAACTTAATCAGAAAACAAAATTCATGTCTTCTGCATTTTCTCTCTCTTTGAAATACTTGTCAGAGAATTTCTGTACAAAGATTTTTTTACAATGTTTTACTGTAGCAGATTTATTTCAATACATCTATTATTTACTGAACATAGGAAAGTTCTCACTTGACCTGGTAAGCTTCTGAAATTTTAAGTCTGTGCTTCTTGACAGAAAGGTACACTGTGCCAGGAAAACAGTTTACAAACTGTCTTCTCTCACTGACATATCAGATTTTTTAAATTTGCCATCACAGAGTAAAAAAAATAATGTTCACTAAACATAGTTAACTGACAAAAAAAAAAAAGAGTATGCCCAACAGAACAAATGTGAAAGAATCAAGCACAGAAATTAATTAATGAATTAATAAGTTCAGCACATCTTTCCAACTGTGCTAATTTCCATTAGACTGATTTAACATTTTTGCTTGCTTAATTCTTGGCTATATTTCATTGATTGCAATAATAGATTATTTTTATTAGAAAATTAAAGGTCCCTCTATCAGAATAAACCTGAACAAACCCCAAAAGTATACAAACAAATTATTAAATTAAAAAATCAGTTGAAGGACAATTTTCAGTTGCACAATATATTGGATTAAGTATTATACTTCTTTCTCTCTATATAAGCGCATACTCATAGCATGCACTATAGCATATGGTATGCTTCTGTATTAGCCTACTATACATCAAATCATGAATAATTTTTTTGGAAAATCCTCTTTGTTTAAGAATGAGAAGCATATTACATAGTCAGAAATTACATTGTGCTGAAATTAATGAGTTCTCTTTTCTGCTGTGTTTGCTTATAATATTTCTTCTAGAATAGAATCTCTAAATATCATAAATGAACCCTGAAAAGAGGTGGTTTTTTTTTTTGTTGCTTGTTTGTTTGGGTTTTTTTTGGCTGAGAAAGACTCTACTGTTAAGGTTATTACTAAAAGTCGAAAGCCTCGTTTATAAAGATGGCATTGAAAATAAATTGCCTGAGATAAATTTTCATTCCTTCACTTGAAACTATTGACATTTGTTTACTTTATTTGCTCAGCATAAATCTGTACATGAAATATTTTGATGTGCAGTACTGAATTCTCCTATAATCAGAAGTGTCATCTCTTCAATGTTGTTATTCTTTAGGAAAATAATCTAATAAGTACAACATTTGCTACAAAGATTTGAAGGAATAAATTCTGACAACAGTTTTCAAATTCAGCATTTTGCTGTAAAAGTATGGACTGTATCATTGACAAAATATATATCTTTGCAAATAGTGAAAATAAAATATCTATGCTAAGTACCAGAACAAGTCTGTCATTTGGATGGCAGTTTAAATTATAACAAGGAGGCTGTTAATGGTGTTAAATATACACTCATGATTACAAAAAACTCTCATGACAGAACAAGTGCCATCATTGTCAAATAGTTCATGAGAGGTGCTTGGATGAGAGGAAGAACCAAGCAGGGAGCAGCAGCACCAACACTTCTGCCCCAGACTGGGGCCAAAGGAAGTAGCTGTGAGGTTATGGAGTGTCACAGACCCAGTTCTACTGTCAGCTCTGACAGAAACTGCAACTCATCTGATCTTCATATCTGAACTTTGGACACTAAGAGATTTATTTATTTATATTGTTCTATATTACTGGGCTACTGCTCCAATAACTTTATGACATTGGTGTCATTGAATTTCAGTAACCTTGCTAGTCTATTTACCATCATTATGAAACAGTGTGTACTATAAGAATGAAACTAATAACATTTTCTTCAATGAAATGAAAAAATTACAGCAGCCTAAAGTGTGCCAGGAAGGAAAGAACAGGGAGAAAATCTACAACAGGCTCATTTTATGCAGCTGGCATGAATACTCAAAAATTTTCAAAACTTTATGTTTACTCAGATTTTTTTTGTTTAAACTTTCATTGTTTAGCTTATAAACTCAGCTTCAGAATACAGAGACCATTTGTTTGAAAATGACAAAAAAATAATTCCATATATGAATTAAAAGCCAATGACTGAAGCAAATCTTTCACAATAAATGTGTTTGCTTAGATGTTTTCTATGTTTTATTTCTTACAATAATCAAACCCTAGAATTAGCTCAGTTGGTTAGAACATGATGCTAATAACGCCAATGATGTTGGCCTGATCCCTGAATGAGCCATTCACTAAAGAGTCGGACTCAATGATCCTCATGGACCCCTTCTAACACGGAATATTCTGTGATCTTGTTATCACAATATCACTGCAACAGCATTGTCTCAGTCTTTTTTAACTTACTTTTTAACAACAGAGCTAAAAGGCACTTCTAACATTAAAATGATCACCACTGTTTTCCAAGATAAATTCAGTAAACTAAATACAATACAATAAAAATAAAAATGTGTTTAGTTATTGGAGATAATCCAGTGTACAAAGGCACTAGAAGGCTACATAATGACACTCCTTCCATGCCACTTTGCAAAAAAAATCCCTGTTCCTAACCCATATGCAACTTACTGTTTTTTCCAAGATTCTTCTTTTGAAACAAATGGATTCAACAATTTAAATAAAAAAAAAATTATTTGATCACTTCAGAGAAATATGTTTTTTGTTTTCATCAACTTTCTACAGCTCAGGAGTTTCAGTAAGAAAAGGCTTTCACAGACTTACCATAAAATCCCAGAAACACTAACGAGCAAGAAGTTCGATACCTAAAATTTGAGACCACTGCAACTCTAAATATTGGAAGTCTTAATGCTAAATATAAATTATCTCATTTAAGAGTTCAGAACTTTGAAAAATTTAGATGCACCTCTAAGCTTGTCATTATTTTATAAACTGGCTGCTTATTTGTTCTGCTTTGTGGCATAAGAAAAGAAAATACCTGCACAACTGAGATGATGGAATGTTAGTAAATTTAAGTTAAAAAAAACAGAAGTACCCTGGAAGTGGATAGGAAGAAAAAGAAAATAACTGAAGCGTGCATATATTCATATTACTTGAAGCTGAGTATTATCAGAACCATCTAAAAACATACCAAGTGTTTTCTTATACTTCAGATTTATAGAAAACTCATTCTTTTCCTTGAAATGCAAATTCTACTTTTCATGAAAGGAATTGCTTTGTGATTCGCTATATAATCAGTGAAAAGATATTTTTCTGTGAAATTCATACTAGTTGAAAATCATGTTTGTTTTGTTTTTTGAAGGAAGAATGTTTGAAAAGCAATACTTAACACTTTTCAAGTAAAAAAACGTTTTGTTAATTGAATATGGTAATGCAGGGTATGCAACAGTGGTGAAACAGAAAATGAGAAAAACCCACATCACAAACTTTAAAATGAAAATCCCACGAAGATGCATATATTATTGTTCCATACCTGTATAAATTTCTGTAAAACCACAGAAAATCAGAAGTTGAATATATTATTTAAGTACATTTTTTCCTCCAGATATTCAAATTTATAATGACTAAACAATGAAGGTATGTCTGTATCACATATGTGAATTTCATATTTCAACATAAAAACATGCTTCACTCTTTCTCAGAAAACAAAAGAAGAATTCTACAAAGGAAAAAAAATCAAGGTAAATTTATTTCCTACTGAAATATTAGGAATGCTTTTCTTTTCATTCTTTACCTTATGTACATCAACATTCAAGTCAAATTAATAGTATGTGTGGAAAATTTACAGAAAATCTGATTTAAACTCAGGGTTTCCTTGTGACCTAGGACCTGTGTGTGTCATCTTGAGTTATAGTAATGGCTACCTTTAGTTCAGATGGCCAAACTTTTCTGTGTCTTGAGATCCTGTTTTTTGTTTTTTTTCAAATTTGAGTGATTGGACAGATATTATTTATAGGAGTTCATACCAGGGTTATAATTAATTACATTTATTTTTGTATTGGCAGATGATCCTATAGCATAAATAGGCTGACTCTGCAGAAAAATAAAGCCACAAACTTTTGCTTCAGTAGCCAAACAAACCCCTGTGAAATTTGAAAAACTTCTCTTTAAGCAACAGCAATACCCTCATAATATGTAAAGTAATCACGGAAAGGCTACCATGTTTTAAGCATTTGAAAAATTGTGGTTTGCACATACTTTCTGGAAAGCTAAGGATTTTCATTTTCAATGAATATCATCTGTATCAGATACATAACTTAAATCTGCTCTCTGTAACAGAGGATTCTGTTCACTATTCTCACAGAATGACGGATGAAATTCAAACCCCTTATCAGTTGTAGATGACTGGATTTACACATGCAGTTTTCCCCCCTGTAACGGCTTAGAAATTTTTTCTGGGATCAAGATGTGTCCCAAGATGCAAACTGAAAGCAGAGTTGAAACTACAGCACATACCTCAGTGAATTTGTGTGGACACAGTTACACTAACAGGGCTTTTAGAGATGCCTTTGTGTTCTCAGCGCTGTTCTGGAAGGCCATGGGTTTCCTACAGACCTTTTTATATCTGCCAGACCCTTGTGAATATCTAACATACCCAAGAGTGTCTAAATTGACATTAGAAATGGCTAGAAAAAGGCTTGCACTCTGAATTGTTTCATTTTGGAGACAGAAACAGCTGAGCATATGCAACTAGATGGCAATTTTTAGAAACTATACAAAAACCAACAGAAGTATCAGAGAAATTTTCCAATGTCCTGCAGTGATTTATTTTTTTTTTATATGAGCCAACAGCAAGTGCCTCTCATACTGATTCTCATTTAGGCATTGCATATCCCTCTTTATTGCTCCAAGGAAATGCAAGTTTTCCAGGTAATATACCACAAAGGTGGCCGCTCTGCTTCTCTTCCCTCAAAAAGCTCCCATGCGATGCAGAGCGCCCTTCATATACCAATGCACTGGTTTCATTTTTTCACCTAAAAAGTATTTTATTTGGCTGTCCATTGTCAAGAATGTAGAAAAACCAGAAAAAAACTGATCTGAACAGGATATAGTGTTTCATGGTCTAACACAGAGATACGCTAGAAAGAGCCACAGGTCTTGCAAACCTGCCTTTTTGCAGGAGTCTTGGCACGGGAAGGGCTGAGGTTCGGACTATGAAGCACTGGAAAAGTAATTGCTCTATTATCTCTACTCTAGTTTTTTGCCTTCATGAGCACTTACATTTCTTACTTATTATCTGGTTTGCAATTAGCTGTTCCCATAATAGAGTGTCCTGTGCTGAAAACGCCTTTATCACTCTTGTTTTTCGACAGAGTTAAGGATTTTTTATTTCTGCTGAGTTGATTTTCTTACTAGTTTACTTTCTTTTGCAACACATTTAATGGTTAATTACCATTTTTTCTTTAATCTTAATTGGAACACATTTGGAGACGTGTCATTAAGGCTGCCACAAATAAGTAGACAATTCCTCGGAACTGAATTTCAGTTTTACTCTGCAATTGCATATATTTGATTAAAAAGGTCATACCTATTAGCAACATCTAGACCAAATACATACAGTGCATTTTTTTAAAGTCATGTAATAATTGGGATCAAAAGATAAAAGTATTTGCTCAATTTATTAAAAACAAGTTACTGAACATCTTGGGGTTTTTTCTTTCTTTTTCTTTCTCTCTCTCTCTCTCTTTTTTTTTTTTTTTTTAAGGAAAAAATTCCATGTCAAAATTACAGGACCGTTACATATCAAATATACAGTCTCTAACTGCAGAAACAGGCATTTTAATGCTTTCTTCCTTACTGAAGTTTCTTTGGGAATAGCAGAACACTGGCTCAGTCCATGGGTCACAGTAATTTTGTTAGTTAGTTTCATCTTTGCCTCAAATACCAGCGTAGAAAATGGGGGAAATGCATAGTTCTGGTGTGAGAGAGCAAGATCTGTTCTTACCTATCAGTAACAACAAAGAAGAATAAAGCAGCCTTATATGTCCTACTTTATCTTCTGTACAAATGAGCTAGTCTGGGAATTGTAGTGGGATTATTCACCTTTTGCATGCTACGAATGCTGAAAAGCAACATGCACGGCACAGGGACAAACTTACTCTGCTACACACTCTACAAGGACTGATGTCTAATAGTTGTGACTAACGTCATTGATGTGGCCCTGTGATAGATAAAAATGTTGGCACTTCAAAGCTGCGAACAATACGGTTGCATTTATTGCTATGAAACTGACTGTTAGAAGAATATTTGAATATGCCTCATTCTTACAAAACAACAGAAACCACCAATAGAAACAGCAAGAATATAAATACAGATAAAACTATAATATTTACTAATTGCAGTGCTCTTGAAAATTTTTTAGTAATTTTTAATGGAACAAGACAGTATTTCCTGATAGAGCCATGGGAGCTTTCATTCTGCCTTCCACAAAACTGTTAGGATCTCTAAATGAGATACAACCTCACCATATGTTTCTCACACATTCTGCTCTCTGCTGAAGCACTTAATATCAATTCTTAATAACTGTGATTCCGTTATAGAAAGGCTACAATTGTAGAATCAATATCATAATAGAAATTTATTATAAAAACTCCCCAGCTAAGATACTGTAATGGAATCAAACTCATAATATTAATAATATAAAATCTTGATTTGTCCTGCACCCAAATCAAGTTTATCTTCCTTCCTTCTCCCAGGTCCAATAGTTATTTTGTCAGTTGGGAATGCAACAGCTGATTCTTCCTCTGTTTCTGAACAACTTAACTTTAGAATGTCCACTGATAAAAAATGTCTGATATACATGACTGTCATTTTTGTACCTCAGTTATAATAGAAAAAAGGCAGAAGAGGGAGAAATTTATAGGAAGAATAACATATGTGCAGGTACTAGTACATTACAATCAAGCAGTATATTACAATGTACTGAGATTAAATCCTGCATGTAAAAAACATTACACTGCAGTTTATGTAAGTGGCAGCATGACAAATAGCATTTCAGCTTTTAAGTCTGATGTGTAATAATGACTTGTGTGATACAAGTTACTGGTAGAACACTAGTGAAAGCAGACAGAAACAGAACTGGCCTTTTATAAGTGGGCTGTCATGTTTGATTAATTAGAACGCGTTCACAAACACATACAGTACTTCCAGCATAGATAACTATTATAGATAAATGGCAAGAGCATATTATACAATTCTGTATGATATTCTTTTTTTTCCATTTAACCTTAGTCATAGCACAGGCTCAGTGAGGTTCAGTAACTTTTAGGATTTCTGTGTGGCTTTACACAGGAATATCACCCTTTAACCAGATTAAAAACATAATAAGGTATAGATTTTCTTTCATTAATCAAATCTTGAGCTTCTCTGAAACAAGGTAAAAAGATATGTGATGTAAAAGTATGTGGAGTTTGAAGTTCATTTTTAATATCTTATTGGGACTACAGGTAAAATTCAACGATTTCGGAAAACCAAAAACCAATTTTCTCCTCCACAGGACAAGGACCTTGGAAGAAATAGGATGAAAATACTTCAGTTATCATATTTAGTAATTAGAACATTATTAGAAGTTGACAAGGATTTTATTTCATATCTGAATTATGCATAGATGGACTGCCAGTATACTCAAGCTGTTCCTTTAAACATTTGGGAAAAGTCAAAGGTAGCAATTTCAGTGGCAAAAATTCCAATGAAATACTAGAATATATGGAAAGACCAGTGATCTACACTAGCTGTGGGGAAATCTTCTCTCAGGGGAGCACTCATGGAGAGGAATGCAGGAAGTTGTCACTGTTAGGGTTACACCAGCAGCACTGAAGACACGCTTCTGCAAGGCTCTCCATGCGTTAACTTTACCATGGAAATTGGATTTTCTAAACAAAAGTTTTGTGCCCACAAGAAAAGTAAATCCTCATTCACATATCAGGCTTGTAGAGTTAATTCGCCTGGACTGTGGGCATTTGAAGAAAAATATACCATGCATCATTTTTCTTAAAAGCTTTGGGTGTCTTCCAGTATTCTGTGGAAGCTGATGGAATTAGTTAAAATATTTTGTCAAAGTAGACAAATCCATACTTTAAAAAAAAACAACAAAAAAACCCACACCACACCTCCCAAGAAAAATAAAAGAAACTATGAGTTCACAGTAATACTTTAATTAAATTTCTGGTGACTTTTCAGGTTTATATCGGATTAAAATAGAAGTTTGTTAAAATACAAAAGTACACATTCAGGATATCAAAAAGTTTACAGCACATAAAAACAAGTTGCAACTATACTTGCTCTCAATAGACTTGAAATGTAAAAAAAGCATAAATTTTCTTTTTCCTTTAAAAAAAAAAAAAAAGAGGCAATCAAGAGGAAGAAAAAGGAAAATGGAAAAATCACAACTCTCTGGTCATAATCATCCATAGTCTCCTTGTCAAAATAACCAAATGAGGATAGACAAGAAAATAAAGATGAAAGTAAGATAAATGTATGCAAAGCAGTTTCTATATATAGACTAAATTTCTAGCTTAATCTGGCAGGCTACCTTTTGTTTGAGTGCACCTGAATGTCCAAATCATGCTCTGAATTCCTTATTTTTACATTCTATATAATAGAGGTCTGCTCTACACTTCCTGGTCATCTGGTAAATGTTCCTAATATATGTTCCTAGTAGCAAAGCATGCCCCTCAAGTCACATTTTGTGACGGAAGAGTCCAATCATTGCAATATGTTATGGAAATACAACTTTCTTTGGCTTTCCAAGTAAATTGCGGCATTCATAATATAGCGTTTATGGTTTTCCACTAAGAATATCACGAGCAAGAAAATATGTGAAAATACTAAAAAATAAAACAGGCGTTCCTACATAACTTCTACCATTAACATCATGTATGTACTTTCTTAACAAAGTAATTCTATAATCTGTAATTATTGCACACAAAGCTATTTGTTATAGTAACCTGAATATATCCACACAATTAGAAAACATAGTGTACCTAACCATTATGTTGGCTTACTGTGAATCTGTTAAAGACTATATTTACAGTAGTTTAATACTAAATAAACAGATGGTGTTAGACTGCAGTAAAGTCTTTCATGTGACATGAAATCTGCTTTTATTTACGCCAGCATAAATCTAGGTAACATCAGTATAAGAACTTGATCTTGGTAGGTGTTGAGTAGAGATATAAAGAAGTAAACAGCCTCAGACATCCTATACTAAGAATATCATTATTGCAATAGAATATAACCACAGAATCATTCAGATTGGAAAAGACCCCCAAAATCATTGAGTCCAACAGTCACCACCGTGACAACTAAACCACGGCACAAAATGCCAAGTCCAGTCATTTCATGAACACCTCCAGGGATGGCGACTCCACTACTTCCCTGGACAGCCCATTCCAGTGCTTAACCACCCTTTCAGTGAAGAAATTCTTCCTGATGTCCAACCTGAACCTTCACTGGTGCATCTTGAGGCTATTTCCTCTTGTCCTGTCACTAGCTGCTAACTAGAGGCCAACCCCCACCTGGCTACGACCTCCTTTCAGGTAGGTGTAGAGGTCACCCTTGAGCCTCCTTCTTTCCAGGCTAAACAACCCCAGCTCCCTTAGCTGCTCCTCATATGACTTACTCTCTGGACACTTCACCACTTCTGTTGCCCTTCTCTGGACACGCCCCAGCACATCAATGTTCTTCTTTAACTGTGGGGCCTGGAACTGGACACAGAACTTGAGGTGGTGCCTCACCAGTGCCGAGTACAGGGGAATAATCACTTCCTTGGTCCTGCTGTCTACGCTATTTCATACAAGCCAGGATGCCATTGACCTTCTCAGCCAGCTGAGAACGCTGCTGGCTCGTGTTCAGGTACTGCTGACCAGCAGCCCCAGGTCTGTTTCTGTCAGGCAGCTTTCCAGCCACTCTTCCCTCAGCCTATAGCACTGCCTGGGGTTATTGTGACCAAAGCGCAGGACCCAGTACTTTGCCTTATTGAACCTCATACAACTGACCTCAGCCCATTAATCCAGTCTTTCCAGATACTCCTGCAGAGCCTTCCTACCCTCCAGCAGAACTACACTCCCACCCAAGCTGGCATTGTCTGCAAACTGACTGAGGGTGCACTCAATCCCCTCATCCAAATCATCGAAAAAGATCTTAAACAGGACTGACCCCAACACTGAGCCCTGGAGAACTGCACTAGTGACTTGTCATCACCACCACTCCCTGGGCCCAGCCATCCAGCCAGTTCTTAACCCAGTGAAGAGTGCCTTGTCCAATCCACGGGCTGCCAGCTTCTCCAGGAGAATCTCAAGGGAGACAGTATCAAAAGTTTTACTGAAGTCCAGGTAGACACATCCACATCCTTTCCCTCATCCACTAGCTGGGTCACCTAGTCATAAAAGGAGATCAGGTTGGTCAAGCAGGACTTGTCTTTCCTAAACCCTGCTGACTGGGCCTGATCTCTTGATTGCTCTGTATGTGCCACATGACCTTGCTAGGCACCGAGGTCAGGCTGACAGACCTATAGTTCCCTGAATCCTCCTCCAGACTCTTCTTGTATATGGTCATCACACTGGTAAACCTCCAGCCATCTGGGACTTTCCTGTTTAGCCAGAACTGATAAGTGAAGGCAAGTGGCTTGGTGAACTCTTCTGACAGCTTCTCGGCATCCCCGAGTGAATCGCATCAGGCCCCCTAGACTTGCGAGTGTCTAAGAGGCACGGCAGCTTATTAATTACTTCCTCCTATTATGGTCTCAGAGGATCTCAATTACGTTTTATGAATCTTGCCAGCAGGGCTTAACTTTTCCATTGCGAGTATGAGACACTAGTAGTTTCTTAAAGGGTGACTACAGAAATGTTGGCTTTCTGAAGTTTTAATTACTTACTTAAATACCTAAATGAATACCAAAGTCTTTTGGAAATCTGGCTCCTTTTGCAACAAGTGCTTGAGAGACAAATATTTCTAACCATGTACTGAAAATTATTTCACATCCTCCTGCAGAGGCAATTCTGATCTTGCAGAGGAAATTTGGATCCTGCAGTAGTCATTTTCTTGTTATTGTACTAGATTTCATTCAGTAGAACATAAATTAAACTAATAAAAATTACTAACTAAATTTTGTCCATAAATTAAAATAATAAGAACAAACATGAATGTTTGTTCACAAGCTCATGAATAATTTATTTTGTTTAAGCATCTTCCCTAAAAAGGAAAAGTCCTGCTGTCTCTACATACCAAGAAAATTGTCTTTTAATGATTGTTCTGGAATCCTAAATATGTATCAGTATATTGAACCATTGGAGGAAAAATGTGGTTTTATTTAATTTATAAATCAATAGATGCTTGTAATTGAGATTATCACTGGAACTAGATTTCTTCAAGAGCACCACAAACAATTTAAATTATTTTAAATTATTTTAGCAGTGAGCATTTAAAATTTAAACCCAAAATTTCTATGGAAAAAGTCACAATAAAATTTTCGATTTAAATGTCTTTCCTTTAAAAGCATCAAGAGAAATAATCATACATATTTTCTAGATTCCAAGAGATCTATAATTTTTTTTCTAATAATGAAAAAACAATTTAGAAAATGCCTTGACAATAAAATTAAAGAGAAAATTGTAGAAAAGAAACTAGTCTTTGTGATGGCAGTTTAATGGACATGTAGCTCTTACTTAGTAAGCAACCTTATGTTGTTAATAAACATATTTTAAATTATCAATTTTGATTAAAAATAAACACACCTAGTAGATGTGTAAACAATGTTTCTTCACCTTAGTTACAGCCTAAGTATATTTGGCTGGTCACTTTAAAAGCTTTGCTTGAGAAAATGAAGAACTAATAATGCTGTAGGAAGAGTGAAATGAGATCAGACCATTGACAGATTTACTTTCTAAAGTTAATTATGTTTGCTTTCCCCTCTCACTTGATGTTCATTACCTTTAAACGGAGCCACACATTGGCAGAAATAATTACCAGGTTGGTCAATGCAGGTGGCTCCATTCTTGCAGGGAAATGAAGCACACTCATCTATATCTGATTCACATCTCGCACCTTTGAAAAGATGAAAGATTTGAACACTTACTAATACAATCAGGTACCCATTTCTAATTCATTTGCACCACAAAAATCACAAGCAACTTGTGAAGAGTAGTTAACATACATCAGCCCGATAAAGAGCCACACTACTAATATCAGCATCCACTTAGCTCTTGTCACCACAAACACATAACAACTTGTTTCCGAGTTGCTAAATGGTTACTAATCCTCTGTGCATGTAAGGTTTGAAGGTCTTTTTAAATGTGGACTAATTTATCTTGTGCTATGTAATTTACAGATCCAGCCAGTGTTCCAGTTTGTTGGAATGCAAACGAAACATTAGACCAGGGCAGATAAAGAGAAATGAGAATAAACCGCAAGAAAATCAGTGAACAATGTCTTAATGGATGCTTTGCGGGCTACCTCATTCTGGAAAACAAGGTTTACTGTGGAAAACAAGGTTTACTGTGGAAAACAAGGTTTACACTGGAAACAACTCACCAGTAAAACCAGGTAGACAGAGGCATTCATAGCTACCAATCAGGTCTGCACATGATGAATTATGAAGACATGGAGAAGAGTGACATTCATTTATATTTGCTTCACAAGTTGTACCTGTAAATGTACAATCAGGCAAGGGAGAGAAGAAATAACTCCATAGCACATTTAGTTAAAGATGAACATTTATTTTAACTGAATACAGTTCACATAGTAGAATGTATCTGACATCCTTTTTATAATCAAATTCAGGCATCTATGACAGACCATCTTCTAAATGTTTAAATAGTTCACTAATTTTTCAAAATATTAAAACTACAGTCATCAAATAGATTCCTAAGGCTTTAAGGAGACAAATTTCCTATTATATGAATATAGAGGAACAGAAAACAAATTACATTGAATATAATATACTGCACTGCAGTGACATGAGAGGAAATATTTCTTGTGTTCCTGATAAGGCAAAAGATGTACTCCCCAAAAATTGAAAAAGGATTCTGATATAGTAAAGAAGACAATTTATTCCCATCAACTATAGCTAAAAAAAAATTAAAAAATATAACTACTCATGAGTAAAAATATTTTATTGCTAATATTTCTTAGTGAACTTTTTTATCCTTTGAAGAATAAATGAAAAATTACATCAACTGAAAGGTTTGGGAAGTTTAAAGAATTTTAAGACACAGAAAAGCAAGCAATAATTTTTCTGAATATAACTAGCAGTAGAAACGTAATATTTTGCACTGGGACATTTGAATTATGGATTGATTTGTATTTCAATGATTAACAATCCATAATGTTAAAAAAATGGTGCTCTAAAAAGAAAATTGATACACTTTAAATTCCTGATCTGAGCTGAAAGCAAAGAATAGTTACAGATATTAATGCATCCACTTATTCAAGTGATTAAATTTTTCATATAAACTGTATGGATATGACAAGAACAAAACCTTTACCACAAAGTGGGTTTTTTTCCCCCTCAATTCTATTATAATAAAACCCAAATGTTTAAAAAGCTTACAGAGAACAGTATCTCGTATTTGCAAAATTTCACTGAACCCCACAGATCCATTTTCAACAGCCAAGCCACCAGTCAGCAGAAATTGCATAGTTCCAGGTTATCATGAAAACAAAACAGATAATTTAGTCAAAGTGCACTTTCCCTGACTGACATGTTTATAACTTCAGATGATACCCATATAAGTACACATGCATCTCATCTGATAGGCTAAAAAAGAATGATGTAAAACTCAAAGTAGACTTACAGAGTTATAATTCTATGGATTTTTTCATACCTTCAAATCCATCCTGACAGATGCAACTGAAGGCATTCAGATGATCAACACAAGTAGCTCCATTGTGACAAGGGTCACTAAGACACTCATCCACTTCAATCTCGCAATTATGACCTGGAAACAAGTGAAGGTTTCATTTCAGCCAGAACATGCCACTGGTGACTCGCCAGTGCAAGCAGCAACAAAATGAAATAACTGAGGTTAGAGAACTTTTATGAATGAGCCATAAATTGACTTTGGAGAATTAATTTCTTGGCAATTAAAGGCAAAAGTGAAATGAATATATAGAATATATTATTCAGCAAAGATCTGATGAGAATTTTATATATTCATTTATAGATATACTCATAAATTTGCATATTTTCATAAATAAAGTCTTGAGTTTTCCTAAAACATCACAAAAGTGTAAATATGGTATCTAAGACCAAACATTAAAATATCAGTCTTCTCTATAA
>VWZG01009226.1:45233-114041 GCA_013396735.1 Grallaria varia | reverse complement strand
CAGTGGATTTTTTTAGGTGAGACATNAGGTGAGACATAGCGTGCGCGGAACTGGACCCACCCTTTAGTCCTAAGGTTCATCTGCCAGGGCCTAGCAAGCTTGGACGGTGGCAGCAAAGTCCTCAGGATGTAGGTTTAGTTAGAGTACCCTTCTCTTAGATGGATGGCCTTACAGGGCTAAGCGAGTTCCATGTGCCCAGTTTCAGAGTCAGAGTTGTCCTCCTAGGATGGTTGCCGGGAGGCCAGTGAGCCCATCCTGCCCGTGGACACACTTTGCCTGACCCTTCAGCTGAGACCTGACTAGCATGGGAGACCCTAATGGAGGCACAACCACTGCCAGCATAGCTCACAACCTCATAAGGGCACGCAGGCTTCTCCCCTGTGACAAGGGGGTGTCTGTGGAGAAGTACTTATCCCATAAGGGTGTGTGATCTCTCCTGGTATCTAAGAATCATGATAATGCAAAAAATAAAAACAGGATGGGATGCTTATCACCCTGGTAATGTGTTATTCAGAATCTTACAGTTCAAAATTTCACCTTCTCTTTCAGTTTACTTCAGTCGCAGGTTTTTCCCTATGTTCTTTAGAAGAGTCAGAGAGAGCTCTGTGTGCTCACAAGTGAAGGCTATGGGAGGATAAATCATCCAGTGTGGGGCAAGGATGCCCTGTCCTCTCCTCTGGCTGTGTGCTGTGGAGAAAGACATCCTTGGAAATCTGAGGCAAAGCCTTCTTGACACTCATTCAGTGATGCAGTGGGGTCTTTGGGAGATGCTGGAGACCAAACACCTTTAGAGATAATCTTGTTCACAGGATGTGTGAGGTGTTGGCTGGAGAGATGCAGAGCTGAGCTGCCAGCATATGCCCTACCCAAATGTACTGCTGCCCTTAGGTTTGTGACCTCAGTGACTCTTTGATAGGGTAAACCTACCTTGCTGAGGGCATTAAAAAGGATGAACAGATGAAGGGACACCTAAGCAAGGATACCTATAGACTAATTCATTATTTTTACTAAGCTAATTAAAGGCAGACCAATTAAGTGATCACACTGAGATCATGATTAAGATCAAATCAATAAATCAGTAGATTGAAATGATTGGTCATCAGATTATATATCTATCAAAGTGATTTGTGAAGTTGCCACTGAAGGAATTACTTAGATTTAATCTTGTCTAGGGAGATTTAAAGGGGGAGGCAGAGTCTGTTCAGGCTAAAACACCAGCGCGAGCTTTCTAGCAGATGCAGTGACTCTCTGGGTAAAGAATGCAGGTCTTTGAAAGGTATAAGGATGCATTTTCTCCCTTTGAAGAAAATACCTCTCCCACTTCGAAGGGGAATATCCAGGCTTCTTTGGTGTGTGTCCTTTTTTTTTTTTAATCCAAAATGTACAACCCAGGTCATAAGGTAATCTTGTCTGTTTAGGAAAGTAATATGACAGACATCTCCATGGTACTTTTCTTTTAATGCATCATCCTTAAACCTTAAGCTTATTTTTAAAAGTATTACCATTTACTGTCTGTATATGCCCTCTTTCACAATGGCCCAGTTTTCCTCCACCGCCAAAGCAGAAGGGTGGCTAGGTAAGCCCAGATACTGCTGCATAATCTTGTTTTCAGTTCCAAAGACTGCCACCCTAAGTAATTTGCAACTTAATTTTCGAAGTCCTCCGAAGGTATTTTTCCCACCAATGCTCTCATTCCTCCCTTCATACCAACTGAAAAACAAGGAAAGATGGAACTGATTAATTGAAACAAAGGTAAAAATAAACAATGTTGTTTCACCTGTGTAATTTCTTGGGCGTGGGGAGCATTAATTCATGTCCACATTTCTTCGTTATGCCAAGCACAGCACTGAAGGCTTCCTCTGGGCACACAGCCTGGAGTCTGGCGTGGTCCCAGAGCAGGCTGCAGTCTGCCCAGCCCAGTGAGAGCCTTCACTCAAGTCCAGTTCATCTTCCCCTGCATGTGTTATCCAGTGCAAGGCAGAGAGGTGATGTTAGTGTTTTCATTTTGGAGAAGGGGTTATACAAAAGAACCATGATTCCCATATTGTTATTGCTTGTACATGTGTAATATCTACTTACATCAGCCTAGGGTTCGCACTGTGAGGCTCTCAGGCTGGCTGTGAGCCCTGGTGTTTTGGATGGTATCTGTCATCCAGGTCCCTCACAAGTTGTGGTAAGAAGTCCTACCAGCAACTGACCTTTAATTTTGCCCAATCCAACCTTCATCTGTAATACAAAATAGAGACATGCATCAGAGGAAGCCTTGCCAGTAAGGCAGATGTCAACTTTGTAGCAGAGGTAAAGGGGATTATAACATGCTGTTGGTGGAAATCTGACAATTTCCAGAAAGATACCTGGTATCTTGCTCAGCACACTTGGTTCTTGGTACATTTGCCCTGTGCCAGTTCCTCCCACAGTTAAAATATTGTGAACTTTTTAATGGAAAAGAATTGGTGTGCTAACCTAGGATCAGCTTTTTTTCCTTACTCTCATGGCTTCTGACCTGAACCTACAAAACACTGGTACATTAATCAGTATTTGACAGGTTTTCTCAGTTTTGACCCTACTTTGGGTCTATTCTCACCCCACAATGTCCAGTCCAAGCAAGGGTCAAAATGAGTTTGAATTCCCAGCCCATGGAGGCTCCAAGCTTACTGGTAATGCAGTGAAGGTTTTTCACATTTGTTTGTCACCAGTGTGAATTATAGTGTGCCTGAAGCAATATGGGGGGCCTTAAAAATAAAAAAAGAAAATGTAAAATAAAAGATGTTCTGGTTCCCCTTCTGCAGAGACAGCACAAATCAGGAGATGAGCTCTGCACAGTGCTCTGGTAGAAAGCAATTTCCTGATTTAGGGTGATATGTAGGTAAGCATTTTGACTGATCTCACCTATATGTATATTCAGTCTTTCTGAGATGCTATTAGTAAGCGTACCTGAAATCTGAATGTCTTATTTTATAAAGCCTCTTTAGTATTATTTTTAGGGAGAGTTGTCTGTTACTTGCAGTCTGACACAGCTTTGGGTCATCTGCAGGTTTAACCAACCTAATCTTTCTTCTTTCAGGCAAATAATTTATATGAAAGCCGTGTATGGGCCGGTGCCCGGACCAGATCCTGGCTCACCCTCACCCAGTACAGCCTTTCATTTGGAAAATAAATCTCTGCTAAAGACCAGAATAGCACAGGGTTTTGCCACTAGCCCTCTGCTGATTTCATCCAGTGTGTTCCTCTGGCTGGTTTAGAAGAACATTGCATGAGTCTTGGCCAAACCCTGTCTGGAGCTGAGCTGTGGCACCTCCAGAGCTTCTGCTGATAGTCTGCTTTGGGAGGAAAGGGTGGTGGTTTGGTATGGCTTGCTCTTGACTAATCCAAGTTGGCTGCTTCTCATCTTGTTGCCGTCTCCTAGATGTTTACAAATGAATTAATTATTTGTTCCAGATAGTTACGATGCTGGTCTCTGATTCTCTTGGCTCATCTTGTCTTCCCTTTTCTGTTGATAGGAACTCCTCTGCCTTTTTTTAAACTTGGGGAGCCCTGGCATATCCATCACAAATTCCCCAAATTAACCACTACTGTTAGTTAGTGCTGGGTGAAGTTCCTCCTGTGCAACGAGATTGAAAACATTTACCTCATCCAGGTGCTCTCTAAGCACTCCTTTCTTCCAGGCTTGCATCTCATTTCTTTTCTTGGCTGCCTGTTTGGCAGCAATATATTCACTGGCAACCAATACTAAAGTACGTATTAAGGACTTTGACTTTATTGACAGTATTTATCAATAACATTGGCTATTTATGGGGTAGCAGAACAACCCTCTTCCTTATTCATCTTCTTATTACAGTATGGAATGAAGTCCTTGGTGAACTGTGACCCATGCTGGAGTCAGGAGTATCCTGTGCTCCTTTTTCAATCAGTGCATGACAGGGAAGATTGTGTATAGCCAAGCTGATTCATTTCTGGCCTCTGTTAGTTTTAATTTTTTTTTTTTTTTTAAGTTCTCTGAGACTCAGTCTCAAATAGAAATCAGAGCTGGCAAAGACTGAAGTCACCTCCCATCCTCACGGCCCATGGCCACGTTTCTTCCCAAGATCCCCAAATCCCCACAACTGCTCAGTGATTCTTTTGGGAAGAGGGCTGGCAGGGAAGACCCTGTCTGTGCAGCCTCCCACCTGTCCCCCTGAATGGCTCCTTATGAAGGACAACATCCAAGGCCTCTTTCAGGATGCTCCTGCTTCTCCTGGTGCGGTGGATGTTGGTGATGCTCCTGGAGGCTGAGGCTCCCCTGCGTCCTTTTGGAAGCCCCGTTGCTATGGCAACTGTGTGCAGCTTTACGATCTGTTTGTTGTCCACCTCTTTCAATCAGAAACCCTTCTGGAGCTTTTATATTTTCAGTGATTTTAATTCAAATCACTAGTGGGTGGTTTTGACTTCAAGAGGGAAACAATGCACTGTGAGGAAAAACTTTCAAAAACCGTTGTGGTCCACTGTTGCTCTCTTTTATTTTTTTATGATTAAAAGAGACTTTTTGTCTATTTTATATCTATTTTGTGTCATTGTGACACTGCTCTGAGGGCATCAAAGAGAAAGAGAAGAATCTTTACTTTTCCCCCTGTTTTGGATGCCCCCCCCCCCCCCCTGCCCCCCAATTGCTCCTCATGACCCTGTCAGGGTGACTGTGGCAGTGAGAGGAGCAGCAGGACTGCCCACGTGCTCCTCTGCTTTGATTCTTGGGGGACCAGCAGGAGCCAGGCAGGGTGGACCAGGAACCCTTCACAGCCTAAAGGCAGTTTTTCCCTGGAGCAGACCTGTGGCTTGCCTGGAGGAGACCCCCTTCTTGGTGTTCCTAACAAAACTAAGGGATGCATGGAAAGGAGAAGCAATGATGGTGAAGGCTCAGAGTGTGTACATGGTGACTACACCCACCTTTGCTCACCTGCTTGTTCATCACCTAGGAAGATTTCAAACCCAGCTTAGGAGCTAAAGCTTTTACCTGCCAGATCATAGCACTTCTGATTTGATGGCTATTTTAATGAAGGATCACAACTTGATCCTGCATCCTTCTTGGCCTGTCCCTCTCCAGAGTTCCTAGCTTTGCTTGTCAGAGAGTTTTTATTCCTTGCCTTCTGCATATTCCTCCAGCTGCTCTGACCCCTCTGCCACAACAGTTATATGAGGTGAAGATCTGCTAAACTTTGATGAATGGTAGTACTTCTGCATTTGATAGTAATATTTCAGGAAGGCATTTTCTTTCAAAGGCATTGAAGTACCTCTCTGTACCTTTGCTACATTTCAAACTTTTGCATGTTGTGCTGACATGGGAAGAGCTGTTTGGTTGGAAACTCACTGTTTGCTCTCTAAGTTTGAGATTATCACTGAGGAAATCTTATTTCTCAACATGTAATTTAAAAAGAGCTAGTAGGAGACTAGCAATAAGAATGTACAGACATGAAACCAAGAGATTACTAGGGAGAAAAACTGAGCTCTGCTCAGAATGCTTTCAAATACAGAAAATAAGGGCCATGGTTTTAGCTGTGTTTTGATGTAGTTTGGTTGTTGGTATTTGTTCATTCTGAATAGTCAAAATAAATTACTTTCTTTTTAGATATCCTAACATTTTTACTTCTAGGCCATGGCAGGATGCTCTTGGATTTGGTATTTTAAAACACAGAACATTCTTAAACATAGAAGTCTTAAACAAATCTGCTTAAATAGCAAAGGGTACTTGAACAACAGGTTTTGATAAACCTTTGAGTTTTCTGGACAGAACTAAAACATTTGGTATCTGTTTGTTTGAGTTCCTCTATAAGGGTCCTTTCTTTTTCATCTATCCCTTGTTGTGGCAATGGGGAGAGGTCTGGGACAGGGGATGGAGGGCCACCAACACCCCAGGAGCTGGGAAGCTCACTGGAATGCTCCTGTTCTCCCTGGGTATGGGGAAAAGCTGTGACGGGAGCACAGGGTCACAGCAGCTCACGCAACCGAGTAGCTTTTTCTGAAGGATATGCTGGGGAAAAAAAAAAAGGGGTCTGTGTTGTTCCCCATTTTTGGTCACAGCCAACCCTTTGCAGCAGCTTTGCTCCATGCTGCTGAGATCACTGGTGATCACAGCCTGCTCCAAACCCACCTTATTGTCCCAGCGTGAATTGTGATCCCGTAGGCTGATACTCAACATCAGGCTGGTGCCTGCCAAGACCACCTTCTTGAAGGAAGATTTTTCCCTATTCACACCAGCAAATACCCAGCAGAGGCCATTCCAGATGTCTGTGCTTCTCCTCAGGATAACCCCCACCTGCACATGGAAATGCAGAAAAGTGTCAGTCTTCTCACTTTACCAAGGCCAAGCACTACCCTCACTGAGAAAAGAACTTAAATACTGAGTTGGCACAGAAACACTCTAACAGTGTCAAAAGCATCACTTTAAGTTACTAAACAGCACAAATACGAATGTGGAAAACCTGTTTGAATGCTGTGATAACTGTGAATTGTCTGAGGAGCTTTGGCTGATCACCTCACTGCATCAGCACATCAGAAGGTGGTGGTGGGTGCTTTGAAAACCTGCAAATGCAGTCCAGTGTTTGGCCTCAGGTTTGCAGGGAGCAACACGTGGAATTTGCCCTCACTGAAGAAGGCAGTGATGACAAGTTGCCTCCCTGTTCTGGTGGCACTCGGTTGACTTTCAGAATGCTGCTCCTGCCAGCAACCAGCACACTCAGTTTGGCCCAGATGTTATTAAAAAGCTATTCCAAGCACTGTGGCTGACTGTACATACTAGTGACAAGATTATTAGCAACAGAGGAAATCCCAGCTTTTGTTAGGAAGAATGTAAACAACTGCTGTTCACATAAGAGCTGCTGCATTCAGCATCCAGAAAAGAAAATTAAAAAGAGGAGGAAACTGTGTGACTGCATGGCTGGCCTCCTCGCAGTGTTGTCCTGCTCCTGAGCAATGGGCATGAAAGCTGTTTAGGGGCAAACAACAGGGGAAAAGCATAAGCTTCAATGCAGCATTTCACATGAGAAATACCTGCATATAGGCTTATATGTCACCTCACCCCAAAGCCATGCCCTGCTCCCCATCAGTGACATCAGGGCATATTTTTTATATATGTATATACACTTGTAGAAAAAGTTAAAAGCATCTTTTTGAGCTCCCAGAGATCTGTGATATTTGAAGGGCTGTAAATATGACAAGTGTTGAACTCATTGCAGTCCAGGGTCCTGTACTGGAATTACCCCCTTACTTAGGAGTTCAATACATTGGCTCAGCATTGCTCTCATCTTTTACTATAAAGAAAAGGAGGCTGAAAAATCCCTATTTTAGTGTATTTTCCTCTTAGAGAGTTGAAAGAACAGCAATTGAATTCAGGACAAAACAATGAATTATCACATCACTAATGGTGTTATTTTCTTTCTTCTTCCGAGTAGCCAGTCTCCAACTGTAAACCAAACCATCTTCTGGTCACCTATCTTTATGGAAGAACACAGTTGCAAACTGCACAAACTGCAAAATTGGACTGAGGCACAATCTGACCCTGCAGCAGCCCCTCAGATGTTTGTTCTCTGGAGCTACGAAGAGGTCTCAGAGCGGTGTGAGCAGGATATCCAGGAGTGGGTGGCGATGGTTCTGGGTGGGACAGGCTCTGCAGCTGATACAAATCCCAGCTGCCATGGCACGATTTGGCATGGAACTGCCCTGGGGATCGAGGAGGTGCTGTGCAGACCAGAGGAGGACACATTTCCCATCCATATGCCAAGTGGGGAAATCATCTTCAGAATGTTGCTGGTGGGATGATGATCATGTTCAGCCCCTTACTGCCCTGAGATTGTGGTGTTTTGGGGTAATTTACACAATCAGGACAAAGCAGGGATGAGCTGGGATGCTGTGATCCATCCCTGAGCAAGTATATAGGCTCAGCTTCTCCAAAACACCCCATGGACATTTTAAACCCAAGCACTGGCCAGCAGTCAGTGATGTGGGCAGCATATGAGTTCACCCCTCTCTGTGATCCTGGTTTCGATGCTTTCTGGGTGAGGCTGACCCTACAGCTCTTTACTTCAGCTGGGAGTTTATTGTTTTTAGGATTGTTGAATCCCTCTGCCTCTCCAGGGAACGGCAGTGTCCAACAGCAGCACATACTGCTGTCAGGAAATTGTGTGGGCTCAGGGCAACCCACAGCTGGTTGAAAGACCTCTCAGCCCCTAAAACTTCCCAGTTAGAGATTCTCTCTCCTATTTTGCTGGGGCCGTCTAGTAAGCCTGTGGCGATGTCCCACCATGCCCAACAGACTCTGACCATCCCACCAGAGCTGTGGGGAGAGCAGAGTGCTTGTGGCTTTGCACTACCCATGTTGCTGCTGCTGGATAAAGCATTGTCAGGAGACAGAAAAGGCCAAGGGGAAGGTGATGGGAGGGCTCCGGTGGTGGCACCTGCCTGAGGTTGCAGCATCTCTGGAGTGATTCATCCTGGACTGGAATAATTGGCTGCTGAGCCCTGAAAATGTTTTGTCATAGCATTTGCCACTATTTGACATGCAACTTTGCAAAGGGCTCTCCTTGGTGTTTGCGCTGCAGCAAAGCCCTTAGTCACCTCCTGGTCCCAGCAGTGATACATCAGTCCTGGGAAAGGAGTGAGAGAAACAGATTTTGCAAGAACAGGCAAATTACTTTCACTTGCTCAAAGAAAAAAAAAAAAACACCCAAAAAATAAAATAAAAGGAAGATAGTAAGAGGAAGTGAATACCTTAAAGCAGCAGGATCCAAAGTGAGTTCCTTGAAGATGCACACACTGATGGCAAAACAAGTCATCAGAATTTTGCTAACTGCTTGCTGGGGTTTTATTTGACAAGGTTCCTCACTCAGAGCTGAGAAAATAACTTCCCTGAGGATGGCTGTCCCCAGAGAACCTCCATGGGCCGGAGGACTGACACATCCAGACTCCAACATGCTTTGAGAGGGAGACAATCCTATGGAGAAGGTCCATTGAGAACATTCAGCATCATGTGCTTTAAGAGGTTCGATTGCATAAAATGTTGGTGAATTCATTTTCCAAGGCAGGCATTTTGCTCACAGGTGCCTGGAGAGCTTTGCCAGAGCGTTTTGCTCCCTGCACCGCCTCCTCCAGCACTGAGCTGGAAAAATTCACCCCCAGAAATGAACAGGTAGAGGTTGCGGTGATCATAGCACTCCCGATGTGGGGGGTCAGGTCTTTCTGTACTGTAACCAGCCCCCCACAAGAGGCTGCAGCATGATCCCCCTCTTGCACAATATGGTCCATTTGCAGGGCTCACTGCCCCGTGGCAGCAGCCAGACACACTGCAATTCCCGGCAGCCTCCAAATCATCTCTAAAGGTGAATCCAAAATACCCTTACTGGCAATTCAGTGGTGGGGAACACCCATCCTTGGTACAATGTCAAACCCCACATCTGGCCGTAGGAGACCTCTGCCAAAACTCCCACTCCAGCAGTCAGATTTATCCCAGTCGTAAAGCAGGAAGGAGCTCTTGTACAAATAACCCTTGTAATTAACTCCCGGTTGAGATGCACAGTGCAGCATGGTCTTGTTTGAGCTACAGCTCCAACATCTCTACAGACTTCAGCCAACATCTTGGAGGTGATGTTTTCAAATTTCCTCTCAGTATGATGAAAGACTGGAAGCTCAACTTATTGAAAGAAATAATCTCAGCTGCCGAAGCTGAGATTTCAATTTCATCACCTCACTCAAGATCTGGGACCTTGGCACAGATGGATAGAGCCTATCCGTTAAACCAGTGCCAGAGAGAAGAAAGGAAGGAGAAGCTCATTGGTTTGTAGCGGACCAAAGAGGGAAATCATTCTGGGGGTCTGTTCATACCTGAGACTCAAAAAGCACTGATACATTGAGCCCTAAAAGTGTATTTTTGCGGAGGTCAAGAACACGTCCCCGGCATGGAATGAGCGAAATAAAAACCGGCATTAAATTCTGTGTGACTAAAACCTTGATTCAGAGTCACTGCAAGTGAAAACCCCAGAGAACATGAAATGCTGTTAGGGTTGTACTATAAGGCTTTGGATGTTTTTTGGTCTACCCTTCTGGTGCCTGATGTTCCTGCAATTAATTTGATTTGTGTTTCTAACAGTGTGAGTGCAGAAGCAGGGGAAGAAAATTGATTTTTGATTGTCCTTGTATTGAGACAGTATGGCTTGTTAATGGAAGAGCTTACATTTTATCCCCAACACAAATCTCTTAATCCATGAAAGATACCCCAAAGAGTACATTTTGGGGAGTAAAAAATACACACACAGAGGTGAGCAGAGGGACCCATGTACTGCGACTCACAGAAAACAGGTGAGGCCCGGGGCCGTGCACAGGGATGTTGGATGCTGCCACCAGGGGCGGGCAGCTGCCCGGAGGCCACCCAGAGGAATGGGAAATGGCTTGAGCAGCCAAGGACAGGAAGTCGCTGACAAATTACCTGTGATCTACTGTGACTCCTGACAAAAACTTCCCTACCTTAGCTCATCTTTTCGAGACATCTTTACTGGTGACAGATTCGTGGTGGTTTGTTTTTTGTTTTTTTTAAAGCAAACTTAGAAAGCCACCCAAACACATGAGCATTGAGTAATTACCGTAGATGTTTAGCACCTAAATAATAAAAGTGCCTGCGCTGCACTTTTCTGCTCCGGAGTGCTGTAGACTCTGAGTAATCACGTCTAACCCCGTGCTGCAGATGTTTGTGTTGCTTTCCCAGGCCTGCCGACAAGAAAGCCGAGGTGGAGGGTGAGCCTGACGTCCTGGAAAAGCCGCAGAGTCAGACCGAGAGAGCACGGGTGTGGCAGAGCTTTTCATCTCTCCCTGCCGCGCACAGCCTTTCCGCAAAGGCAGAGCTGGGACTTGTCTGTATTCCTCTTCCTGCTGTCCCTTTGAACACCGTTCTGCGCTCAAACATGCCCGTGGACTAAATACGTCGAAGCTCATCCTTTCCAGGATACGTCCATTGCCTTGCCTGCTTCAAACCTCTGCATGGCTTATGCTGCTGCTGAACCCAAAACACCAGTGTGGGGGAAAATGGTGGTGGAAATTCAAGGAATGAAGGGGGCCAAAGCGGCTCTGACAGCTTTTATATATCCTCCTAAAGGTGGCATGAACATATATGGCTTGGAGGAAGCGCAGGTAGGCACATCTCTCGCTCACAGCAGTTTGGACTAGGGGCAGGAGCACCCATCACCCCGGGAACAAACCATTTTCCCAGGTGTACTGTGTCGGAGGGTCAGTGGCACAGCCTGGCACACTACGCTGCACTGCTTGTTGGGATGCTCTTTACGCCAGTCCCTGGAGCTGTTTGGGATCTTCAGTGCTCGCCTCCCACAGCCATCTTCTGGCTCACCGGAACAGGTGGCACAGGTTCTTCTCCTGCAATACCTGCAAGTGTATGGGAAGCAGGTGGAGGCGCGGCTGGGGAAACGGGGAGGTGCAGAGCAGGGCAGGTGTACCGAGTGTCCAGAACAGAGAGGAAACTGAAATCCCACAGAGGGACCTCTTCCTTCACTTGGAAGACTGTTTGAAGGGCTGTTTAAAAAAGATTTCTCCAGTGGACTGAAGAGGAAGAAGACAACATTTAACATGATCAGTAACAGCACATGTTGCTTTCAGGTATGTTCATGGGGCATTTAGGGACAGCTTGATCTGCTTAAGATGCAAAAGATAGTCCAAGATAGACTGAAAATCTGGAACAAAAATGAAGGACATTATGTTATTACAACCAGATAAACAGTCTGTTCCTCTTTCAAAGATAACCAGATTTTACTGTAGATCTTTCTATGTTTTAGCCTCATATTTTGTACTTCAGATGAAGTGTTCTCTCAAGAGTACATAACCCCTTCATGTCCACATTGCTGGGGCAAGCTGCTCCAGGTCCAGCTGGGGAATGTAACCTTCTTCTTGAAAGAAGTTATCCATAATGAGTGAAAGGACTGTCAAAATTGTACGGAAAGACTTTTAATTAAAACAAGACAAAACAAACCCCAACCTGGTTATGTTAGTCCTGTGATGAGGAATTCAGCCTACTCTTACTCTGTTCTACCTGCAGCTCTCCTTTTTCAGTGGCTGGGAATGGATACACATATTCAATGCTTGCCCTGGTTCCAGAACTGTATTCTGTGCAAAATGTAAAATCACTTTGGTTAATTGTTTTAGCTCTGTCCTTCTTCAGTCTCCAGCCTTTAAGCACTCACTCATCAGTGAAGTGCCAGCATTTAGCCCCTGACTTTCATCTGGAGGGATCTCCTCAGGGTGTCAGAGCTTTGCACAGTCAGACGTGGGATAAAACTCTGCTTTTCAAGGAGTCTCTTACAAGCTGTTGGAGCTTTCTGAGCCTATTTTGCCCAAGAAAAACTATTTTAGATCCATAATGAAGAATTTATTCCAGGCCTTTTTCTATTTTGTATGCAATATTTTGGTTATGGCTCTACCCTTGCCAACATCATAGGCTGCTGATTTGCTGTTGTTCCTGCTAATGAAGTAAATAGCTCTGCGTTCCAGCGCATGATAATAACACAGCTATATTCCTAGTTGGCCTTTGCAAAGATGAGCTATTAAAATGAGTTTTGTTTTGTCATGTTTCATTTTCTGAATCACCTTCAGGAGGCGTGGACCTGGTGGAAAGGCACTGAACAGGCAGGAAAAACATCTGAGACAAACCTGTCATGCCAGGCTCTGCTGGGACAAAAGCAATAATGTTCTTTGTCTCCTAATGCCCTGCAAAGGTGTGAGAAAAGGCTCATTTTTTTTTTTGTGTTTGAAGTACAGCCCCCTTTTTTTTGCCACTGGTAACTCATGGTGAAATGCCTGTGCAGTCTGTCCTCTGGCTTCTCATGCAGGGAGGAGGGCAGTGGAAAACACAGCACTGGGCTTTGCCAAGTGCTTCCCTGTTCCTGGAGTAATTTTGCTCAGTAGCTATTCTGACAGGGGGAAGAAAAGGTTATTTAACACGACTTGAACTCTGCAGACTGATACAATCCTTTGAAATCTTTGACTGCGTTATAAATAACTTGTGGTGCTAGCACAGCTTTGTGCAGGCACCTCTATGAAGCTCTTACCTTGGCAGCTGCTGTCAGTAGCCTCGCCTGACTTGGAGACATCTGCGATGGCAGTCAGCGGCAGGGATGGTGGGCTGAAGAGATCATCCCTGCATTCACTGCCTTCTGCTTTGCTGGGGATAAGGGAGGCTCGAGCCCTTCCCTCTCCTCACACCCACTACCTCATGTGCTCCTTGTCACGGGCTCATTGCTTTAGCACTGTAGGGTTGCATCCATGTCTGGATCCCATAGGACCTTGGTATGAATCCGGCATCACTCCTTGCACAGGAAAACCTGTTTTGAAAGGGACCAGCACGTTTCAGGGCAGGCAGGAAAAAAGCCTTCTCCTCAGCAAACTAAGCCTCTGAGTGGCTGCCAATTAGCTGCTGCAACAGCTCATGATGTCAGGTAGTGTTTGAAAGCCAGAGATTTATAATCCAGAGTCACATAAACTCTATGGCAAATCAAATCTGTGATAAAAAAAAAAAGCTTATAATAAAAAGATTCAACACAGGAAGCCTGATAAACTGTTAATTTTACTTAGGATAATTATAGTATTTACATCCAGGTAGCACTGACAGTTCAAGGCTTTGATATACTCTAATGTGATTTATGGGCAGCAGAAAGGAACTGGGTTGAGCTCATCGACCTCACTCCGGGAACATCTGCTCTCTGTGCAAAGCTCTGACAAGTGTGTTCTACCTCAAGAGATGTGACTGTCCACAGGTGCCTCCTGTCAGAAGCACGACACCTTGGTGGGCTGCTGCTCAGAGATGACCAGAGATTATTAAACGTTAACAAAGATACTACATTTATAGACAACTCAATGTGCTTGACAGTGAGCCCAAGGGAAAAAGCCAAAAAACATGTACAGGTCCCAGAAGAGACAACAGGGAAAGGAGAAAGTAAATGAGGCTTCCCCATCTTACAGGAGCTGCTTTTGGTGCTTCAGTAGATGGTTGACCAACAGTGGCCTCCCCACTCCAGGGCTACTGTCTTCACCCACGGCTCCATTCTGCCAATGCAACCTACAGCATCAAGTGAGGGAAAAGCCACAAAGCAAGAAACGGCTGGGGCTGTAACAGGGATTTTTGCCACAAATGCTGCAGCTGCTTGTGATTTTGAGGATTTGATGTGTCCCTTTCCCATGGATGTCACCCTGCCCCTCCGAGGTCTCCAGCTGTAAGCAGGATGAGCCATGGTGGTGAGATGGTGGAGGTGGTCACAGCCCAGAACAGAAATGTTGCATGAGCACAGTGGTTGTAGAAACAGTAAAAACAATTTTTGAGACAGATGTCATATGTAATATGGGAACAGAATAAGGATGGGCTCTGTTTCTCCATCAGCAGAAGGAGCATCTCTGGGTGCCAGTCTCAGGTCTTAAGGGTACATCACACCTGAACAGAAAAAAGGACACTGCTTTTTGGGTTTATAAATAGCAGGTGACTGTTTGAAAAGAGGCTGATGTTCATAGGTGACTCTAGGAGGCACAGGAACAAGGACTGGGAAATGCATACAAGTCTCCTGAAGCAAATCCAGCATGGGCCTTTCTGAATTTTATCCTCCTGGGAGTTGTGTCCAATAGCCTTGTTGGGATTGACATTTACCTCAACCCTCTCAAGACGATGCTACAGGGACAAAATGAAATCTGTTCTAAAGTGACTGTAGAAGGTATCTCATTCTGCCTCCTACCTGGGAACAATACCTCTTTACCATCTTACCACCCCACTGGAAAGGTTCACAGTGGCATGAAGAGACCCAAAATATCTGCTGGGGAGGACAAGTTTGTGTTGCTCCTCAGACAGGTCCCTTTAGGGAGCAGTTTATCTTGCTGGAAGGTTTCTGGGGAAACCAGAGGCTCAGGGATGATTCTCACAGAGCTGTTGCCTTTCTTTGTAGACTTTCATCCCTGAATATTATGCTGATCAGTGATTTATGAGTATTTGAATTTTTGGTCTCTGCTTAGCTAAGCAGGGAGATGGATGGCCACTCACTCTGCGTGGCGCAGTGGGACACAAGAGCCTTGGCACCTGCAGCCATCTCTTACTCCCAAAACTGAACATGAGTGAAAGGGCTTTGTGACCAGCATAATGACTTACATACTGAAACCATGCGAAACCAAACTCATCTTTTACAAGGAAGGCTGCAGGTCTGGGATCAATTTTGGCAAATACACGCCCTTCAAAAAATCCACAATACTGACATTTGGCAAGAGGTAGGAGGGGGGAGTACACAAAATATCCAAGCCCATGTTTTTCATTAAAAAATCGTAACATTTCATGACTAAAATATCAAAACAAATCCTTTCAATGCATCCAATACAACTGTGAAGAGACTGCTCCAACAGCACACCACTTCTCTCAGTGAGTGGAGGGGAGATGAATGCCCTTTTTGATCTGCATTGAAAATGATGTCTTCTAGGACATGGCAGAGGAAGGGGAATGAAAAGGATACTAAGCAGGCTGCATCTTGAGAGAAGAAAACCTCCTTTAATCCCCATCCCCAGCTCATAAACATCCACTTGAGATCCAGCACAGGAAGATAAAGAGGAGATGAGAGGACAACCAGAAGAGGACATGTTCTCAAAGACATCACCAGCGTGCTGGCATCCAGGATCATTTGCCTATGACAGCAGATCAACTCAAAACAACTATCTGATGCCCCAGGGTCATACTGCTTTGCAGTCCCATCTTGAGTTTTGATAGCTATCCTGCTGGTACCTCTGGTACCTTTGCAGAGGAAACGGCTCTACCCTCTTCTTGGTTTATGTGTTAGAGCAATGAGGCCAGGACTTACCTTTCATGGAATGACCAAGAAATCAGGTGACTGAGCCATATTCACAGTCATATAGAAAGAAAAGGCAGCAAACAGGCAAACTCCAAGCTGCTGCAGTGGAGCAGGTAAATTCAGCGAGGCAGCAGGCAATGGTGTATCCCCACACTCAGATGTGGCCTCTCCAGAATCAACTGGTGTTAATTTCCAACAGATCTTTAAATCACAACCTCAAATGCTTTTTTTCCCCCTCATTTTGCAGCCAGGAGCATTGCTGAGTATGTCAGGATGTGAAGAGGTGGTTGTGGTGGTTTAAATTTTAGGCTTTGGTGAGGTTTGTTGTTCTTTAGGCCTTCCTTAACAACTGGGGTCAAAAACTAAGGAAGTATTCCATCCTATTCCCTCACGTAATCAGGTGTATAAAAGATAGATGACGGAGGGGAGGCTCTCTCTCTTGGGCTTCAGCTTTCCTCCCGGTCACAGCGCTGTGACAGCAGCTCTCAGTGTTTAGGCCTCGCTTATCTCTGTGGGCTGGAGGCCTGGACCAAGGGCTCTGTCTGAGTCGTGTCAGAGGGAAGGGATTTGCTGTTCTTAAGGGAAGTGGTGAGACTTTCATTGTATTAGTTATTTTGTTAAGCTATCCCCTGAGTTTCGATTGTGTATATCTGTTGTGTTTTACCCCTTTTGTCCCTTTTCCCCTTCCCTTTCCCCTTTTCCCCTTGGGGTTGGTTGGGGGTTCCCTGGGGTCCCTACTCATATGTACATAGTGTTTCATTGTATATAATTCTATATCTATAAATATAAATATATTTGCTGCAATTTCCCCCCTGCTACCTTTTTTGCTCTTTCTCCGTTTTTTTTCGGTGGCTGTGGGGGGAGGCTGTCCCGGGTTGCTGAGGGTTTGGCCGGGAGCCAACCCAAACTTACACAGTGGTGAGCTGCCCCTTCCATGTCTGATGGGGAAAGGCTGGAAAGCAGCTAAAAAAGGGTAAGAATGGGGCAATGTCCTGTTGTTGTGAAGGAGTCAAGTGGCAGAGAGATAAAACAGAACTTCTAGCAAGTTGTAGCTTGACTGCTGGCATTGGATGCACTCGTCAGCCCAGGTGAGCACAAAATCATCCCACCAACTCCCTCCCTCAGGCTGTGGAGGAAGGGCACCATTGGTACCTCAGGATCTCCATGGGAACCATATCAGAGAGAGGGGAAATGAATGAGGAGAACAGAGAACTGACCAGAGCAAGCAGCAGGGAATGGGGAGAAGGTGCTGGTGTGGTGAGGAGTGTGTGGAAGCCGTCTGTGCTAAGGTGCCCCGTGGTGAGCAGTAACAGACTTACTGCAAAGCCTGCTGCTCTGGGGAACAAAATGGAGCAATGCATGTAGTGTCTGGTGGAGGGAACGGCATGTTTCCTCACAGCAGATTAAAGCCAGCAGGGATACTACCAGAGTGAGCTTGTGAGGAAAAGTAAAAGCAGACTAGGAGAGCTCGCTCTTCCCACAGGTTTTGTGGGGAGAACATAGTGAGCAAAGCAGGGAGACAAAGGATGTTTCTCCACACCCCTTCTCCTCCTTCCCTCCAGCCCCCAGGGCAACCTGCATTAGGAAAATACCCTTAGCAGTGTCTCCTTCTCTCCAGCCATGGCCTAGGGCCTCCAGACAGTGATGGCTTTCACCCATGATGGCTGGGTTGAGCAACCTGCCGTGCCAGTGCCCCCTGAGCCCACCCAAAGCCTCCTCATAAACTGCCAAGGGGCTCACCCCTTCATGGGTGGCAAAGCAGCTGCCACAGAAGCATGGGAGTTAATGGTGAGCCAGGGAAAGGACCGGCAGCATGCTCGCCAAGCAACACATCACAGGCATCAGCTCTGCACCTTGCAAGTGCCTCTCTGCTGTCCCATGATGGCACCACGTTCCGGCTGTGCAAGTACAACGTGGGATCACTTTCATGCAGATGAGGGGAAGAACTGCACAAGGGGTAGTCTTTACACTCCAGAACATCTTCTTGCCCGCCTGACAATGGGAGCCAGCACAATCAGTGACCTAGCCTTGGTCTCTGCCTCTGCCCATCTTGTCTTTGAGTTATCTTCCTACCCATTCTTGGCTGCTTCTTTTTAGCTCAAGGAATGAAGCTCAAGGCAAAGTCAGTCACGGAGTGGGGGTGTTGCCATCTTCTGCTCTGATGCCTTTGGAGGAGGTAGTTGTTCAGTAACAGTGTAGATCTTCCCAGGTGGGTGCTCCCCTCCTGGATGCTCAGCTCTGCCTGAGAGAGAGCTTTTCTGCAGCTCACACACCATCAGTGCTGCTTGGCTCATCTTCACATTGGCTCTGCTGAGCATTTTGTAGCCCCAGACCACTTGGAGATGTCATTAGCTTCCTCATTAGCAGAAGGAGCGAGATGGCTGATAGCCACTGGCCCCTTTGCTTGCCTGCACGCAGACAGCTCTCCCCTCCAAAGTGTATTTTCTCCTGCATGGGTGGTGTTTCACCATTGCACCCAACCACACAGCAGTGGGAGCAACTCCTGGGGCTCCCCAGCAAGGGCTGTTTGCACAGGGCCACCCAAAGCAATTGCAAAGCTTCCTCATTCCAGCCCAAACATCTGCATTGCCACATCTGATATTCACTCCCTATCTGTCTGAGGCAGGAGGACACAATCATGAAATTCACTCCATGGTGTGTTGCTACAAGCCCAGCAAACTGGTTGAGGCTTCAGCCATTTCTCTCAGACATCAGATACTTTTCAACCAGCAGACTTCTGACAGCCTGACATTTTTTTTAATGTATGGTCTGTGGTGCAATTTTGACAGGGATACTCCCATCTGTCCCCTCCTACCTCCGTCCAGCCCAACATGCCACACTATCTTGGTGTCACATCATGCCAATTCTGGCATTTTAATGCAAGACCACTGAGGGATTTGGCGCATGAGGCACGGCCAATGCCACACAGCACCTGGTGCTCATTGTCTCCTTTGCAAAAGGCAGAGAAGGAAGGCACTGTCTAGTCATTTTGGCCGCTCTTTGCCAGGGCCTGCTCAGGGATGCAACTTGCTTTGGATGACAAACTCGCAGAAAGAAGCAGAAATGTCAAAACTGCCTTCTGCTCCACAGTGGGTCTACCAGTGATTTTTTTTTCTCTAAGCCAGGCAGCTGCAGGATGCACTGCTCTCTGCAGCTTGAACTGTCATTTTCTCCTGATTTTATTTTTGGGTCCACAGTTCAGATGCAAACAGCACTGACATGGTGTTTTCTCCCCAGCACACCTACGTAATCCCCAGGATGTGCCCTCTTCCTCCCCAAAAAGCTCTCCACATTATGCAAAAAGGGGAAGCTGTAGTCAAAAATTATTGTTGCTTCAGGAAAAAATGCAGTGGGAAGGAAAGGGGTTTCTCCCTTCCACCACCACCATAACCAGCAGAGATGGAGGCTGAACAGTAAAAGTCAGGACACAGCAATGCCAGCCTGAGCGAGCAACCATGTCCCGGGGAAATGGGGCACTTTGTGCCTTTGGATAAAAGAGATCCCCAGTACCTTCACTTGGCACTGCCTGTACCACAGAGCTTCTCACTTAGGTTGCTCACTGGAGCTTTTCTCCCTCCCTCCAAACACAACCCTTAATGTGCTATGGAAGATGGGGCTGACAGCAGCTGGAGAGGCTGTGGGTCACGGGAGGGGAAGCGGCAACAGGGTCACTGCAACAGGCAGCAGCTGAAAAAGGATTTTCTTTCCTGGATCTGTAAGCAATTGGTGCTTTACACTCCGTATTTTTCCATCTGGGAAAACCAGGTTTGGGACAGACATTACAAAAGCAATCTGAAAACAAATTTAACCGTCAGAGCTTTACGCACTGCAGCAGAGCCGAGGTTCAGAGGATATGGGGGAGGAAGAGTGCCTGTAGCCAGCCATTTAGAGGGATCCATTAAAAAAAAAAAAAAGGCAGTAAAAATACCAACCCCCCATCTTTTTGCAGGCACAGCCTCAAGCAAATGCACATGAAGCCACAAAGGAGAGGGAAATGCCTGCACTGATGTGTCTGCCCCCAGCAAAAAAAAATATGCTCAGTGCAATATGCATGGACTAAAGGGGGGACGAATCAGAATGATGTAGCTGGAACTGAAACAAAGTTCTCAAGGATATAAATTCCCTGATTGGTGAGCATCTGGGTTCCATGTCTTGAGAAACAAACACTGCAAACAAAATGGACAATCAAAACCAAAGACATCTGACATTTCACTCATCTGGACAGGACATTAAATGGGAGTTCAAATTTCAGGGAATGGAATTTAAGCTAGATACTCTGCTGTCTGGATGAATATTTTGACCACTGCTGAGATCATCTCTCTTCCTCTTCTGTTCCATTCCTGCCTCCATCACCAAAACTAACTGGCAAACTTGGGATGAGCTTTCTACCAAGAAATCTTGTAAATAAACTATCTCTAAACTCTCCGGATTCTACTTGCTCCTCTTTTCTTCTCCAGGGTGGAAAACAGTGAACTGTATCATTTCAGAGCACTGACACCAGCTGACAAAATAATCCTGACATTTACTTGCTGCAGATTAAAGAAAGCCCCAGCAATCACTGAAAAACCTGCAAGTTTTGGTTCTGTCAATGACCATCTTTATCCCCTATCACTACAGTACACTAATGTTTAACATCAGCTATCAAATTTCCTGTCCTCAATAACTAGCAAAAAAGTGTTGATCCAAAGGTGGCAACATGAACAGCCAAGGAAAAAAATCTACCATGTCTACCATTGCTGACACAAAAGGACACAGCCTTTTGTAGCAGGAAGAAATTCTTAGACCTTGTTTGAGTTCCCAGCTCTGCTGAGGCTTTTAAACTTAAGGGCCAAAATTTGATGCTGTGAGCAGGATACCAGGCCATTTGACAGAGGAGACACCAAACAGAACACTATGTAGTTTTCAGAGGAACAATTTTCGGCCAGTTTAGCTTGAATTGGGAAAAATACCAGTAGAAAGTCAACCAAGAGTTAGTTTGTTCATATACTGCTTACTTTTCAATTTCCAGCCAATCTACCACATGAATTTCCTGAGTTTATTTTCACCTGACACATGAAAGTGCTTTATGAACACTGACAAGAAGTAACAGTCAGTTTGTGTTCCCCAAAGTTAAACAGCTGAAAATGGGAAGTTAGAGAAAATTTCCTATGCAGGGTCAAATTCAAGGGCAGAAGTGAGAGAGTAGTTTCTAGTGATGACACAACCCCTAATTGTATAGATCATCATTTCAACTCAGCTCTAAGAAAGCCTGTCCATATGAAATGCTATTTGAATAAATTACTCTTAGCCAGGCCAAGTCCTGTGTCCATCGCCCTACACAGCACAGCTTTAAGGCTGACCTTGGCGAGCCAGAGGTGTGGTTCTCAGTTGTGTGGGAATAGGACCAAACTCAGTCAAAAGCCTGGCACAGCAACAAGAAGTGCTGCACAGCTAAAGAATTAAGCCTAGCTTAAGTCCTTGGTCTGCAGATAATTCTCCTCCCTCATGCTCCAACTGCCCGCTCCTGAACAAAAGACAAAAAACCTTTGACAGGAAGCTCCAGCAAGACTTTATTCAATGGTGTACAGTAGGAAGAAATTAGGATGAAAGAAGAATTGTATACATTACTGGTTTTCCAAGTTGCTAAAACAAACCCATAGTGACAAGAATAACTGAGTTTGATGACATAACAAGAAGCATGGTGACCATCTCTCTAGTGTCCATACCTGCAAATAGATAATAAATAATGGCTTTTTAAAAATTACAATTCATGGTAGTGCTGACTTGGGTGGGTTTATTTTCATTCTACTACAATGTAATCAACATGTAAATGGTATGAAGGTGAAACGCTATGTTAGGGAAATCGAAGTTCTCCACATTTCACTTTCCCTAAAAGTCTATCCAGACACCACTAGGAAGGCAACCTGAGAAATCCACAACACCATGTGCAAGAGATCCTCAGTATCACCATCTTTTGCCCTGAATCCCAGTTCAAATATATCCTGCATGAAAACAAGGCCAAAGTTTGTCATAGCCCTGGAAATAACAATGAGCATGCATCAGAAAATATGAATTCATGTCTCCATTTTTCATCATGCAGCCCATGCAATGTTAAGTCACTAGCCAGGCAACATGGACTTAGTCGTCATTGTGTGTTCACTAAAATATTTTAATATCACAACTATATACTCAGGTTCCCATGTCAATGATGATTTGCACAACTGACTGTGAACCAGATTCCAAAGACAATCCTCAACAGTTATACCTGTTTTGCTTTGTTTCAATCTGGACTCTGATTAGAATTAATTAATTTTTTTAATAAAGGGGGTGTGGAGAGGGACAATCCACAGTCAAGAAGAGATTAATGGATAAATTGTGCAGAATGAAGTGAGTGCCAGGCAAACTTCCTAACTATGCTCAGTGCACAATTACCTCCTAAATTACCCCTCAAACCCCCATCATCAGATCTCCTATTACTATTATAATAACAGACCTTTGAAAAATATTAAACAAAAAAATAAAGAAATTATGAATAAATGGGCCACAGCTGCAGCAACGGTTCCATGGACACTTGACTTCCAGATGCTAGGAAATCAGTTGTATCAATCTCTGAGGCCATCAGAGCTACAAAACAAATCACTAAGATAACAGGGGGACCCAGTAAGATGTCTGGCACCTCAGCAGAAACACTTTGGAACCTGAGCAGCTGAATTCAGGTCATTCTCTAAACCCAAATTGTTCATGCAGCAATATAGTATTCACTTGAGGCTCCACTCTTAGTGAATTCCATTTCTCTTCTAGTCTCCGTCTTTTAGAGAGAATGTCAACAGAAATCACTGCTTTTTAACAGCTCCCACTTACCCCACAGCTGTTTGGTCTTCCTTCAGAGGTGGCTAAGGAAAGATCCCTATATAGTAAGGTAGAGGAAAAAACCTCTCCAACAACAACTATGCCTTCAGACCCACAAATCTTACACTGATAATTTAAATTAACAGAAGGACAATTGGATTTTTCATCTTGACATCTGTGCAGGATACGTACTTTTGGAACTCCCATTCCCTGTTGTCCAGTGGACATACTTGGCGAGTTTTGAGCCAGCGAGAGATGCAGTGGAAGTGGAAAGCGTGCTGGAAGACAAAGTTCAGATCACATAATTTCAGAACGTATGGATGTATTTCAATGTGGAAATTACCCCTGAAAGCATCACAGTAAGTAGAGAGTAGCAAGTGTTTTGCAGGCAGAAGTGGGGAGGACTGATCAGCCAATTTGGTGGTGAACACCAAGGAAATGATCCACATTTTCAGAGAGGATGGAAACAGTGAAACAGCAGCAGGGAGCCTGTTCCATAGTGCATGCAGTAGCAACTGACTGATTTCTGATGAAGGAGAGAGCATAGAGTTTAGCAGCTGCTAAAACTGGCAGAGCAGATGATGGTAAGAAGCATAACGAGAAAGAAAAGAAAGAGGATTTCAGGGTGAGTAGCAGGGATGATATGAATGTATACAAGCTGAAGGAAGCTTTCTGTCAGTTTTCAGGAGAAACGAGAGCCTGAATAAAAACGAATCTGAAAAATTAGGAAAAAAAAAAAAAGCAACTCTATTATGGTTTAATAAGGATACCCTTTTCCATACCCTATACAGCTACTTAAAACTGAGGTTGCACTTGTGGTAACTCTTGCATACAACAACATAATTTTGACACTAGAGTATTCTGACATGGTTAAAAATTTTCCTCTTGTCCTCTGCAAACAAAGGAATTTGCAACACTTATAATCCTGTTCCAGCGTTATCATGCTGTAACTCAATCTTACGGCTTAGTGAGGATGGGACTGAGGAACATGAAGTTATTCCATTATGGAAAATTTTATCTTCCAATTCAGGCCCAGGCTAGCTAAGAGGTATTCAGGTTTGGAGTCCACGTGCTAGTGGGACCATGTACAAAGGAGCATATATAGCAACACACTGGAAGAGCCAGAGATGAACAACTAGTACCAATTTGATCTTCTTTCAAAACTGGAAGCAAATCATGTAGTTATCCCACACTGACTTCTTGAATCAGCCTGCACAAAGACAAATCAAGCATGCTGATTTACAAGTAATCCTATTATCAGGGGGAAAAAAGGCATAGCTCCTAGGTAAACCTTGATCAGAAAAATTATACTCAGAATTAAAGACCTATTATTCTTCAAAAAAAAAAAACAAACCTATCTTCTGCCCTTTGCTTCTGTGTCTTTATTACATCTCTCTAACTTTCACTTTCTTTTGATTCATTCTCTCTCCTTTCTAAATTCTACTAAACACATGGAGTTTAAAGTTCTTATTTCTGGTGGATTGTGTGAAACATTTAATAGAACTCATTCCATTCTGAGTCTTCAGAAAAGGGGCAAAGCATCACCACACACAAGCTCTGCAATAAAACAGTGTTCCTTACATTGCAGACGCCCCAGGCAACTGTGCACTCTTCAGAGGTAGCCGATGCTTGGTTTGCTTGACATTCTATGCCTGTGAAAACAAAGATTAAACATATATACACAGGAGTTGAAGATGTACATGCAACACCAAATGGTAGATTTCTTCATATCAGCAAGTGGGAATAGGGGCGAAGAACTCTTTGTTTAGTGGCATTTATTATATCAGAAAGTATGAAGAGCTGTGGTTCAATGCGTACTGTTTTTCCAAAAGTATCAGATCAAAATATACTTAATCCTGATTTCCTCTTTCCTCTACTTTTTTAGTATTCCAGAGTTCCAGAGGGCAAGAGTACATAGCTCATCTGCTGGCAACATGTGACTCCTTCCCAAATTTGAAGGATAAATATTTTTAAATTTTTCCTCCTTTGTTTTAAGAGATGTCTTTTGACCATCAGTTGAAGGAACAATTACTTAAATTTCTTACCCAGATTTCTCTCAATATAAATTCACTGTCTTGTAAGACATTATGCACTCTATTTACAAATTGCTCATGTAAAGCCAGAGTTTGCCTGTTTTCAGTCTTGTGACAGGTAAGTAAACCCCAAAAATACACAAGTTTTAAAACTTATGGTTTAGACTTTTTATACCTTGGAGCTGAGTACCCAGGATGATCCCCCCCTCCCCCCAAACATCCAACTGTTTATGGGTTTGGGTTATGTTTTGGGCTTCTGTGTCAGGTGATGCAGATGAAGGAGACAAGAGAGGGTAAGGAAAGAAGGAAGAACAGCACTGAGAAAATAAATCCTGCAACCTAGTTCTTCATTTTAGAATCTGAACAATTCACTTTGCTCCAGCTCAAGAAGAAACTTCAGAAGGAAAAAAAAAGTATTTCCAACTCCTCCACAGTCAGCAGCACAAACCTATGGGACCATCTTACTTCCTGCTGAAGAGTCAAGCCCAAATAATTGAAAAAGATATGTTGATAGATGATCAGCTTAGAACTCAACACACAGGCTTGTTGCTTTCTTGTTATGCAGATCATCTTTTTTTTTCCCTTGGCAAAGATGTCTGAATGAGCTCTAATTCTCTGTTCACTGTTTGCATACTTGAATATGCTCAGATTCAAAAAGTTTGAAACCCCACAGGCTCAGTATGTGATCTCTATTTGCTCTGTCCTATTCATCCCTTTATTGGATTTTCACGCTTTTTCAGGTGTGGAGATGAACAAAACAAAAGAAAGACCCATTTTTTCTGAGATGTGAGAGAGGTCAGTTAACCTTAGTCACAAGGAACTACTCAAAACAAGACTAACATCCAAAGAAACTCGGTAACAGCAGCTGTTCTGCAAGATTTGAATGAAACTATATTTATCATATGGTTTACATCAAGATATGGTATACCACAGCAGGAAGTCCAAAGCTCAATCCCCTGCCTGCCTACAGAAGAGAACAAAATCCAGCACACCTGGAATGTCTGATGTCTTAATTCCTGAAGCTCTCAACACAAACAGCAATAAAACTAAATCTGATTAAGAAAATGGAAGATGCTCAAGACCCTTGAAGAACTTCAGTTACTTTGGATACTTGTGTAAAATTCTACACCTGAGGTTGTTGCAATAATTTTACTGTTCCTGCAGTACAGACTCATGGTCATGGGGTGTATTATATTAAGTTTTAAATATCTGGCATGAATCTGTACAGTAACAGAAAATTGTGAGTAGTAGTAGAAAAGAGTGAGAAGTAGCAGAAAATGGTGAGAACATGCACCTGAAGGAGAAAAATCAACAGGTAAGCAAAATTTAACTCAGGAAGTCTCTGCTAAAAGCAAGTAAAATACTCCAGCAACAATATGCTTACCTTATTTCTTCTGTTTCCCTGCTGGAAACAAAACACTGGGCATATTAGACATGAAGCCCATCTTGCCCATTTCTATGTCATTTTGTCTTTTTTGTTCCTTTCTAAGTGGCCCTAACCTGGGAGCTGCATGCTTTGGAACACAATTTTATAGGTTTGTTTTTGTTTCAGGCTTTACTCTGTATTTTGACTGGGAGTGAGAGGAAAGAAAGGTGGTTTAGGAAAGGAAGAAAAGCATCACTGAAATTAATTTTAGTGCTACTCAAACATTCTCCGACAAGCAAATAGAGGCTGAAGCATTACAGTCCTAAAAGCTTAAGGGGGCAGATGAACTTCTGGGGAAACAGATGAGGAGAAGTCCTCTGGTGCTGATGTGAGGCCCTTTCAACAAGACACCCAGATTTAACTCCCTCCTCAAACAGGCTGGAGACTACTGCTGTCACTGCTACCTCTGGCTGCCAAAAAAGGGCCTCCCAAAAGCTGAAGCACTTTTTGGCCTCCAACTCGCTTCATTTCAGAAAAAGACAATAAATCAACAAGGAAATAAAACACATGAACAGTATCTCTCAGAGAATGAAAGCTGATGATTCTGAAAGAGTATCTATTTACCATGTGCGGACCCAAAAGAAGCAGTAAGAGTCAGACAGTAACATGTACTGGAGGAATACCGAACAACTCTTCTGTTGCCTTGTTTTTGGCAGAGTGTCTGAGGGTGAGGGCAGAAAGATACAGCTAAAACTTGAGATACCTGCAAATAATTGTGAAAGATGCAATGGAAGCATTTCAACTCAGAATTACAGAAATACATCTTATAGAATGGCGGGTTCTGAATCTTGGGGTCACAAGAACCACCCCACTTCCTATACATTTTTTATTGCAGAAATCTTCTGTATTTCAGGATTTAAGCAGCCATAAGGGCAGGAAACAGAAGTAAAGTGCATGTTTTTGTTTCCAGCTACAGAAACAGCCCACTGCACTGGTGAATTTGATGATAAGAGCTCTTCAAGTCTGTTTCTGCTTGAGCAAGAGTAACCACTGTATGGGCTCCCCTTTCTCTTTACACATTGCCTTCTAAAACTGTCTTAAGGGATGAAGTTATTGGGAAGAAGAGATATAAATAAATAAATACACACAGCTTGGCTAACACAACACATAGGGTATTCACTCAGAAAACAGACAGAAAAAACAAATAGCCAGGCTAATAAACTTAACTACACTTGTTAATTGTCCTATGAGGAGCTGAGCTCTTCTCCCTGGTATCCAGTGATAGCATGCATGGGAATGGTGCAAAGCTGCAGCAGGGGAGGTTTTAGTCTGGCCATTACAAAGCACTAGAAGGCAGGCCAACAGGCTTCCTAGAGAGGTGGTCAATGCACCAAGCCCATCAGTGTTTAAGAGGTCCTTAGTAACAAGCTTTAACTTTAGGTCAGCCCTGGAGCAGCCAGGAAGTTGGAATAGATGGTCATTGTAGGTCCCTTCCAACTGAAGTGGCCTATTCTGGCCTAGTCTAGTCTCCCAAAATGCAGATCGAGCTCTTCAATCTACTTTTTCAAAACTTCAGAATTTCCCCTTTCAATTCCCTGCAGTTATTTAGAAATTATCTGCAGATTTTACTAAATACTGTAAGCTCCCCTACATCATATCATCATGATTCCTTCTACTTATAGCCCCCTTGTATGACTCTCAGTATTTGCTGTATCACACGCCCAAAATACATGTACACAGCTATCAACTTTCACTCCTACTTATGACTTAGTAAACTAAATATATTTAGTTCTGTTATTTTATGGTTCTTGCCAATCCAAAAACATTCAAGCTATTAAGCGTTCTGAGATACTTTGGATTCTATGCAATATATCTATCTTTGTGAAGCTGGAATATCAAACATGGTATTTTGTGTCTCACTGTCAAAGCAAGGGGACAGTATTTTGATGGCACCTTTTATGCAGTTCAAAACTATACTGATCACCTTACTACAGTATTACATTCCACATTTTAGACCAGAAGATAATCCAATATACCAAATGTAGTGTTTAGTTAACAACTCCCAAGTTACCATGTTTCAAGGACAGCATGAGAGAGCAAGCCTTTGAAGAAAGGCTAAAGTAAAGTCTAACCAGGACCTGTGTCTTTTCAGAGAAGAATGAAACCAGAACACTGAAAATCTACTTCCTTGTGTGCACTGAATACAAACCAGATTGAGGGCAGGGGGAATCCTTCAGCCACACTGAGTCATAAGGAGCACAAGGAGAACTGCAGGACACAACACTGATGCCTGACTTTATAATGTTAACAAACTTTCATTATCATGGTTGGCATTACTTACTGCTCTTTTAATGTTTTCCCACTCAAGCTTTCCCTTCGTCGCTAGGAGTGGGAGACATTTGTATCCTGCATTTTATCAAATCGAATCTTGTGTTGTTCTTCCCTGCACATTCTATTAATTTTTTCTCAATTTGCCATCACTTCACATCTTATGCTTGAAAATCTAATTGAAGGGTTGTTTAACAACATTAATGATCTGTAACAAGGAAGTAAGTAAATCCAGAGCCAACACGGATCTCGGAATACCAATTTAGATATATATCCCTTCTACTCTGCATACTGTCAATTTTGATCTGTCATTTGCAGTCTAGGTTTTTTATAACACTGCTCATACACAAATTAATAACATGTTATGCTTGAGCAACTCAAAAAAGAAAAAAAATTACCTATGCCCTTTTCCTTTACTGTTTTTCCTAATCTACCTATATACTCTCAATGGCATCCACATTTTGGTGGAACTTTTTGAATTTTGTTTTTTTTAAGAACTGACAAATTAAATCATTACAGGAAAGGATAACATCTATCCATTCTACTCCCAGCTCCTCCACACCTCTCCTTCATTCATATGTCCTACTAGCTCATCATGGCTAGGCTTCGCGAACGAAGATTTGGGAAGGGCTCTACCCACGCTTGCTGCAAGCGCGCTGATGGCTAAAGAGGCCGATGCGAGATAGACAAGTCCGGTTGCAAAAGGCACAGCAGAAAGTCTCCATAGGTGGTGTTGGCGAGGCACGGTTCTTCCTGCGTTGTCTTTTCTCCTCCAGACTGATTCTGCGTGCATTCTCAAAGGAATCAGCAGCGTTATAGATGGTGTGTCTCCATGCCTCCCGATTGGAGGCCAAAGTGGACCATTGATGGTAGTCAATATGGCCAAGACTGAGGTATTGTTTCAGAGCGTCCTTGTATCTCCTCTTTGGGGCTCCTCTCTTGCGGCAGCCGGTGGCAAGTTCACCATAGAGCACGATCTTAGGGAGGCGGTGATCCTCCATCCTGGAGACGTGCCCTGCCCAGCGCAGCTGCGTTCTACTAGCTACTTATAAAAAAAATAGCAAATATATGAGGCTGTATTTGGTCTGTCATGGAAGGCGCTATTAATTTTGAGGTAGATTGATAGAATGAAACACCAGCATCTACTATCTTACCATACATCCCACTTATGGTGAATAATTATCTTGAATTACAGATTTTTATATATTTATTCTATACATCTGGAAATTCTGTAAATGCAACTTATGTTCTAACAAATCTTTGAAATTCCATTTGCCTGTCAGCAAAATGCTTTTCTCTCTAATATATCATAAACCTGAGAGACTGCTTAGTAGTCCAGTGTCCACCTCCTTTTGAAACTTCTTTCCAAGATGGTACAGGTTAGAGGCACTTAAAAAGAGAAGTACCTCAGCGTATTACATAATCCCTATTCTCTTCAGTGTTATCATTCCCTTTAACCAAGAATAAACTGAGGCATGGACAGGCAGTAACTGGCTCAAAATACAAATGTATCTGCCCCAAAGAGAAGTGAACTTGCTTAACCCATTTTCAGACCAGTGTGCTTTCTCTTTATAAAAATTAAAAAAAACAAAAAAAAAACAAAAAACACCAACACAAAACTTCTGAAATTAGTTTTGTAATTATTATTTAAATATGATGTATAATCAGGTACATGTCTCACTATCTATTAGTATAAACTTGAAGTCTCATTTTTCTGATGTGTTTTATTTTCACTCAGGCTTGTTGACAGTAAGTTACCATTAGAGGTAGTTCCAGGGGTGAACACATAAAACCAAGGTGCAACAAAATATTGCAATGGCATCATGATGGGCCATCTCCAGGCACTGTAGCTGTATCTTTATTTGTTTGGGACCGGGGGGTGCGTGTGTGTGTTCCACCACCCTCACATTTTAGTAACAGTGGAAAATTTCTGTCTGGGATATACTAAAAGGTCTTGTGTCCCTCATGACTGAAACAAGATGGACAGTTATGGTGCCGATAGTATCTTGTTGGTTTTGAGAGAAAAAAATGGGTTTGTACTCATTACCAACACTTTATGGGACTGAAATCAGTGACTTCATGCATGTACACCTATTTTGTGACAGAAATGCACCATCCAGATTCTAGGGGGGAAGGAGGGGACATAATCAAACCACTACTAGCAATGCATTCGTTTTTATTTTGGCATTTGATTACTCTCCTCTGTAAATGAACAATTAATGTTCTAAGAGGCTACAAAATTCCCCCTACTATAACCCATACTATCTTAGTTAGACAAGATAGGTCTTGTAGAATGAAGAGTCAGATTAATTTGCTGGTCCATATCTTTCCTGGCCAGACACAGAGAGTGTTCCAAGATTCATCCTAATGAGCAGCATCAAAAAGCTAAGACTCATAGCAACCTCCCAACACTGAAATATACCTCTCGTTTGTTGACCCTGAATAATATCAGTTCCTCATGGCTCTTTATTATTACTTCTTTTCCTCTTTGTTGCATCCAAAATACACTCAGCAACATCATCTTGTCTGTTGATGTGGCACCAAGTGATTCTACTTTTTACAAGAAAAAGTTGAGGGGAAAGCAGTATGGTGACAGAGGTCACAAAAATAGATTATAGGATTTCAGTGTTACATAAAATAGAGTTTAGTAGAAGACTCAGTTCCTAAATGAAAGTTTCATTTGCTGAATTATATCCTCAGCTGGGGAAATTTCAGCTGTTCAACTCACAAAAGTTCAAACTGCCCACTGTGCCCCCCACCATCTACTTACATAGATCCATAATGTGGTTTCTGCAAATGGCACAGTTATCAACCACAATGTCCCATGCCCACAGAGCTACGGCGTTCCACTAGAGAGAAGGGAAAAAAGGAAAATAGTTTTGATTCAATTTATAGTGGACAGAAATCATTGTTATTCCTCAAGATCCCATGTATTTTTTTTAAATAGAGAAGCTGGGATATTAAAAAAATTAAATCTTAGAAGTCCAGAGTAATTCTTCATCATGAATTCAGGTTATGTTCCTCTGACAAACTTCCCAAACCTGCCTCTTCCCCACTTCAGAAACAAGATAACTCCCACAGTCCCCCCTCCCCTTTTTTTTCTTGTGAAACAAATTCAAACATCTGGATTTCTATTCAAGATCCTCAATTCTCATGGAAAGGACAGTCCATTGGAGAAAGACCAATTCAGATGCCATTTTACTAAGACAAATTCCCATTATTTGCATCAGTTCTTCTAGTAATCATCCCCCAGAGCAGCTGGGGTGAAGAACTAAATCTCTAACACTATCCTTTGCAGACTCCTGAACAATCTACTCTACAAAAGGTTAATAAGCAATGACCTATCAGCAAGGCTGGGCATAAAAATTTCAAAGTACTACCAAATTAACCATTCAAAGATTTTGTTTTCATATATTAAAAAAAATAATATCACTGTCCCATGCTACTTTAGGGGAAGGGTTTGAGGACTTTAAGACAAGTTATACAGAAAAACTTGGCACCTTTTTATTCCTCCCTACAAGACCCATTATCAGTTTTTTTCTAAACTCATTAAATAAATGGGCCTGCCTTCAATATTCAAAGTAAACCACGATAATTGTATTGGTAATCAGGATAATCTTAATTTACTACCTAAGTAATCTAGATTTTTTCGCCATTATATTTTTTCAGTATATGATCGTGTCAACCGTACTACAGTAAATCTTCTCTATTGTGTTCCGTTTCCATCTCAAAGTTTTCATTTTGTTCCCTCAGTTTGGAACTCTGAAGGAGAAATGCAGATTGCCAAGTATTAATAAGCAGTATTGACTGTGACAAGCACTTCAGATTTTCACTACTACTGATATAAAAAGCCTTCACAATACCACTAGATCTTTTAGGACATGCATCAGTAGTGACCTCATTTTTTCCTCTCCATCTTCCAATTTCAACTCTAGCTGGCCTTCTGGCTGAGGTGCTTCATGTCTCATGGACCTCATCCACACTTCAAGGCAGCTGAGATAAAAGTTCTCAACACCCTTATCTCTTGCACACACTCAGGCACTTAATCTCTTGTCCCATCATGATCTGCTCTGATGACCCAGAGACCAGTACTGGTCTTGGTCCCTTGCTAGGGAGGAGAAATGCCACTGACACATATATAAGCACTCCTCGCATGTGTTATTATATTTGTCCTTATTTCCAAAGTGCAAACACTCATGTCACCCAAACATCTCCTCCTGCACAAATTTGCAGCACTGTACAGATCCGGGGGCTTCCATCATCACTGATGGCAGCTGCATTTCAAACAAACTCGTCTGCAAGTGGGAATCACTGGAAAAATTTACTGATACCCAGTCCAGGGGTCACTTTTCATCAAATTATACCTTAGTACGAGCCCACACAGCTTCTCCCTACTTCTCTACACCCTCGTGAGCAGACTGACTATTATCACGATCCGCTGACAAACGGGTGGCACTGAGCAGAAAATCAATATTATGGCTGTTCTGAAGGCGCAGGCAAAGCCAGGGTGACGAGAGAGCATTTTCTGACTACACACACGTTGGTACAGCTCGATTTAAAGACGAAGGAGAAAAACAAGTCAGCCACAGACATTCACGCAAAGCATTTCACATAGCACACGGGACAGCTCGGGAGCCTGAGCCACAGCGGCCGGGGCTGATGGGGAGGCGGCAGCACTGCACTCCTGCTCCCGGCCCGAGCTGCCCAGAGGCTCCGGGCGCGGGGCAGCCGAGGCCCGCCGGGACGGCGGCACCCGAGCGGGAAAGGGAGGGATGAAGGGAAGGTGCGACGGCCGAGCCTCAGAGCGAGGAAACGCCGACCGAGGCGGCCCCCTTGGCGCCCCCTGCTCCCGCCCCCGCCAGCCGCGCTCGCTGATTGGCCGGCACCCGCTGCACGTGCGCCCACCCGCTCCAGCCATTGGCCCGTCCGCATGCCAGGACCCCCCGCGGGCCCCGCCCCGCCCCTCCCGCCGCGCCGGTGCGGAACCGGGCGCCCGGCTCCGTGAGGGGAGCGGGAAGCCGCCCTCTCCTTCGTGTCGCTCGCCGCCGCCAGACCGGGCCCAGCCCCTCCCCGTCCCGTCCCTCCGGGAGCAGCCGGAGAAGCGCGCCGGCAGGGCCTCACTTTCTTCACTTCGAAGCGCTTCTTGCCGGCGCCGCTGTTGGTGCCGCTGGGGGTGTCCACATCCATCGCGGCCGCCATTTTGGGTGCGTGAGTCGGCTCACGCGTGCGTAGCAGGGCGGGGCTGAGGGGTGGGGGAGAAGGGGCGGGATCGCCATATGACCACGCCCACCCACCAACCACGCCCCTCGCCGGCAGGTGCGGGCTCGGCGCGCGGTCACGTGGATGCGCTCTTGGCGGCGCCGGGCGGACGGGGCTGCGCGCGGTGACGTCACCTCCGTGATGGCTGCGGGGCGCGCGGCCTCGGTGCAGGTCCGCGCGCACGTCCCCTGGGATTTGCCTCCCTGGCCCCTCCCGGGAGCGGTTTCGGCCCTTACTACACTTGTAGCGTGTTTTCGCTCGCCGTAGTCGAAGTGCGGCAAGTGCGGGGACGAGGTGGGGCCGGCGGGGTTGCTGCTGGGGTCCTTTTGTTCCCCTGCGGTCCAGGTGGTTTTTTTTAAACGGAATATGGAATTGCTGGAGACAGAAGGCGCAGCGGCCAGGCTGCCCTTACGGCGTGTAATTGGCAGTACCAGTTAACAAAGATTACTGGTGCTGCCAGGACTGCAGAAGCCCTGCCTGTTCTGTTGCAAAGATGGAGAGCACAGGGATGGGAGCTGTCACTGGGAGCTCCCTCCGTCAATACAGCTCCAAGTACCTTCCCGAGGAGGTCAGTGGTAGCACTCCCCAGGGTACAGAAACCGAGGAGAATGCACTCCCCAGAAGGACAAGGCAGGTCTCAAAACGTCCCCCAGCTTTGCAGCTCCCTTTCGAGGTGTGATGTCTCTGCAGACTCAACCCCTTCAAATCCATTTGTACACCATATCACTCCGTGGATGCAAGAAGGAAGAGGTTGTAGAAGCACAAAAAAGGCATTCTCTTGCATATATACAGGCAAGCAATATCGTACTGTACCTATCATAAGCTCTTGGGCCAAGCAACACTGTCCCAGTCTGGCTCCATCGTATCTGTCTTGCTGTATGCTTTGACCTGAGACTCAGTGCTTGCTGGGATGAGTGTCTGGCAGTCTGCAAATAAACCTTACCCTGAAGTAGGGGCCTGTGGTAAGAACGAGATGATGCTGCCATTTGGATGCATTGGAATAATTTTCATATTTGGATTGGAATTCATATTTAAAAGACATATAACACTTGTGCCTTGACTTAAGCACATACCTAAATATTTGCAGGGTCAGGGTGAGCCTGAAAGTTATGTACAGAATAAAGGTAAGTTTGAAGAAGAAAAATGCCCTCTTTCATTTATACACCCTTTAATAACTCTAGTTATCTACACAGGAAACTTCCATTTCACTGAACTGCTCCATTCCCTGGGTGCTGCTCAGTTACTGGGCAGTTCTTATTGCTCACAATAAAATGAAGCTGCACAGAATTCAGGTTTCTGTCCTATCCATATCTGTTCTGATCCATATCCAGGACTATCACAAAGGAATGCTTTAAAAATGGGAACTGAGTGCTTGAGAAAATTTATTTTTTGCCTTCAAGAAAATAGCTGTTTTCAAAGCAGAATTTGCAAGATTTCTTATTAACAGAAACATCAGTTTTAACCCTAAATGCGTATGGTAATGTCCCCAGTAGGACATTTCTCAGTAGGAATCCAGGACATTGAACAAACATGTAGACTAGGGCATATGCATACCAGAGAAATGTTGACTCTCATTTTCACTTTCAGTGACTACTGCAATATGAAATTATAGTCTCCCAACCTCAGCTGATGTCACCACAGGGAGGTGGCTGCCAGTGGGTAACAACCCCACAGCCAGCAATCATATGGTCTGGGTTTATCTCTCTGTATCTGACAGCAGAGACAATGTAGTAATGCAGATCTCCAGTGAAGTCTTGCTAAAAGGTGATGGTGTTCTCTGGAAAAAAAAAAAACCCAAACAAACATGGTTCAGAACAGAACATATAGCTGCATGTGTATTTAATTAATATTTATTGATTTATGTGTGCAGATACATAATACCAACAATGGGGAGTGCACTAAGAGATCTCCAGTGTGCTTCGCAAAGGGAAATTAGTGATGGTATAGTCCTGCACTTCATACAGAGGTCTAAGTTACCTTCTTTGCTGTAGATAAAACAATCTATTTTCTCTTCATTTTAGTGCCATTTCTAATCTTTTTCCTCCTAGGAAAAGTGCAGCCCCTCAGACCTGTTTGCCCTCCTCTTAAGGCTATATGTTATAGAGGGGTGTCAGCAGCTGCTGCAGGAAGAAAGGCTGCAGCTTTGAAAAGCAAGTCTCAAAAGAAATACAACACTGTTATCCAAATTACCTGGGATGCTTTGAAGAATGGATTATTTTTCCTGCTGAAAAGGTAGGAAGACAGACAGACTAGGTGACATGTGACAACTGCTGTGAATATGGTGAGTCCTAATTAAAATGAGACAAACTCTCTCTCCCAGTTGTCAAAGACTGTTCCAAAAGGCAAGCTACCAACTACCAACAACCTTCCAAAAACAGTGTCTTGCATTTTGGTTGTTGCCCTTCTCCTTTACATTCATTCTGTTGGTGGCTGGTTTATTTTTCTGCAGCCACCAACATTTTCCTGTGTGGGATTTATCCCCTGAATGCTTCCCTCCTCCATACATGCACTCTTTGGATGCGTGTGCCTGACTGGACTGCTGTGGAACTGCTTGTGAGGGGCAGCTGCTCACAGCCCTGGCTCTCTGCAGCAAGGCCCAATGGTGGTCATAACATCCAGAACAGAGGAATCCACATGGTAGCAGAAGGATCCCCCTGAACTGAGTCATAAGGAAAATGCAGAGATTTGCTTTCCAGTCCTCACTGCCTGAGCCTTTTGCATTCTGCTTCCCAGCCCCTAGACAAGATGAGCAGTGCATCCTATGTTATCACGGCTCATCCTTCAATGCTACAGGATCTCTGGCACTTGGGGCACTCAGGAAAGAAACTCTTCTGAAAGAGAATTGCAGCACTTTAAAACACTCTTCAGAGCAACAATTTCCGTTACTGTACAGTCATGAGAGTAGGAATGGGCCTTCCAAGACTGCCAGGAGCAAAGAGGGGGAAAAAAGGGAGGTGGCCCCTTTCTAAGTGCTTATAAACCTTGATCTTTCTGTTGCCTTTCTATGCTTTACCTTCCCAGTGCTGCCTGCTTAAGGTGTGGTTTAGTAGTGCCCTAAGCAGCATCAAGCAGGAATTACCTGGTATATGAGACCAATTGCCAGTCAGTGGTTGCCATCCAAGGAGCAAATATTATGTGCATTTTATTACTTTTTAAAGAACTGTAGGGCTGGCTGGCTGCCTTCCAGTTGCTGATGCTAGTAAAACCATTTGAATTGGCTAAGTTAGGATTTCTAGCACTCTTTGCTTTTTGATGCACAAACCCAGAGACAGCATTCACAAATTACTGTTGAGGTAAAACTGAATCTATGGTTATTCTGTGTTGCCACGAAACTTTCTCAAAGTTCACAAAGTAGGCAAACAACCTCCCGCCAAGACTCTGTTCACGGCTCTCCAGCATCTCCAGCTGATTCAGTATTGCTTGGCATAGGAAAGCCAAATTCAAAGAACAGAGCCAGAGGGGTAGATTAAGCAATATATCCTATTTTTTTACCAGATTGTGCTTGGTTTCTGTAGAAACCCGAACCCCCTGCCTCTGTGTATGTTTTCCAGATGATGGTCACATTATACCCCATATAGTACCCCTGGCTTTGTAATCCATTACTAAAACTTCAGGAGATAATTGTAGCCTCCAAAGTGGCTAAAAGGAACAGATGACATTCTGAAAGAGGAACAGGTTGTAGCATTTAACGGGATGGTGACTAATTGTTGCTTTTCCTTTCTCATGAAGTTTTACCTTAAGCTGCTTGATAGCTTGCAGATAAAATAGCATGAAGCTATCGTGGCGTGCTGGTAAGGGGGTGCTTGCAAAAGCCATGATAGGTACTGACTGTGCCCAACCTCCTGCAAAGCCTTTCCCCACACAGGAACAAAAAGGCAGTTGGGGCTGTGGCTGCAGGCTCAGCACGACACTGTCACCACAGTGAGCATCTCGGCTCCGCGCTGCGCCTGACAATCTGCTGCGGCTGGTGCAGACAAGTGTGATCAGGAGAGGACCCCAGCGTGTTACGCTGAGGATGTTGGGCCGATTCCATTCCGCTTCAAGAAAGGGCTTGAGGCTATCACTCCTGTGCAACAACACCCCGTGCTCCCCATCCTAGTTCTTGCTCCCGACTAAGAAGCTCCAGCTCGGAAGGAATCCAACTTCAACCCCAGCTCCTCCCTTGCCACCCACCCCTTTGCAGTTCTGGGCGCCAAGCTGCAGACGCCGATCGCATCTGTCTGTGCTGCCACCTCTCGAGAGAAACCAGCAGCCCGGCTTGTGCTCGGGGGAGGCGACATGTTCTGCAGCCCGGCTCCCATCCCGTCCCGCTCGGAGGGCCCGGGCCAGCCGGGGCTCTGCGCTGCCCGCAGCCTGCGGACACACGGCGGGGGCCAAGAGTCACCGCACCTCCGGGTCAGCTGCAGCCTGCCCGCCTCTGCTCTTCACAAGGCTGAAGAACAGGCAGGAGGGTGAGACTGCCTACAGTAACTGAGAAAAATAAAAACAAACAAACAAAAAAGCACACACAGGAGAGCGAGAGCTTGAGAGAGAAAGTATTTTTCTTTAACCTGAGCTGGGATCCCAACAAGACGTCAGAGACAGGCTGAGATTGTAATTGAGAGAGAGGGCAAGTCTTTCAGAGGGTAACAAGGGAAGTGGTAGCAAGGGAGCGATTATTTTTAACCTGAACATCCCAGAAGAACTGCATGAGGTGACAAGAGGCTATGGGGTAGTCCCAAGTGTAGAAGACAGCGCCACTGACTACACTAGAGACATCGTCTGAGTAACAGGTCACAGCCTGGATCTTCTTCATTGCTCAGACAAGAGTTTTCAGAGTGCCTTTTGGATTTTTAAGGAGGGTACAACAACAACAACAACAAAAAGAAGAACGTTACGGTAACTCAGTACAAGTAGATATATTCATCTACTACTGCATGTAAGAAGCATTGGAAGATCTGCCAGGCTAATTAACAGTAGCCAGGAAAAACCACAAGAGTAACCAAAGTAGTAACACAAGCTTGCCTGCATATAAATCAATGAACTCCTACTGATCTGGGAAATCCATGAACCTTCAGCAACATGAGGAGAGGGAGTTCCAGACTGCTGTGTGGGAGACACTAAAACACTGTTTACAGATATTCTTATCTACAACTTCTCCCTGACAGTCTTGAATGTGGGGAGAGAGTCATACAGAGGGAATAAACACTAAAATCAGACAAAAAAAGTATCAAAAAAGAGAGGTCTGGAAGCTACTTCCACTGAGTCGAAGATTTTGATGCTGTTTGAAAGGAGGTGAGAACCACTGAGCTGTAGTTTTGCATTTCTCTTCCCATATTAACTCTTCATTCTTTCCCCAAAAATACAGTATGTCAAAATTCCTCCAAAGATTGCTTTTAACTGAATCAAGTTCCTAACTGCAGGCCCTACTCAATTAGACACAATTCATGAGCCTTTGCCATCCTTCTTTGTCACAATAGGAGAGATGAGAGATGCTGGTAAAAGCATTTTGTTGAAGTCCCTGGTAGTCACACCAAAGGTACCATTTAGCAATTGAAAACTGTCAAGATCCAAGTGTTTTATCTGGTTGGTTGGTTAGTGTTGGGGCGTTTTTTGTGGATTTTGTTGTTGCTATTGGTTTTATTTGGGTTTTTTTTTTGGGGGGGGGTTGAAATGAGTTCAGATGTGATTTCAGGGGGAAAAACTCTAATTTTATACCATTTCTTCTTGGAAAGACACAAAGGAATGGGGAAAAAATTAGGTGACCCACAGACATGGCAGTTTCTGGCACAAAACCTAATGGATATTACAAAAGAAGCCAAGAGCGAGGGAGCCTCGCCTTCCATACCTGCAGGAACAAACTGGTACCTAACTCAGTTCTCAGAAGGCAGGATTTAAACTATTTCTGGTATTTAACCACTCTCTGTTGTAAATGTCTAGATAAAGAAATACTCTGAGGTTAGCCTTGTTTTGGACTTCACTGGAGAGTTCATCATAGCATCTAGGCCAGCAAATCCCACAAGAGATGGTCTGCCTGCCAGTTCTACACTGAATAACAAAATAAATTAATAAACTGCCATACTTTGCAGGTTTACATACCTTGAATGTATCTTGCTGTGTTAAACACCCTTTCCTTTAATTTCTAACCTCAGCACAACTGGATCTCCAGAATCTCAATGGAGAGAAGGGCCATTTGAAGCAGCAAGCTTTCTCTGATCAGAACACATGAGCTCCCCAATTCCAACAGGTTCAGGAAATGCAGAAAATAGGAGCAAGCAGAGAACCAAGTGCAAGGTGCAGAGCCTACTGCTTTGGTAATTCTTCCTTTTGGTAATTTACTGCTGCAAAGTGACATAGTCCCTTCTTCTCCCCCCTTCAGTCATGGTGGGGGGGGTAGTTTGTGTTTCTTTTCTTTCTCCTTCTGCTCACCACATTCATAAATTGTATTTCTCAACCCAGTTTAAGTATTCACTGATTCCTATCTGTGCTAGGAGAAAGAGGAAAGAACCATAACCAGCACTAGGAATGCATTCCCACCCACCTGCAGTCAACAAGACTTTAAAAAATAAAGGAACAGAACAAGATGCAACAGCTTCACAGAGGTTTCAGCAAGACACATAGAACGCTCTATATTGAGTGAGAGTCTACTACATTCAGTACCAAGGAGTTAACTCCTTTACCTCAATATCTAGAAATACTCTGGCATGGACGCTAAAAACTCTTGCCTGAATTTTCCCCATTACCATCATGGAAGGGGAAGGGAAGGAATGGTTTGCTGTGGACTGCAGCTGGGTCCCTGAGGGATAGCCTGTGACCGAGTCAAACAAAAGGGTAGCTGGTAGCCTCTTAAATTCTAATCTGATAGCTTGGGAAAGCATTGGAAACAGAGGTCTGAATTTGGAGAGGGAAGGTTTGGGTCTTTTTCTGGTCGCTTCACTTTTCCCTGGCTTGGGAAGTGGTTGGAGAGAAGTTTCCCTGCACTCATTTTTTGCTGGTGCCTCTCCCCACCCCTGGTTCCACGTGCTTGGGTGCCCAGCTGCCACCTTGCTGGACCCGCAGTGGCACTGGGAGGGGGCCTTGGCTCACCCCCACTCTGTGTATGTTCCTGGAGAACTGCCACCACTGCCTGGATTTGCTCTGGACCCATCGGGGGGGCCGGCGCCATCTGCAGAGGAGTATCTAATCCTCCAACGCTTTCGAAAAAAGACAGTGAGAGGTCCTTGTGCTGGCCCTGGGAAAGGTCCCAGCCCGTCTCTGTGCCCACAGTTCCCAGGTGAGCTTTGGAACCAGCATCACTCCCTGGGCTGTGCCTTTGCCTCACCGGAGCCCAACCACACCCCTGCTCTTTGTGGCTGTAACTGCACCGAAATACAAAGTGGGACTTAATTGTTTGAAAGTTTCAGTTGCAGTGTTGGTGCTGGTTCTGTTTCCTTTTGTTCTATATATTTGTAGTAAAGAACTATTATCCTCTTTTCTATATTTTTTGCCTAAAGCCTCTTAATTTCAAAGGTTGTGGTGCCTCAAGGAGAGGGAGGTACTCTTTCTAGTCCAGGAAGATTCCTCACTTTCCTTGACAGACATCTCATTTTTTCTTCAAACTGAGACAACTCACAAGTTTATCATGGAAGATCCTTATGTTTGAGTTCACTCACATCCCATAACCTTTTGCAAGGTCTGCAACTGTTCAAGACAACCACTTGCACAGGTTTGAATGGGAATATTATAAGTCATTTTAAGGAACCAGGAAACTAGAAAGAGGCCAGAGATTTGCCAATATCACACACATCCGAACCATCAGCAGCCACCAGACCCTTTTAAATCCCTGGAGGAGATAAAACAAAGGCCCATTCTCTTACCTTCCTTTGTTCATACAACCAGTGACTAAGTATCTACCTCTGCATTTAGATACTCTTTTCCTGCTGGGGTTTGGACAGGCAAAGGGAGCCCCTGCAAATGCCCATCAAACAACAGCCTTTTGTTAGAAAGGGGCGTGAAACTGAGGAAGAGCTCTTAAAACTTGTCTTTCATACAGCAAACCTGCAAATAATTAAAACATTTTGGAAAGTATAAGGAAAACTCTTCACTTTCCTCAGTTCTAGGACGGGAAAATGGAGCAGATGACAATTTGTCTGGGTAAGAGTGGGGTTGGGGAGGTTGAGGGAGCAGTAGCCACCGGAAGTTCATGACTGCAACATGCATTGCCATGTTATCAGATTAATTATTATGGTAGTTGCCTATCCTAAACCAGTTTTCAATTTACCTTGCTATTTCCTTCTATTTAATTCTTTCATGCCTGCTTTCTCTCACGGCATATTTAATTGTATGATTCCATGATTGTTGGTGTTTTTAAACTTAGTCATTAAAACCCAGGTTGCAGGTTTGTGGGCATGTAGAAATTACTGGCTACTCTTTCCCTTCTACAAATACTCATTTTATTCTCTTAGTTGCAGTACCAATCAATATGGAGTGAAGTTCACTTTGACTCTCCCATTTGTTTGCCCCAAGAGCAAAATCTTTGAAATTCCCCTGTAGATTTAAGGGCTGTGAAAATCATGGGGCTTTTCTGCAGTCCTGCAAATGTCTTCCGTGATGTTTTAGGAGAAAGGAATCATCTACACCATGAAAACTCCAAAGCTGCTGTGAAGGCAAGCTAAGGTTGAAAAGCTTAGGTGTCCCAATCCCTAGCACACATGAACAAGAGGGAATTTCCTTTAAGCTCACTTTGGATCTTTAAAATCTGTAAGATATGGAGGAGGCCTCCTCCAGCCAGTGTCGGTGAATGGTGGCACTGCTGCCTTTGTTCACTACAGTTACAGTGCCAAGAGAGAAGAGTAAAAACACCCATCTTTTCACAGTGAACAGGTTTACAAACACAGCTTTTGGCTGAACCTTGGATGTTTATTTGGAAGCTTCTTACTGTGTTTTGTCGTCATCCCTCCTTTCCTGATAGGAATGAGCAGATTTCACTCCATTAACTGTATCTCTCTCAGGTTCTCTGTTCAAGTCAGAAAGAAAGTTCTCAAAGAACTTGGAGGGCACATTTGGGACTTGCATACAATGCAACAATGGTTTGTTTGCAGTGGCTTAATTTAAATTGGATTTCACATCAATTCACTGAACAGCTGAGGAACCCTGTGTGGACACACTTATTTGCCTTAAGAGTTGTCTTAAAATCAGTTCCTAATCAATTTAAGCTCTACTGATCAGATTTAAATATATACTTAAAAGGTCAGCACAACCTTTTGCATTGATTTAATGAAATGATATTGAAGACAACGCTTGAGTAAACTGGTGCAGCTCTGTGTAAAAGCTGTCCAAATTAGTGTAATATGGATTGTCAAAAATGGGAGAAACATTTCTCCCCCTTGAAGTTTGCAAATTCAATCTCTTGATTGAATGCTAGCAAGATAGAGTCTGATGGATCTCTCCTCTGATGGAGCCACATATTGATTTTATCATTAGATACACAAAACAAATGCCTAATTCAGTAACAGGCACATTTTATGCCTTTCCTTAATGGTGTTGATCTTAACCCTACACATATACAATTTAGCTCAGAATTACATATATTCCTTCTTTAATATGAGATTTCAAAATTCAGGCCTGGGAATGTTTTTGAAATCATGACCATTGAAATGTCAGAATCTAGAAAGATAGGACCTTTAAAAAATTTAGATAAATAACAGCATGAAAGGATCACTTATGTCAGGAGCCTATTTCACTGTTGACCAGGTGCAGGTATCCATCATAAATTAAGTCATTTGTGCTGAGTGGTTGAATAGCTGGGGAATCACTTTATTGGTATGTGAAATATTTCCTATGTATAGCTGGACAGATTCCCAGGAATTCTGATGAAACACATTAATGCACAAGAGAGACCATCCTTTCTTCATAAGACTTGTGAAAACATAAACTTTGCTCCTTTCAGTATCTTACACAGACTTTTAAAAAACTATCTGCATTGTCCATAGAAATTTATCTAAAATAACTATTAGAAAATGTCTTTTTAGGTAGAAAATTCTCTCTGTGTTCAGGAAAGATGCTGTTATAGACATTAGTATAAAAAATAAAATATACTTTTCTTTAAATTACATTTTTCTTTACCCTATGTAGAAATTGACTTTGTCTTATAGAAGGGTGAGAAGCCACATGTTGCTTTAAACAATTTCAGATGCCCAAAAGAGAAGAGTGATACTGGGATCACTTCAAAAAGTGCATTAACTTAGAAACCCATAACTGACATTTGGCTGGGAATTATTTACATGTGTCCTTTGAACAAGGAGCGTTATATGCTAAAATAATTTATTTAGACAATTCAGCTAAGGATTTCTATATCTGTGGAACAACCAAAGCAATGGCACAAAGGTAGAAGAGACTTCCATTTGCTTTTGAAAAGTTCTGAGTTTGCTATGTAGAATAATTGACCTTCATGACAAATATAAGCAAATTTATCTCTTAGAGTGTTACAATGTGCAAGAAAAAAAAGGAAATAGCAGGTTTACACAGACTAGAAAACTTTCAAACAAGTGCAGGCCACATTCCTTGCAGCTGAGGAGCCACATAAAAACACAATCTAAATTAAACAGCAGTAAGAGCCAACATGAACTGTGTTATATTAAAAAGCTAATACTGAGAGCCATGAAAGCTCAAGAGTTTACATTAGCAGCCTATAAAATGCTAATGTAACTAACACCAGGAAACTGCAGAAACCTGCCCTCTGCAAATTCAAAACTATTAAAAAAAATAAAAAACATCAAACTATTTCCAGGACAAGAAATAATAGATGTATACAAATTTGCAAAGTTCAAAGTTTTCCTCTCTGGATTCACAGGCATATGTCACCAAAACACACATATAATTTTCAAGGATATGTTTCTTTGAGATGAAAGCGAGCCCTCTGTTCCAGAAGGTATAAACTGGCTCCGAGTTTAAGTTCAGGGAACCTGAACATGAGTAGTAGAACTGCTTTTCCATCCACTAAACCTTATGGCTATACAGTGGACTGCTTACAGGTCTGAAGGATGCCTATAGACTGGCTGTGAAAAATGGCATTTATATTATATTTTAAAAGCTGATTCCTACAGTATTTTGAATGCTTTATTCTAATCACATTGAAAAGACTAGGTGTGTGAGGCAAAGTATGTATGTGTGTGTTGGCTTTGAATTTACACTGAGGACATTTCAATCTCTGAACTGTCAGGGAAAGACCATATAAAAGAGGCAACAATTTCTTTATTTTATTTTAATTTAGGATGAGGCACAGAAAACTGATGGAAAGCAGTCAAGGGTCAAATCTTTCTTTTTTCCCAAGAAGATACAAACTGTCCAACAAAAGGATGGACACTGCATGCATTAGGATAAGCCCTAGTTTAGTACTAGTTTAACTAAAATTGCAGAATAAGTGGAGCAAGAATCTTTTTATTGTAACATTGAGCATTTTAATTAAAAAGGGAATTAAAGAGCTCATAGAGAGCCTGTTGCCCCATTGCACCCAACCAGCACAGCCACAGTGCCATGGAGAGAGGATCCTTTGAGTAAAGCAGTGGCCAGATCAGCTGGGAGAATTTTTTTCCATGATTTGAATGCATCATTAACACTTAATGTTTGAAATACTCATTAGAGTATGACAGAGAATATCAGTGCCTTCAATCAAGACTGGAATTTATGGGAGCAGAAGTCCTTTCCAGCAACTAAAACATTGCTGGGATAACACTGGAAACACTTGTTTCTGTTTCACAGGCTCAGCAATACTTCAGCTGGCCTCTTCATGAAGATCAGCTGCAATAGCAGCCTGCACAGAGATCACACTTTCAGAACATGCCAGTTCAAGAGCAGACTAATCTCAACTATTTATTTAGGAGATTTTACACCTGGGAGCAGTGAAAATGATGCTTTAAAAAATGTCATATATTCAATAGTTAAAAAATAATTGCAATTCATATTGTTAACTTTTGTAAATCAGTTCATATTGTATTTAAAATTCTATTCTTCTTTTAAATGGGTTTACTAAATAAAAAAGCTAGAAATAAAGAATAAACTTCTTCATTTCCCAGTTCTTTATCATAAAAAATGTTTTTAATCTTCTGGTTTATGTAACAATTTCCAAGTTGGGGAAGGGGATACAATGTCTGCAACAAGCATAAATTTCAAGAATGCTTCTATTTTGGAGTAAAATAATACTCTACTGAAAAAATAATATACTTAATAAATGGCCTAAGGCAAATGGTTGTTCCTTGATGCTGATGACCTCTAAAAACTTCCTGAAACAGATTAAATATTATCATCAGTCCAGTCACCTCTAGATAAGATGAAATAATTGTTTGTGTGCAAGCAGGTTACGAGAGACTGAATGGAAGAGCCTGAAGAGCAAAATTCAAAACGGAGTGAGGCACACTGAGAGCAAAATAATGACGTGACTGACTTGAAAAGACATAGGAAACCATGAATTCAAAACAAGCAATAGACGTTGTCCATCACTGTATGCTCAGTTTGCAACTGCTGTGTGATATAGGCACTTCTCTTGGATTAATTAGCGAGGAGAGGAAACTGAGGGTGTATGTGCTTCCCCCTGTTGGAACTGAAAAGGGAAGTGTGCAGAAAAGCACATGGTGGGGGCTCACAACCCTTCTCCTCCAGGCATGGAATAAAGTTTTCACTGAGACATCCTCCTGGTCAGTGCTTTGGGTTGGGACAGGCTGTTTGTGTCAAGTCTTCCAGACTTTCCCCAAAATTTTTCCAGAGAAAATCCAGGTTATGGATCCAATGAAAGGTCACCCCTTCTTTAACTACACTCAGTGGCATTTATATGTTCCAGTGTATGATCTGGAGCAAGCTTTCCAATGGAAATGTTCTGAAAATATCAGGTGACAGGACGAAAACTTTTCTGCCACAGTATGTTTGTTACCTTTTAAATATCATCATGGCCAGGCTTCGCGAACGAAGATTTGGGAAGGGCTCTACCCACACTTGCTGCAAGCGCGCCGATGGCTAAAAAGGCCGATATGTGGGTGAATCCTTCGAGCCTGCGCAGTGGATTTTTCAGGTGAGGCGCAGCGTGCACGGAACTGGCCCCACCCTTTAGTCCTAAGGTTCATCTGCCAGGGCCTAGCAAGCTTGGACAGTGGCAGTGAAGTCATCAGGATGTAGGTTTAGTTAGAGTATCCTTCTCTTAGATGGATGGCCTTACAGGGCTAAGTGAGCTCCATCTGCCCGGGTTTGGAGTTAGGGTTGACCTTCTCCTAGGATGGTTGCCAGGAGGCCGGCGAGCCCATCCTGCCCGTGGACACACTTTGTCTGACCCTTCAGCTGAGACCTGACCAGCATGGGAGACCCTACCGGAGGCACAACCACTGCCAGCATAGCTCGCAGCCTCATAAGGGCACGCAAGCTCCTCCTCCGCGACAAGGGGCTGTCCGTGGAGAAGAATGGCTGTAATAGGAGGGTGCTCAAAATATTTGATCAAAGGGGTCCTCCCTTCTACCCCTTAATTCAGTTACTCTATTAACAGAATACAGGCAATATTCTAGAGGACTTTCAACTCAGTCCTCTATTAGCTTGTGACTCATTAAAAATGGGGTCCTTACGAAATGTGGCATTTGGTGCATTTCTTGTCTCAAACAAGCCTAGAGAAACAGATTATCGGCCTTCTAATTTATTATTAACATTCACTGAAATTTCAGAGTAAGTTGCACGCTGAAGGGAAATAGCTTTCATATCTAATTGCAGAGATTAATTTACAGTTATCAATATATTAGGAATTTAGGTTTGCAGTACAATCCTCCTTTCCATTAATTGCTACACTTGTACTCTGTGATTTCTCTGAGAATCTAAATTAGAATGATGAATTTGGGTTCAAAACTCACGTAGTTTACAGGTTTAAATTTCAAGAGTAATAATCACATCTTTCATATAGCACATTTGCTCCTCTTTTGGAAAGGCACTCCTCAGGTAAGAATTACAGAATGCTGTCTCCTCAAAAAGCCTCATGTTGCAGGGAAATTACATTATGAAAGTTAAAAAAAACCCCTGAAGATGGAGGCAAAGTTAAGGCTACATGGCAGTGATTTACAGTAAAATATATTACAGACATAATGCAATTATTCAAACCCCAAGAATTATAAACCCTGAAAATTCTAGTGTAAAATTAGTTTTAACAAGAAATCCAATTAAAGCACAAAGAAATTAAGAGTCAAATATCTATACAATCTTAATTATGTTTAGAGAAAATATCTTCTCAATCTCTAACTAGCTAGAAGTCACAACATTTGTTTGCCTAATATGTTTTGTATATAGATATTAATATACACATGCTTTTGAAGATGAATCATACCTTTCTACTTCATGGTGTGTAACTGAAAGTTTATAAGAAACCCCTCTCTGTGTTCTGCAGAAAGAGCAAAGAATACAGCAAGTATTTAAAAATCTCTTAATCATATCCAAGTCCACAAATGCAGAACTATCAAAATATGAACAATGTCTTTGCCTGGTTACAGTCACCACAGTAACACCCATGTAGCTCTTAAACAGCTCATCTTCTGAAAAAAAAAGAGCAGGGTAAAGCATAAATTAGAAAGCAATATACATACCAGATACCTGTAATGCATCACAGGAACCTCAGCAGCACCTCATGGACTGTGACAACAGGTCAGTGCAACAAGCATACCGAAGGCTACTGCTTTCGACTGGTACCTCTACAAGTACAGAGGGGGCACAGCAGAAGGACAGTCGAAGATTTAAGGCCTCTGTGACAGGTGCAGCTGCACGGGGATGTGAGGACTGGAGATTCCTGAGCCGGGCCATACCTCTCTGTCCCTCAGAGGACACACGTGTTACTGGGCTGATGGAGCACACGCACTGTGTGTGGGGAGCCAGCCAGACCTGGCTCCACAGCAGAACTCTCTAATTCCTGATGCCACCTCAAACCTTGTCTATCCAAGAAGCAACATTGAAAAAGTTATGCAGATCCTGATGACACATTGGGACAAGAGCACAGAAATGCCAACAAAAATTACAAACTTCACAGAGGCCACTCAATAGGAATGGTTGGTCTGCCAAGAGGAAGAAAGATAGAACATTCATAGGCAGTACCAGGAACACCAGGTTTTGTAGCCTGGAACAAGACCTGCACCAAGAAAGCTTAAACCCCAATTCCCGCTGTATCATTAACAGCTGTGCTTTCTCTGAATGACCGTATTTGCTACATGTACATGACTGAGATGTAATATTCTTAATCACAGAGGTGTTGGTTGTAGCTCCCACAGGCAAGTTACATGCTACACTCCATGCGCACATCAGACTAAAAAAGCAAAGTATATTATCCCCAAACTTACAGTACTACTTCTCTGAGTAAAATATTCACATGATAAGAGATTACCTGACATCGGCTAACTATTTCCTGGTACAAGAGTCAGAATGCTTAATCTTAACTTGGATCAGTGGCCTATCCCATTTTGTATTAATCTCCCAAAGGTGCACAGAGGCAGAAGCCTTGCTCTGCTGGGAATAAAAAGAAGCTGAGCCTTTCTCCCTCTTATGCATATTGGCCTGATTTATTCACCAAAAACAAATGCAGTGAGCCTGTTTCTCTGGAAAGAGCTGCATATCAAAAAGCTTTTGCTGGAATGCCAACCTCTTCCAGTTGAACCACAGGCCTGAGTCTTCTCAGCCTCTGCTGCCATAATATTCCTGCCTGACTCATGAAAAACTGAGATTCCTTTAAAAAGTCACAAGCTCTTCATAGTCTTGAGAGGAAAAAACCCAATACAGAGCTTTAACCACTGTCAGTTCTGGCTCACCACGGCATGTCTGAGACCAGCATTTGCAAAAAGCTTCCAAACTGAGACTGCACATTGTTCCTGCAATGCTGTGTCTCCCCAACATACCCTTGGAAGGAACATATTGAAGCCAGTAATAGCCACTTACTCGCAGGTCTACAACCAAGTTGCTCATTAACTTCTTGTTCAGAAATCTCATCATCAGGCTTACCCAGACAGGAATTGTTAAGTTTCCTTTGCTGTTGTTAATGGATAACTCTGTCATGTAGTTATAAAGGCATATGTGGCATGAGTCAGCAAGTGAAGGTAACACACATGGAGGACCTGGGAATTGTTCCTTGTTCCTTTCTGCCTGTCTTCTGAAGAGCCTGGTTTTGGTTAGCCAAATACCAGGTGGTGCTTCAGAGAAACAATCAGGTGGGCCAAGGCACAAGCTGTCCCAGAAAGACAGAGGTTCGTTGCTCTGCTGGCTGACAGAGAGGAAAGCTCAGAGTTGGCAGCAGCTAAGGCAGCAAGACAAACTCTGAGAAGGAAAAAGGAGCTGAGAGGAGAAACTGAGTGTCATCGAGCTCATGGTGCCTCACTGTCCATTTCAACTATGAATTCTGCTTTAAAATGTAACTTATTCTTATACCCCTGAAATACAACAGGTAAGTCAGACCCACTCCTAGATCCAGTGTTGTGAGTGTCCAAACGATGATTTTTAATCAAGCAGAGACTTAGCACACATGTAGGGAGCATGTTTAACAGAGGTGCTGTAATGACATCAGAATTATAAACTCACATGCAGTTTAGATCTGCATGCTAATGAAGAGATGCCTGTATAGGCTTCTGCATAACTCAGTTTAAAAGAAATTAGAAAATGTCAATTTATTGCAGTGCAGTTTTGTTATCCAATTTCACAAAGTATTAAACATCTCATAATAATTAAAACATTTTTATCATTTAGCTCATACAGATTTTTTTCTAAGTTTAACCCTAACTCTTTTTACTTTATGGTAATTCTTCTGAGAGTAATTACTCAATTTCCAAAGCAGTAATTTGAGTAGCATAAGAGCATGCAACCTCAGTCTTGCTCCCTCCATCATAATGAAGATTTTGCCTCGAAACATACTGTTTTCCCTTCACGTTATTTAAAATATTACACATGATCAATAACATGAAACTGTAGAAAACTTTCTCATATGATAATTCTATTGATTTTAAAAAGAAATAATTAAACTAACTGTTAAGACCAAGTTCATCAATACAATCTGACTCCTTTGTTCCTCCTTACTGAATAGGACAAATCAGTCAGGGTTATGAAACAGCATAACCAGTTTTCTGGAGCTATTGCACCACTCTGACAACATACTGAATAGCCATTTTATGCCCTGTTGTTCTCTCCTCGCTCTCCCATTCCCCTGCACACATACCTGCAGCTCCAAATCACAGCCTTCTCCTGATTCTTCTCCTACTGCATTGTACATTCCCAAACCCCTTCATCTCCATTCTCTTTTCTGTGTTCCCTCAGTTTGCTACTTCCTACACCATCAGGTTGCTTTGCAAAATAATGAATACAATTTTAGGAAAGACATTTTTTATTTTTCCACATCTAACAAAGACAGAATGCCAAATTGTGTTAAATGCCAAATTTCTTTCCACTCTGATGACAGAAGCATATCTGCAAATTAGTACCTCTGCTCAGACTGTACTTTAACAACAGGACTTCACTAGCTCTCTGCAAGGCAAAGCAGTCTTCTTGGTAGGTGGTGAAATGGGAAAGCCAGAAACCTCTCGGGCTTCCTCTGGAAGCAAAGCAGCTTCTCCATAGGGATGGCTGGCTCTCATTTTCTCCCATACTCTGATGCCCTCAAGACCTGTGCCATAGTTGAAACAGCGATCCCCCCCGACGCCCTCATCAAGCAGCTGTCGACTTGTGCCGCCACTGAGCGCTGCTCCTGCACCCAAGTGGCTGGAGCGAGGAATCTCTTCTGTGGCAGAGGCAGACAGTAAGTCTGGCAGAATGGAATCAGAGACAGGGGAGATACACCACAGGTATGTGCCTTGTCTGCAGACAGCGAAGGGGTTCCTTAGAGTTTCATGATGAAGGTCATGTAAAGTTCAAGGATTTGGTTGTTTTCAAGGGACACTGCAGCATATGTGCAGGTCCCAGATTATTCATCTCTGCAACAAGTGAGAAAAGGGCTTCAAAAATTTAAGTTCATAGGATGCAGATTTAAAATCTTCTGCAAAATGCACTCTTGACATGGAACAACAGATTCAAAACAGCAGAGGTTTATGCTGAAGAAATGGCTGAACACAACAGAAGAATTACAGACTATGATACAGAAGGAAGAATTACAGAATATGCATGGCCTAAATCAGACACACTTAGCACAGGCACAGCAGCCATAGCAGATCCATTACTCCCCACTCAGCAGAGTCACAAACACTTCTCTACTGAAAGAAACATTCATCCACAGCTTTCCTAAGATCTACTAGTGTTCACAAGTTGCTGGATTTTCCTGATAGGAGTAGGAATTTGCGTGTGCCTGTATTTGACAATGTTATTTCAAGTCCAAGAAACGTGGCATGTAATTTATAAACCTCCCTGAAAAAGAATGCTTTTTCTGGAGGTGCTTATATCTATTCAACAGCCATGCAACTTGATGGCCTCAGAAATGACTTCCTACAAATTGTTTTGTAAAGGATTATTTACAGTAAGTACAATTATTAACTCTGTTAAGTACATGGGCAGATGTGCAGATCAACATACACATATAGCACTCAGATTATTGTTATTTTAAGCTGCTTACATAGTTCCAAAATCGCCAAGACTTGGCCCAGTTCATATGGCTCTAACAGGTGTAATTGTAACAACAAGTGTTACAGATCAGAACAACATCAAAAGTATTCATCAGGTCTGTGTCCACCCTTAGCAAGCCTTCCTTCTAGCAATTTACACTGTACTTATCACTGCAACACCTGAGTATTTAGCAAATGTTGCCATCAAAGATTAGCAGATCCTCTTAACTAGGTGAAACTTGATACACTAAACCCTGTAAAGGATTTCTTTTTGTCATGTTTAGAAAACAAAATTATGGCATGTCTTGGCTGCCTTTCAGGTGCCAAAATTCAAACCCCAGTGCATAAACCCAGTTCCCATCAATCTGCAATGAGAGATGTGAGCCACTGTCCACTTGGCCTTCACTAAGTGAAATGAAACACAGAAAAGAACAAAACAAAAAAGCACAGTGGTGAAACTCCAGAATCGCGACCACCTTCCCCACATGCTTCTAACTACATTCACTGTAGGGAATTAGAGCAAACCAGGGAAGAGGCAGAGATGTTGATAAGAAAGCAAAGTGCATTAGGAACCAGTGACACTGCAGTGGTTGAAAACAGACAATCTAGGAAGAGAGAAGAAAGGAGAGAGAGGGGAGACAGGGGAATTCAGAGTAAGAGATGAAAAACAGTGAAACCAACCATCAGAAAGGTAGTAAGGTGATGCAACAGAAAGCATAAGTAACAGGCGATGATGCACTGATGAGAGGCATTTTTCAGACACGTTAAAGAGCTGATTGTCAAAATACTTTCAGTAAATACGCAGATGCCATGTTTGCCTCTAGTAGGTGTATTTACTACAGTGTACAATGGCCTGGGTGGTAGGCTGATGTTGAGGGTAGACAACTCTTCCCTTTAATCTTCATCCAGCCCAGCTCCTAATCACATTAGCAGCTGCCTAAAAAATATTATCACAGAGCACATGGCAAAAAGCAGCTGTGATCATGCCCTCGAGTTCTGAAAAGGAGAATTACTTTAAATTCCAAGAAATTCCATATAAAAGCCATATAAAGATTTGACACTTGCCATAGGATAGTCTTCAAGAGCTCACTGTTGCTGACACAGCATACAGTAGGCATAAACCAGAAAGGTGCTGTGACTGTCCCAGAACTGGACATGTCACACCCAGGTGACAACCAGCAGTTCACCAGTGGAGTCCAGCACAGCCAACATGGCCCTGCTTCCTCGGGTAGAGACAGACTCAGAACAGGAGAGAGAAATCAACTTTTGGTACAAAAAGAAGGGAATGTGGAAGACAGTAAGAATGGGTATGTCCAACCTCCTGAGCCTTATTTGTCCTTTCTGAAATTACCAAGCACTCCAATAAGCTGAAAGACCAGACAAGGTGTCTTTTCCTGCTGCAGGTCTATTTTGCATATCCCTGAACAAGGCCCAAACACATCGTTATCCTTAAAAAGCTAGAAGCATTCTCCATAGGCTGCAGACAAAACCACCTCTCCACCAAACCCATCTTCCTGATTATTAAACCCCTCCTTACATGGCTCCATAAAAATCAAATCTGTCTGACACACTTTATTATTCCAAAACAGCATTTATCAAAGCTTCATTTTTAGAATCTGATTGTTATGAAACAACTGCTGAATGGGAAAAAATGGGGCCCTGGTTTCAGCAGTTGTACCTATGCATCTGGAGAGGGACCAGGCAGAAGTCTGCAGCTGGCACTGACAAAATTCAAACCTCCAACAGGACCAGAACACATGGATCCACACAGCAGAGGTATGAATCACCCCAAGCCCTACAACAGCTGACCATTAGCACAAATCAGAAGAAAAATGCACACAGAAAAGGTTGCTTCACTTTTTCATCCCTCAGTATCCAAGCCTTTTACATTCCACTGTCCAGCCCCAGTCCTGAAAACAGCCATCAGCTGATGACACTCTCCATCACTGAACAACTACAGCCAGTTACAGGGATCTGCATCCCTGGAGGGTTGTGCATCCTGAGGAGGATGAAGGAGGCAGAGAAGGAGCATCATGAGCTGCGGCCACAGATCTGCTCGATGTGGTAGATCTCCTTGGGACAGTCAGCAGACAAGACAAGCGGTGCATCCTCTGTTATCACAACATCGTCCTCAATGCGCACACCAATGCCACGAAACCTCTCTGGAGCACTCATGTCATCCTCAGGGATATAAATGCCTGAAAGAAGAAAGGGGATTAAAACATACAACACTCTCCAGAACAAGACCTTTCCCTTATTGCACACCATGGAAGTTGGGTTGGATTTTCAGCAACATGAGTTTGACCCTGAAATTTTTGAATGCAGCAATTTACTATTTCTCCTCATTCATGGCTGTTGGTGGGCAAAGAAAGGAAAGTGTCCCTCCGTGCCCACAGGCATTAGCACATTAATAAACACTTCCCTAGTTACACCTAAGCTTTTCTGCACTTCTTGCTCTCAGTGTTACATTCACAATGATAATTTTAACAATGTTCTGAATAGAGAGAAAGAAGAGCCAAGCATGAAATATCAGTTTTCAGCTGACAACTCCAAATCCAGTGACAAGTAGAAAGAAAGATTCACTGCAGTATGTCTAATATGCAAAGCTAAGTTGTGGATGCCTGTAATTGCAGACTGCAATGCTTGAGACTTACACTGCCAGTAACTGGTAGAAGTTCAGCCGCAGGAACACAGAACACAGCACACAGCACAAGCAAACCAACCCTGATTTCCTGCACCTGTGCTCACAGCCTGAGCTCCACACTACTCTGCTTCCTGAGTTTACTCCCACAGTGTGTTACCTTGGCCATGTTTGGGAAGGAAATATGGTTTTCTAGTACCGTAATGACTTTCGGAGGGGAATAACTTGAGGCTTTCCAATACCGTAATCATTTTCAGTTTCAGTAGAAAGAACATGAATGCTTTGGTGTGATGGACCAAATAAATACTGAACGCAATACTGTTATCCTCAGTGTTGCATGATTTTGTCCACCACTAATTGCATGTCTTTTTACCTGGTTCAATGGTTATCACCATGCCTGGCTGGAACGGGAGTGATCGGGATATATCTGGGGTGTCGTGAACATCCATGCCCAAGTAATGGCCCACATGATGTGGGCAGTACTTTCGCACAGCCTAGCAGAAGACAGAACAAGTGTCACAGAGGCAGTTCAACACAGTCCAACTCATTCCAATGCAAAAGATAGCGAGAAAAGACAGAATACTTGTGTGCTTAACTAGCAGTCCTACTGCCATGACTAGGTCACCAGGGCCTGCCTTCCATTTACCAGAACTGGATGGCCCCCAAAACCCACCAGTACCAGCTTCCTATTATGAGAACACTGCAGACTGCCTTTCTCCCTCACTGAAAAGCACAGCCCAAGCCCATCACCATCTCAGCATGTCAGGAAAGATGTCAATTTTCGGCTCGCTGAGCTTTGCTGCCCCAGTCCCTTCCATCCCTTAAACGTGACTCTGCATGACTCCACTGAGAAGTCCCTGACAGCGGCAGCAGTGGATGCAGCTGCTCCGTGCTGTGGCAATGCGGCGTCCTACGCACGGCAGAGCAAGTGCTGGGCCGGTTTCACTCAGGCGCTAGAGCACGATTTTAACCCACCACTACAGGGCACAGACACCGCCTCGCCCCGCACCATCCGAGTGCCCCCCGCTTCAGAGGGGCGATCAAAGCGCTAATCCCTCCCCGCCGCACGCTCCTCGCTCCGGGGTACGGAGCTGCAGGCGCCGCTCCCGCCTGGCTGTGCTGCCACCTGCCGGGGGAGTCCGGCACCGCAGGACGACTAGACCCGGCAGCGACCTGCCCGGCGGCCAAAGGCGGCGGCGCCGACACCTGGGTCTGCCATCCTTCCTATACAGGCATCAGCGGTCATGCAGGTGTGCACTGGGCGTGACTGGATAAACGCATCTAACTGCAAACCAATCCTACTTATCCGCAGATTCAGCTCTTAAGGCAGGCAAGTTTCCCAGTCCTGTTCACCAGGGAGCTCTGTGGATCCCAACACTGACACAAAATGGTGCAGAAGAGACAGCAGGCAGAACAACTGAGAAGCACAGGCTGCACCCTTAGTGGCACTGCAGATTTATGTAATGGTAAACAGATCACAGAACTACGAATAACTGCCTGCAGCCAGCCCTGGACACAGAATTCTGTGTTAGTGCCCATGTCCCTGTAGTTCCCTTCAGACTGTGCTCTAAAGCTGCATCTGCACTGGCAAAAATTGCAGAGCAATAGGGATGAATCTGCAGAGTGAAACAGCAAGAGCCAAGGAACAAATATTCACATCATGTGCATATAAGACTGGGGGGTTACTTCAGACCACAGTGTGCACTGAACAGTTGAAATACATCTTCAAGTCTACCCCTGTCTTGAGAGAAATCCCATCCTGTGCTGAGACCAGTCCACAACAGGAATTAAAGCACAGCGTGTGGCAACAATTAGAAGAGATATCGCAAAAGCACATTCCTGACCCAAACTAAAGTCAGTAACACTACCTAAGAAGAAAACAGTCAGGCTTAGTAAGGGTAAACTGGAGTAAAAAACCTGAAAGTACCTTGAAGAAATGGCTGTCAGTGATGCTGCTCTCTAGGACACCCAACTCTTTCAGTTTCTGTCCAATAAGGCTCAGCATGAGGCTGTAGATATTTTCCAGACTCATGCCTGGGGAGCAGAGGCTCAAGCAGGACTTCTGGATATCCAGGACAGCCTGGTATAATTCTGCTTGGGGTTTGGTGAACCTGAAGACCATTGAGAAGGAGCAAAGGACATAATTTACAATTAAACGGCTACTCAGAACATACTTTGCGGACAGATTGAGTTCAATGTTGGTGCTGTTAAAGTCAGAAAGAATAATAACTGCTGCCTTATATGAAAGGCCAGACAAAGCATCACTGCAACATGCCCTTCAATACACTTCTGTAGAGGCAGGGTTTCTCAGCTGAGAACCTAATCCCCAAGCAAAGCAAGGCAAAGCTACTGCAGGAAAAAGAAAATACAGGAAACAAATATACAAACACAGATATGGCACCAGCAATTTCACAACTGCCAGAGGTAGGTACACGTCAACTAAAACTCTTTTCTCACACACAGCTGGAGTCAGCCACAGCTAAACGTACAAAAAAGCCCTCTCTGCACTTTAAGCATGCTGTAATAGCTGAAAATAGCAATAATCACACATATTCATGCAGTAATTAATGAGGCAGTGGGGAATACAGCTTCTCATGCTGCATGATTAGTTTAAATAATTTGATTACTCTGAAGAACCACAGAATGGGAAACGTTAAAACTACTCACACAGAGATTAAACACACATACACTCATCCCATCAATTATTTAAGACCTTCTCCAAGTTCTTCAAAAAACCTTATGGCAGCATACCTTCCATTGACAGGCCAGGTACGTGTGATGTCACTGACATAGCAGGAAAATTCACATCCACCATCTAGCAAGACCAGTTCACCATCCTGGAGAATAACAGGAAAAAATGCCATTTGGGTCAGTCCAGCTATTAATTGAATTGATTTTTCTGTCTGAGAACAAGAAAGGAGGTTATGCATCTATTTTCGCACAGCAGCTGCAAAGGTGTGAATTCCTTTTGCAGAGTAACACCCCAGGTGTTACAGTTTTTAAAAAGGCTATTCCAGTTGGAATGTTTCTCTGCGCAGTAGTCTCTGTTATCTACTGTCTGAACTCTTAATATGCTGATTTTCAAACATTTTGGAGTAAAAAAAGACATTTGCCTTGAACTGTTCTGCTCTCTGAGACACGAGTCCCATTCACACCTGGATTGCTTACTCCAGAGAATTATACCATTGACTCCTTTCACCAGAAGTTCTCTGCTAGTGACTGAGACAGAAGGGTTTTGAAAAAAACCCCATTGATTTCTGAGCTACCCACGAGATCCCTAATAGCTACAGTTTTAGCTTTGTCATGGGATAAGAGGACTCAGCAAAATCACTTCTCTGACAGTGTATCACTGCTGTAAATTCAATATTGGAACAGCTTGAACCATCTTCCCTGTCCTCTTCTAGGAGTTTCTTGACTGCTCTAAAGTATCTTTCTGAATCTATCTGATGATGAAGAAATGTCGAGATGTGAAACTCCAATTCACTTCAGCAAAACTATTCCACGTCAATTAAATCACTGACTACACATGTCCCAAAAAGTAATACAGAAGACAAAGGGCCAGGCACAAAACCACTGCTTTGCTTTCCCTCCTTAGAGGGGTTAACAACAAATAGAGTAGTGAAATCTGTGAAAAGTTTGGATTAAATTCTCTATAGATTTAACGTGCATGAAATCTAGATATTTATTACAGAGATTCACTCCACAGATCCACAATTGTGCCAGCAGCCATGATGTGGGAATTGCTGGCACTATTTCCCATGCTAGCTACTATGACTGTGTACAGTTAAGTGCCACAAACATATACAGGAGATAAACCATCAGTGAGCAGATCTCACTATCCCACTGAATAGACATTTAACTTTTCAGAATAGATGGTTCAATCCATTAAGGAAATCTGAAATTATATCACCTTCTGTCTTCCAAGTGATTAAACAAGCTAAGTAGCGATTTATTGGCTAAGGGAATTTTGCTTGTGGTTTAATTGTCGAGTAAGTGCCTTAAGTTGTGCTTCTCTTCCTCCTTCTTTAAAGCTGAGCCCACTAAGTGGTGAACTGAATGAAGCATTCAGATTCCTCCCAAATTAGACACTTTGTTAGCCTATTTGGAAACAAGGGCTGTAGGAAACAGCACACAAAGGCAACGAAAGAGTCAAGTTTATGGGTTTAACCTCCTATTTAATAGTTTTGAAGAAAAACAAGTGACAATCATTTAACTGAACAACTTTAACAGAAGCAACTGGAGTTACACCAGCATGCCTGACCTTGGATGACAGAACAACAAAGGAGGCTTCTTTCTGCCAAAAGCAGCCTGTCATATCTTTTGTACATTTGTCTCTGCAGATCATTTCAAGGTCTGCTACATAGCAGCTTCAAGAAAAGACAATGCTAGTGGGAAAGTTTCACCCTGCATTAAGACAGAGGGAAAATACACTCATCTGAAAAGTGAATGTCGAGCAAAGCAGTGGGGGAATACTGCTCCTGAAGATACTTATCTGAATCTAAAGGTCTATTGTCAGGAAAGCTGGAGAGGGGTGAATTCAATATGGAGAATCTTCAAAATAAGACAAAAATCATTCATTTACCTAAAGCCATATAATCCACCGCTTGATATTTAATGCTGATCCTTTTTCTCCTATTTCCCTTCCCTGATTTGGTGGCCTACATGGAGACTAAAATGCTTTTCAGCTTCATCAGAGCAGGAATGCTCTATTGCCCATTATGTTGCAAAGCAAGACCAAGCAACGCAAGTGACAGCAGAAGGACCCCCAGGGTGCGTTTGCTCTGCAGTGGCTCCTGTTTTGTGAGGCCAGCGACCCACCCAGCACTGCACCCTGCTGCGCACTGTGTGAGAGCAGACATACTTGCTAAATTACTTGCAATCTTGTTTTCAAGTCCTTACACTGTTCAGAAGATGCTGCAGCAAGTGCAGAGAGGAGAGAGAGGGTAACCTGCCACTGACAATAAAACTAACAAGGGCAGGATTCCTTTCTCTTGCTCATTTTAAATGTTTTGATCTGTTCAGTCAAAACAAAAAGCAGCTAGAGGACATACACGTGTGTCACAGCACTGCATTTCAAGTTACTGGACAGCGTATGGGTTACCTTGATGAGCTGATTGTTCTTCACATAGTGCAAAGTGTTTGATCTGTTGCCACCAGCAACAACGGGGGGGTACGCCAAGATGTCAGCACCACGAGCCCGGCACTCAAACTCAAACTGGAACAACAGTTCAGAGAGAAGGGGACCATTAGTGTTGATTCAGGTGATTAACTGCCCTAGGGCTACGATAGTTCATGTCCTACAACTGTTTTCTTAATTTGTACAACACAAAGTGAAACTGGAAAGCGAGTTTACTAAATGAAAGCAGCCTTGAATGTTTTCCAAGAACTCTGGAGAAAAAATAAAGAACAATCCACTTTTCAAGAGTGTTTTAAGCTTGTATCCAATCTCATGGAAGCTTTTCCTGGTACAAGCTGTTCAATACCATCTCAAACATTCACTACATTGTCATACATCCATGTGAGGATTTGTTCTTATAGGAAGTAATGCTCATTTTACCGTATAACTTTGCGAATTTTCAAAGATCCTAAATTTCAGTATGACAACAGTAATGTTTTGTTGCTGTCTTTTAAAATTACAAAGTACCAGCATATTTACAGCAGTATCTATTTTCACGACTGTGGAACTAAGAAGGTTGAAAGTATGCACTACCTTGATGTCTGAGAGGATGTAAGAAAAAGCCACCATAAGCCTCAAGATCTTTACCTTTCTTGAATGATGAAGATGATGACAGCATGGAAATGAATAAACTTAGACCTATAAAGACCCTCTATGTATTAACAGTATGTCTTTTCTATAATTACCAAAACCCCATGGGACAGAACACTCCAGGATGCCTACATGGAACAAAGTAGATTTTGCAATCCTGATCTAGAGTGAAAAATCGATCTGCAAAACACACTTTATTAAAAGTAGTTTTCTTTACAGCTCAGTGCCATGTCAGCACAGGCCCATCTATATCATAAGAGAGGGTCAAATCTTGCAGATGTTTCTCAAACAGCCATTTTACTACAATTCCTTACAAAGTTCCTAACCAAATATGCAGGCCAATTAGCCCCTATTTTGTAACTGAGAAGCATCTAAATTGCTTCAAGACAGCTGTGGGAATCTGATGTAGTAAGAGGCTAGAGGCAAGAGAAGCAGGCGTTACAACAAACAGGTGTTATAACTACTTAAATTCTGTACAACAGAACTGTATCATGGAGTAAGATAATAACTATAACTCTAACTGTTTTGTAGGTTTGGTATTTAAATATAGTAGAAAAAGACATCAATAGCAGATAAATTTAGACAACCACTATGCTCCTTCAATAAGGGTGCAAGAAATACTGCTGAAGAATTCCTTACACTGATTCTTCTGCAAGTCCAAGATTTAGGTGAAGAAGAAATGTGCTACAGTGGGTGACATATTATAAAGAGATCTGACATTTCTGGTTTCCTGAAAGAATAACCAACATCTAGCCCTTCTATCTCACCTTCTGCTATGAAGTACTCACCTTTGCATACAGAAAGGCTTCATCCACTGGGGATTTGCTGGCAAACATAGTTTCTGTGAAAGCCTATGAAAAAGAAGGACCTGTCAGTTAGCAAAAGAGCCTGAATTTGAGGGAAGTTCTTTTTATTTTTTACCATTTGTCTTTTGAGGAAGGCCTGAGATCAGCTGGCCCAGAACACCAGAGGCAGCTGAAAGTGCAAGGTGCTGTCAAGAGTAGAACTGTTTAAGGTCTGTTCACCATGAAACTGTATTCAGGGGCTGATTGACTATAGTTTTTGAAAAAAAGGGTTAGATGACTGAGGCTGATCCCATGGGTTGGCATTTTAGAAGTTGTCTCACCTATGGATTACTTCACGTATGAGTGCCTTATGCAGATTTTCTTTCACAGAAGGACAAGCTGTACCTCTCTTTTCGATTTGCCTACCTATTTTGATAACATTTGCAAAAACATAATTGCATTTGAGTTATCTGTCAGATTTGTTTAAACCAGCCAATGAGTTCAAAAGGTATTCAAGGTATACGGAAACATACATAGGCAATGTCTTCACAAAAATTCTGTTTCCTCAAAATAAACAATACATGGGAACAAAAATGGCTGGGGGAAGCAGAGGGGAAGCTGGTAAGAGAGAGGAAAGGCTACCCCTGAACAGATACTGCTTTTAAACAAAGTCTAACAGCTGCTGGCTTGTCTTCACCTGAGTTACACTGAATGAGAAGAGCTGGTAGTCCAAGCAGTCTTCCTGTTTCTCCTTGTTTTCACCAAGCCCAGCCAATGGCTGAGACACAGCAGGTCAGCACCAGATTAGACCAAAGGTATCCTTCCAACCCATGCCACCCATCAACAGAATGCATTGGTTCATCTGGAGAACACACAAGCCCCTTACCTCTGCTGTGACCCGTCCAGCTGTCTTCATCCTCTCAATCTCTGCAGGGGATTTGATCAGTCGAAGGTTTTGTACTAGATGTCGGATGCCCTGGATGTGGTTTTTGCTCCGAGCTTTTATCTCAGCCAGGGGCTGCATGTAGTCAGAGTGCAGCTCTGTATGCACTGGTTTTGTCAAGTCATACCAAACAACATTTGACTCACCTGGAATACAAAACAAAAGCTAACACAGACAAAAATAAAGGTAGAAATGTCCTCCCCACACTGAACAAACTCACTCCTCTTAAGTTAGACCTGTTGCTATATTTGAGAAAAATAATTTCCTCTGAATCTGCATTAGGAGACCATTCATAGCACGTAAATTTGACAAATCCCCACTTCTGGATAAATAATGGAGTTTATGACCATTGCTGAATAGATGCTCCTTGTCAAAGTTGCCCTTGTGTAATCTAAGTAGGCATTGAACTGCAGTGATGCACATTCTGAACTGTTCTGTCATCCAGCCTGTCCCCACTGATGTAAGGCAATTTACCTTTTTATCCATCACATGAAATCAGGGTCATAATCAATTACGCTTCAGAACGCTTTGGGGAACAACTGCTTATTTCAGACATTCTGAGATGAACTGAGGACAAACACATTTACCTATCTGGACATTTATTTAGAACATCAGAGTTAGCACCCACATTCTCCCCACAGGAACATTTTAAATGGAAATGAGTAGAAAATCCATGCTGAGTCATAGCTGATGTCCACCTCCTTTGGTGACAGTAACCATTAGCAGGTGCTTACAGAACGTGGCTAAGAAACTGAGCATTTATGAAAGACTATTTCCCTTAGCACATCCTCCCCAGAATCCCCCTTCTAGTTTATTCATTTCAAGGCTGAATCTTTATAACACTGGTTTACTGTGTTTCATGGAACTCTCCCCTATAGAATGAAAAACTTCTGACTCCATTTTACTTTGGACATTCCAAACCTTCTATGAATGATCTACAACTTAGAAGGTGCCAAAACCTGCCATGTAATCACTTCATTCAGTGTTCCCTTTGTTTTTAAATTATGAAAACCAGCAACTAATGGTTCCTATTCATCCTCTCTGTGCCTTCTACAACCATACACATCTTGTACCTTGGCTTCTGTTTCCTCGTTTTCAAGCTGAGTAGGTTTGTCCAGCATGTACCTTACATACACTCCATACTTTTGATCATCCTTGTTGACCTTTTTTGAAAAGTAACTAGATTCCATAAGACTCCAGAATTCACTCTCTCTAGTTGTCTGACCCCCCCAAGCACTTCCCCTTATAATATTATTATAAACTTTCTTCAGCTCCATTTTATAACATATTTAAATTCACCCTGGATTATAAGTATTGAGGCTACACAGTGATGTTAGATGCAGAAGAATATTTCTAAAGGACAGCAGTATTCATTTTTCTAGAGCAAGTTATCATCTAGATAAAAAAATATGAGCAGACTAACAAACTCCCTGTGTGGATCATTTTCCAAGTCTACCATGAATAAAATACCTTCAGGTTTCCTGTACTTAATCTGGTTCTGGCTCTGTCAACAGAGAGATGTGACTAGAACACTAACATGGCCTTGCCTATCCTGTTCCTTAACATTTCAGACATGCAGGCTGGCATGCACAAGGATGCACAGGAAATTCAGAGGAGAGAAAAAACTATTACTTTCAGAAAGCTCTCAGGCAGATAGTGTGACTCTTGGGGCTGTCCTGTGCAGGACTAAGCGTTGGACTCGATGATCCTTGTGGGTCCCTTCCAACTCAGCATATTCTGTGGTTCTGTGAAAATTACATTTCCATTGGCGGCCCTCAACCAAGTAACACCATCTTCCAACTGCTTTTATCATAGTAATACCCCTGCACCTCCCCAGGTTCGTTATATTCTTCAATTGATGTCACAGACCACCTCCAAAACCCATACCCTTCAGACTCTGCAAACCACATCTCATTTCATTACCCCTCTATTTTTCGTTACCTTTCAGCTTTGCCACCAAGTGCCTGAACTCCTCGATGGTGTAAGCTTCATCTACTCCTGTGAGAGCAATGGCCCCATCTGGGCCTGATCTGGGCCCGTCCCACAGCTCTCGCTTTGGATCTCTCCGAGGCACAAAAAGTATGGATTTGTGGGATGGCAGAGCTTTACCAGGAATGCTCTGCAGCACCAGGATGCTGTCAGGCTCCTGAAACCCACAGAGGTACAGGAAGTTAGTGTCCTGGTGGAAAATGTAGGGGATGTCATTGCTCATGTAATATGTGGGGTTGGATAGCAGAATCACTGTGTGGTCCAATCCATTCCAGCAATGGGCTTCCTTCTGGATCAACACCATCAGTTTGTGACGGCGAAGAGCATATTCCACCTGTGACAGCCCTGGGGTTACCTCTCCTGTGAACACAAAACAAATTGCATAAGAAACTCAAGGCACTTAGGATACTTTATTAGTTGAAACCTGATTCCTGCCTACTCCCTGATGCCTTTTATGTGCATGACTTCATTGTAACCCCTCACAAGCCTTTCCATTGCTTTACTGTGCACCTCTTCAGCTTCCATCCCTTCAGCCCATCCTCACTCAAACTGCTTCTGCATCATGCAAAGACCGAAATTTATTTTAGCCAACTGGATTTTGTGTTATGTGTTTCTGTGCAAAGGCAGAAATCACAACACCTGGTAGATTTAGACAAACATCCAAAACAGATGAGAGAGTCATTAAAATAAGAAATGAGGAAGGGTGGAGGCAAACTGAACTTTGACTACTGAAAACCGATGGGTTTTACAGCATCTGGACATTGAACAGAAGTTTGCCTCCTGAGGCTGAGCACTAAGACCCTCAGATAAAGATAGAATGTCTGTTCAAATACACACTAAGGCAACTCATAAAATGACTGGCTCTAAACCATAAGGGGTAGATTGAGTGCTACAGATTCTGGGAGATAAGGCAGAGACACAGAAGTTGCAGAGTCCAATCAGCCACAAGATTCCAGGCAGAAACAAACCATGGACTGCAGGCTGGCATCAGACTCCAAGTAAGAGAAGGGATATTCTCCAGGGCAGATGTAACTTTTCTCAATACTTAACAATTCCGATTTTTCCAAAGTTAAATACTATATTCCTAATGACACTAAACCAATTATCTGTCAGGTGAAAGAACTCTAAACTGCTCCAGCCACAAAAGATAAGAAGTACAGCAATCAAGGTACTCACCAAAACCAGACTGAAATTGAAAGGACAACCATCAACAGCTGAAGTATGCATTTTTAAAAATGTGAGGCTCCCTAAGTATGATCAAAATTAATACAAGAGCCTTAAGGAGTACTTTGGCTAATATCTTATTTTAACATAAATTGAATTTTGATACTGTTAACTTTCTACTTTGGTAATCTTTTCTTCTACTTTGGTAACCTTTTCTTCCTCTTTAATGTATAACACAGTGTTAATTCTAGAATAAAAATTTACATTTGACTCGCACAGTAAGTGGATTCTTGCATAACTGCAGTGGGAGGGAAAAGTTCTATCCAAAATGTTTTTTCATGTCAAAGGAGTTTAAGAAAACTATGTATGTTGCATTTGTGTTAAATTTTAGACTTTATCAAAAACTCATGTTCCCACCACGTATTAGGTGTAAAAGGCTTTAAAAAAACCCAAATCCCCCAAACAACAAAGAAATAAACCCACCATAATTGTTTTACTCTATAGACCTAAAAATTACAGAGAAACTGTTGTAATGCAATCTGACCTCACGATTCTGGATTATTGTACTGCAAATTTCCTGTGTTCCATGACATTCCAGTCAGCTTTCTAAATGCCACAGTACTGTGAATTTTAGAAGGTGCAATAGGGTGGAACATAGGAATCCCAACTGTCTTCCAACTGCAAAGCCTGGAAATTCCCTTTGCCTTACAGGTATTTGCTTTCTAAAACCATAATTGCAATGAAACAATGTAATATTATTTTAAGGTACACAGCTCTCCTTTGTTAAAAGGAAAAATACCCTGAGCGGCTAGAATTCACTTCCAATGTTTCAGCTGTGAGTACTTTTAAAGAGTTGGCCTCACTTACTGTAAGCTGTTGATCAGTGTCCTAAACAACCTGATCGAATTCTGAAATCAGCCCAGCTTTGAGCCCAGGGTGGACCTGTTAACCTGTGAGGTTCCTTTTGACCTGAAAAGTACTACAACTAAATATAGAAATATATGGTTATACAGTCATCTGTTCTCCCTGTATACCCACCTATAGAAGAAGAACACAGAACAGAATGTTCTCCTGGACATATTTTTGAATTTTTTTTGTTGTTGTTTTTTTAGATTTGTGATAATCTCATACCTAGGTGCCACCTATATTTATTAATCTCAAAAAAATGCACAACTTCAGCTTCTCTTTCATCCTTACTGTTGAACTTCATAGTCACAGGTCTCTTTTTTTTCCTGTGTCTCATACTGAATCCCCTCTGAAGAGGGCATATTCTTTAGACAAGTGGTGTCCATCTATCAGTATCCCTCCCTAGTCACTTTTTCTGAATGACACCTTTATACAAAGCATTCTGGCAGTTCAGCTTGCACAAAAGGCTCACTCTTAATAAAAATCATATATATTTTCAGGACAATGAACTCCCAAAATGCCACTGCCACAAAAGGTCTGCAGCATCCAAGTGAGCAACCATGAGAAAAAAGGTAAAAAGCAAACAGGTGAAGCCTATTTTTGGAATCAGTCTTATCTCAGACAAGGAAATTAGCGCCTAAATATAATCACTTCCTAATGAGGGTAATCACAAACAGCTGAAATCAGACAACTGTATGATGCCGAAAAATCAGTATGATCAGAAAAGCAGCAACAAGAATAAATAACAATGACCAGCTCATACAGGGCCCAAACCTTACCTGGTTTGAGCAGATGTGGGTGTGTGAAAGGGCTGGGCTGGCCCAAATACCGGTTTGGAATCTTCTTCTGCTGGGCAGGCTGGATGGAAAATCTTCGGAGTGCACATGACTTGCAAACTAAAGGAAAAGAAATGCATTACGTCAGGGTAAAAAAACCCTTTCCAGCTAGAAAACTGCAGAATTCTGCTACAGTCATCAGACTTTCAGTAGCATTCCTTCACTTATATGACATAAATATTCCTCCTTAACTTCTCGATTTGTTGTGTACCACAATAGTTCATGAAACAAAATGCACACAGCTCAACTAATGACCAAACATTCATAAAACCAATTGAGAGAAATGAACATATGCTAAACCTGACAAACCCAGTTTGCACATCCCAGTTCATACACTTAGTGCCCAGGAGGTACTTTGTGCTCTCCTGCCCTTACTTCCCTCAAACACTACAGGGCTCCAAGCACCACACCTGTATGTTGTCCCTTCTTGACTATGGCTTCAAAAATATCACTCATTTGGAACAACTATACTTCTTTCAAGGCCCTTCCAGTTCTGTTTTTTTTATGAGTAATGGTGCAAAAACCCCATCAAATAACACAGGTTTATCCAGTAGTGTTTTTTTTTTTCCTGTATGAAAGATACTCAAGAGTCCCTGTCTATGTATTCAACCTACTTGCCAGTAGCTTTAGCCAAACTGAGGAGTCATGTATCCCACTTCCAATTCCACACACAGCCAAAGCAGGCAAGTTTTAAAGCTAATTACAAGCATGCATCTGGGAGTTGGGGGTGGGCATGGTAAGAGAAAAGCTAAAATGGAACATGAATTCTCAGAAGCTTTACCAACTTTAGAATTCTCAGTCTTTTGCAGCTGAAAAACTGTGCCTAAATATAAATCACCAAGGCACGTGGAAGGAGAAGGTAACCGGAGGTTAAACATCTACCTGATGTCTTGGAAACTGGCCGTCTTTAACGTCACTTACCATGCACCTATCACAAAACAAATTAGTGCTGCCACAGCATGGCAATGGATGCTTAGAACAAATGGTAATAATCCTTCACTAGCATAAGCAAAGATAACGCAAGCAAATCAGCTGTCTTTCAGGGAGCTGAGGCTCGTAGTGTTACAGCAGAACACCAGCCCGCGGGTTTACAGGGGGAGCCAGCACGGTTAGCCTCTAGCTGAAAGTCACTTAAGCACAACTGGTTGTCACAACATGAAGCGTTCACTACGCGATGCCTGCCTGGAGACACAGGCGGTGAAACACAACTGCAGCTTTTTGTGCAGCTTAGTTTAAAACGAGTGCTCCCACTGCTTCTCTCCGCGTACGCAGCAGGCAAACACGGCAGCTCGCTAGGAGGCGAGAGGGCACACTGGGCATTAAAGAAAGCAACGTTTAGAAGGCAGCCCGGTCGGGGGACGAACGTGGGGCTCTGAGCGGCGGTAACCGGGGGCGGATGGCGGAGCAGGGTGAGGCGGCTCGGGGGCGGGGTGTCTGACCTGCGGCGCCGCGCCAGCCCCTCAGCGCCACGGCGAGCGCCGGGCCCNGCGGAGGCGGGACGGGATGCGGCGGTTAGGGGCGTGGCCTCGGAGTGGGCGGGGCGCGCTGGAAGCTTCCACGGCGCCACGCGGCGGGAGTGGGCGGGGGA
>VWZG01009226.1:209-43885 GCA_013396735.1 Grallaria varia | reverse complement strand
TGACATTTTACAATGTCTTATAATGAAAATGTCTGCAATGAACTATTTATTAGTGTTTTTTTACAGTGATGGTTAAACTTTTTTATGCATCTGGATACTAGTGTGGTTGTAAAACCACTCCTATTTAACTTAACTTGGCTTTGCAGTATTGTCAGTAGCTGCACCTATGCCTAGAAAGGAGATGGATGTTTGTCTTACCCTACTGTAGTGCCGTGCCCTAGGTTTCTTCCATTAATTCTGTTGCTTAATTGTGAAGGTGTGGACAGAGTACTTGGAGGGAGAGAGAGAGAGGAAGAACAATGACTTCTTTTGTCCAAAGAAAATGTTATGGAATGGAAAGCTGACCATCTAACTTTCTCCATGTTAATGGGGAAGGCTCTAATTTTCTGACTAATTTTTAGAGTTGTATTTGGCACCTTCACTGGATGTCTTTTATCTCCAAAGTAGAAAAATACTCCAAAGTAGAAGAATACTCCAAAGTAGAACCTCCTACAGCTCTCTGAAGTTTTCTGGTTTTCTTCACATATTTGAGCTGAATATTTGCCCAAGTTATACACTGGGATGGTGGTAGTGGTAGCCAAATTACTTGTCACATAAAACTCTTTGGAAATCTCATGGGTTTCCCTCTGCTTTTCCACAATAGTGCTGTTTGCAGGAGGACTGTAAGTACATTTATAGGGCCTTCTCATTCTTTGGACACAGCATGGCCTGGCTTCAGGTGGAAATAAACTGGATAACTCATATCTCGGTCTGGCTTACTTGTCTTAATCTGAAAGGCACAGGTTTGGTCCCCAAGGTTATGTTATGAGTGATTACAGAATAATGACTAAATGACACTAAAATCCATCAGTGAAATTTCAACTAAAATTCTGCTAATTGCTTCATGTTCTTTTTTTTTTTTTTAAAGAGTCTAACTTAGATTATGTTAGCTGCTCATAAAGCCAGAATGGGATGCTTTATTTCTGACTAGCTGTTAATATTGCATCAGAAACCTGAAGTCTTACCTGTTTTCATCCACATGTTATCTTCTAATGTGTATTCTGCCTAGCTGTTGTATTTAATTTCTGTATGTATGGTAGTGTGTGAATATGTTTGAAAAGTGTTTTGTCATCCCTTTTAGTCATGCTCACTTTTTCATAATTGCACAAAAATACAAATGTTTTACTTGAATTATTATGAAATGACTCATTAAAGGAAACATGTTTCAAAGCCCTGCAATTGAACAAAGAAACAATAGCAGTCCTTAGAAGTAAAGCACAGAATCCCTAATTAATGAACAGGGCTTTTTGCCTTTTTTTGTTGTTTTGTTCAAATAGATTGTGACCCCTTCAAATTCATGGTAATCCAGTTTCTCTCTAAGGATAATTTTGCTGTCAGTGATAAAAGTGGATGCAGAAATAACAGTTGCAGTTATTCCAACAAGTCATAAACACCACACTTCTCATGGCTGTGATGAGTGGAAGAATGCAGTCATTTTTGCAAGAGTTCTGACAACTCCCAGGAGTTGTTACTGCCATTGCACAACTCTGGTTTAGTTTATTATGTGTTATTATTTAGTTTATTATGTTTTTGAATTAAACAAAGGTTTAATTCCAAATCTGTTGGTGTGTATGTATATGTGTCTGTGTTTTTTACACAGCTCAGCACCTGCCTTTTCCTATGAGTGTCTTGTGTATCCCTGTACTGCTGAGATTAAATACGTTGCAAGCTTTGCAGATATTCTTGCTGTGCATTTAATCATTGTAATCAAATACTGGGTTAAGGGATTTTAGAGTAAACTGCTTTTGAATTGTTCTGGGATTGTAAGTAGTTTAAATAGAGAATAACAGGATATCAAAAACATTTTCAAGGACTGAGTGAAACTGTTAAGCCTCGGCAGTTCATGAAATAGTGTACTATAAAATGTGCATGTATATCAGTTAAACTTACCTCAAAACTGTTCTGAGCTTGGATAGTTTTTGGGAGAACGTGAAGAGGACAGTGGAGACTTAAGTTGTTTCAGTCTTGAGATGATTCAAGGTACCAGGCTTAAAACCTGGATATTAGCTATTAGCATTGCTAAAATGGTTCATAATTTGTAGTTTTCTTTGTGCAGAGGAAAAGTTTCAAGGCTTCACTAGACGGTCCCTGTAGTCCTAAAGAAATCTCTTTGCTTTTTACAGACTAGCAGAGACTTACGTGTTCTATTGTCAGCCTACGAGGGTAAAAATGTAGTAGGGACAGTTACTACATGTTCTGTGTTTTCTCCCAAGCTCTATAATGATTTCTCAGACTACAGTTGTTTAGTCCTTGCAGTATAACTTAGATTAAGCAATGTCACCATTCCAGGGACACATCTATATTTTTGCAGTAGCTTCAGAGCATGCTGGGGTTTGTCACTTGTTTTTTTGTGTTTTTTTTTTAAAGCAGTTTTTCCTTGTAAGTAAGGAGTAGTTTAGTGCTATTTGCTTGCCTTTTGCTGCAGGGCCTTGTGCCAGTACCTGTCAATTCTGCCGCCTCCTCTTCATTCTTCTACCCTTTCTCCCCCAGTTCATCCCTGCCCTTGTCCTGTGCTACCTCATTCAGGTTTGTTTCCAGCCAGTTTGGGGCCTGGCTTGAGATGGTGCTGCTGACAGGAGGGAGAAAGGAAGGAGGCGAGAATGGATTGCAGTAACCTGACTTAAGAAGCTACAACTTCTTATCCTTAGGATATAGTTTTGTGTTGCACTAATTCCTGAAAGCAGATAGTCCTGTACCCTTGCGGTTCCTCCTGCCCACCCGTTCGCCCATGTCCTTCTCCTCTGCCCCACATCCCATCTAAACAGTTGTATGGGGCCCCAAGGAGTTGGCTGTGCCCGTTAAGAGAAACATTTTTATTGAAAACGATCACTAAATGGGAATGTGGGGCAGAGAATGGATGGGAATGGTAGTCCTTGTGGCGTGCTGCACAATTACGTATGATTAGATGTTCTATGGAACAGCTGGAGAATTCAGCCTATGCTTATTTCTGGCTGCTAATCAAGGCCTATATCGTGTAGAAGTTTATTCTGTATTGACAGAATGCTGTCTCTACAAAGAGTGTTCCTTAATTGTAGCAAAGGAAAGGCATGAATATTGCAATACATAAGAGAAATTATTTTTTCTCTTAGGCAGCAATTCTTTTAATTATATAAGCATTTTGGGCCGTTCTCTTTACTTGTTTGACTTCTGTTCCAAAATAATTATAATTTTAGTAATATCTATAATCATATTATTTAGTTTTGATTCAAACATAAATTACATTTAAAGGAGAGAATCCACCTGAGCCAAGGAGGCAGCTTTTCCTGATGAGAAAGACTGGGTGGATGAAGGGTCATGCGCATGAGTGCAAGTCTCAGTGGAGTTGCACAACAGACAGTGTGCTTTACTGAGAAAAGCATGGGGGATGTGGGCTCTGCTGGTTTGACAGTGAACTGGATTATCATGTTTTGTGTTACAACAAAAAGCTGAGATTATCAGGATTTGATTCAATAAAATACATGGCATTGTTTTGATGATCTTACTGTTTTGTTTTTATTTTTCTCTATTTTACTGAAAAGTATGGGAGGCACAATACCACCTGCTCCAGCGAATACCTCCACAGAGGAGACAAGTAAGGTGAGATATGAAAAATTTGTCACTGAAAATTAACATTTCCATGCTGCAGAAACTACTGAGCAGCAGAGACAGAAAAATTTCTGTCAGTTTTCACTCAGACATTGTAGATAACTTGATACAGATGGCTTCCTAGTTTATTTCAAGTGTTATCATGCTCCATTTCCCTAATTCTGAATGCCTGATGTTCTCTGCAATCCAAAGGCCAAACAGAGTCTTGATTTCTCTTTTCTGTGTTCTCTCTGTTTATAAACCTTTTCTCTAGTCATTAGTGGATTAAATTATAATCTTTTCATGAGAAGAAATATTAATGAGCATGATAAGTAATGAAGTGAGCAATTAATTATCAAATCTTTAAGGCAGTATTGTGGAAGATATTTTCCTTGGGTTTTGTTCGTGTATTTTAAGAGAGATAATAAATTTGCCTTGTAGATTTACATCAGGAGTTTTTCAAGCATGGAATTCTTTTGGAAAAAATGGATTTTTTTTTTTTAAATTTAACAAGACCATGGATGCTGGAATTACTGGCTAAATAGAGCTATATGGAAGGGATTGTGTGTATGTACTGAGTATAGTCTGTGATGCTGAGTATGAAGACAAGCTGCTTATGCCTGTGATAAATCAGGCTGTGCTAACTTATGGGATTCAGATGAAATTTAGTTAGATGTTGGTAAGAAAACCTTTGAAAATTTAAAAAAAAAAAAATTTAAGTGTGTATAAGTGGCAACAGTCTCTGACCTTAGCAAGTGGAAACAATATTTAAATCATTGTCATCAGCTCCTTGCTAAAGGACCTTAGTTTAATAGTATTAGACTGAAAGAATTTTTGATCCAGAGAATGTATGAGGGAAGACAGAAAGATTGGAAAGGTTGGTTAGTAATCTTCGCAAAACTGGTACTGAATTGGTTGTCATTTGGATTATTTGGTTTTGATTGTTGAATCTCACAATTTGAAGGACAGGCTTTGCCAATAATAGAAGTTCATGAGTCTGAAATATTTGTATACATGATAGACTTAATCTGATAGGAGGAAAAAGGAGATTAGTATCTTAAAAATAAAATGGTTCAGCTGTAGAGTGATCTGATTTTTCTAATGCATTGTTATTTATGAGAGTGGAAATAGAGTCACTCAGATATAATGTATGCTTACAAATATATTTCTCTCTCAGGGCAAAGCAGAGGAACAGCCAGAGGAGCCGATTAAATCACCTGAACCAGAAAGTGAAGAGAGTGACTTAGGTGGGGAAAATAGATGACTTTATTGCATTTTGCCAAAGTGAAATTATTCTGAAAATCCTCTCTCTGCAGATGGAGCTTAGTCTTGCTTTTATTTTTCCCCCAGAAATTGACAATGAGGGAGTGATTGAACCAGACAGTGATGCCCCTCAAGAAATGGGTGATGAAAATGTGGAGGTATGCACAATATTTTCAGTGTGGCAGTAAGGAAGATAGGGAGATGCTTTGAATTTAATCAAGGATAGCAGCTGAGGGGGGATGATGACTGTATTATCTGTGTAGCCAGCTGTTGCTTTGGCTCTTTTTGTTCTAAACAGAAAACTTACTGGCTTAAAACCACAGTTTTTCTTATTCAAGGTTAGAGTCAGTCAAAACGTTCCATGAGGATGATCAGGTCAGAAACCCCAAAGAAGCTTATCAAAACACCCATGAAAACAAGATATATAGAATTCTACCATTATCAAACTTTGCTTTTGAGCATTTTTTAGCCAAAAATAATGTTGGTTAATGTCTTCAAGCTAAGAGCAAAGGTTTTGTGGCTTTTTTTGAACTATGATTTCAATGCAAATTAAAGGTTGAAGTTAAGTTCTTTCCTTAGGTTCAGTCTTAGTATGGTTATTCTGGCCTGCAATCTACAGCTTCTGGGTTTTGTGTGTGTTTTTCATCTTATTTTGTTAGGTAACTGAAGAGATGGCTGATCAAGCTAATGAAAAGAAGATTGAAGCGATAAATGCTCTAAGTGAAGGTGCTAAATTGTTTTTTAGTACATATTCAAGGACACTAGGTTTTGTTCTTCTTTTTAAAGCAAGGAGGTAAATATCTTGGACCATTTTGAATGCTTTCAAGGAAGAGAAAACCCCCTTCTTGTTCAATATCCAAAGCTATCTGGAGCATGAAAGCTTCTTTAAGTACTGTTTTCCCAATGTAACTATGGTTTTAGGGAAGGTAAGAGAGGGGAATGAGATACTGCAGCATCTTAATTACAAATTGATCATTATAATACTACTTCCTTGCTTATTATGATTACTGTCTCTAGTGGTTTGTCCTAATGCAGTGTAAGTTTTATAATAAAGATGTGACACCCTATTTGGTTGCATTCAAAGTTAAATGTACAAACTGGGAAAAGTCTCTCTTCTCCAGCATTAATTTTGGAGTTTGAACTTCAGTAGTATAGCAAGAGGGAGAAATTGATTTTCCTGTGTTGATAATGTTCTGTCTAAGAAGAGCTTAGGGACATAATACCCTGTAAGGCAGGTTTTGGAATTTGAATGTAATTTCATTGCATTATGATTGAAACTTCGCTGCTACTTATATTTAGGTGAACTTCAGAAGGCTGTTGACTTGTTCACAGATGCTATCAAGCTGAATCCTTGTTTGGCCATCTTGTATGCCAAGAGGGCAAGGTGAGTCATAAACTAGTGATGTATGTTTCTGCCTGTTCTGTTATTTCTCTTAAGGTGTCTAAATATAATGGCAGCTTGAGGATCTACGTAAACTTAAACCACATGAGGGAAAGAGAAGAGTTCATTTTATGCATTTTCTCTTGTGTGATTCATCAGATTTGCTGAAGCAGCCATATAAAGAATCTTTATAATAAACTAAATACAGAATGATGTCCCAAAATGCATTGTGGTAATATTGGTAAGGAAACTTTCCTGCCTGACCTTCCAGTAGCCATTCTGGCAGTCACACTTGTGCCACCTGATCTGGGACATACACACCTTTGCAGCTACAAGCCCTGCATTCACACAGTCAGACCAGGTTTCCTCACTGTCCTGACCATGGGTTTCTTGTAGCAGAGTCTTAGACACCTGGATCCTTAAAACAGTTTAATAACGGTGCAGTAACAAAATTACAGCTTGAGCTGCGGCTTCTGAGGAGGGACCCTGAACAAAGGAAGCCCTCGTTTTTTATACCCTCACAATCTGTGTGAAAAAGTGGAGTCATCAGATCCTGTGGTGCCTCTTGAGTGTCTGGTCCCCTGGCTGGGCCACATGTCCCTGGGCCCTGTGTTGTACACAGATTGGCACCAGCTCACTGGCTCTTGCCTGGGGCTTCCACTCCCCCGAGCTCAACCTGCAGCTGCACATCGGGCCACCTGCACTAAATGTATGCCTCAACAATACAGATTTTGGTATGTTGAGGTGGAATAATGCTGGGCAACAAACGATTTATTCTGGAATTAAGATGATTATTGAAATGGTGTTCTGTTTAAATGCAAACTTAATTATGAGTCCTGTGAAATCTCTCCCTGTAATACTTGCTAAATAGATTTGTTCACTGGTTTTGTTCAACAGTCTTATGTTTGAACAGGACATATCTATATCTCTACTCATTCACTACCCACCTTACATCTCATTGCATCTACTGGACTGCAGATGATGCATAAGGAACTTTGTCAGATTTGTTGTGTAGTAACCCTAATTTCATAATGCACAAACATCTTCATTTTCCTAAATAAGCAGAAGTTTGGGGATTTTTCTCTTTTTACACAAAAAATACTAACCATGGATGATTTGCAAGTTTACTAGATCTTTTCTAGAGCAAAGTATAATTCAAATAAATGTTCAACTTCTGATGACTTTCATGAGATTAATTAATGTCCTTTAACTGTTCCATTCTAGTGCACCTTAACTGGTACATGTCTTGCTGTTTTTTTCCTTTCTAGTTCAAAGTTTTTGCATGTAACACCACTTGTGTACCTTAATACACCGTTGTTGCCATCATAACAGTATTTTTAAAATCTCTTACAGTGCTGTGTCTTTTCAAGGTTTAGTAATGAAAAATAAGAATGTTAGGAGAAGTTTAAAAGTCACCTCAATTTGGGCTGTTGTAGAAAATAATGAATAATATATTAGGATATTGTAAAATTTGCCATACTGATTAAGTGCTATGAGTAATCCACCCCGTGGATTTCAGTACTAGGGGGTTTGTGCAGCCAGCAACATGGGAATGTCTGTCATTGGTGAGGTGCAGCTTTGGAACACAGACACTTTGTCTACCTGTTTGTTTCTAGAAGAGAAAATGTGTGACTTTGTGCTTGCTTTATAACAAGTCTTAATGACTAAGTTACTTACAGGCATTGTAATTGTTGATAAACTGTTTTCAACTAGATGTAAAAGGACAGAAATTCTGACTTGGAGTATGTTGAATATTGATTACTTTTGTTCAGGAATGTTTTTGAGCTTTTTCTTCACAGATTTTTAATTTGAAATGCCTGCACCTCCTAAAGTATCACTCTACTAGTTTGTCAGATGTGCTTGTGTATTGTAAAATCTGGAGTTATTACACTTAACTTTCAGGGGATTTGGGCTACTTGCTGGATTTGTGTTTGTTTTGCTGCTTTTAATTTTGATGACTTATCTCCTGTCTCCTTTTCCTCATGACTTTAGCTGTTGATCCTTGTAGCCTGTATATCCCCTTCTGCTTTCTTTGTGTTACTGTGTTAAAGACTGTAATATAGCATGCATAATATTATTGTTGTTTTTTTCAAATTGCTAGTTGCCATTGGCAGTCACCATGATGCTGAACTGTCCTTTGCATTTATGTATCCTTTCCTTCTGCACTAAAGTTATTTGTGCTGGCAAGCCTCGAGTCTGAATAACGAATGGTTTCAGTTCTTGCTAATGAATCACCTGCAATTCTGGGAGGGTGAGACTAAATCTTGGTGACTTTATCGCTCCAAAATCTTTTTGAACTCAGCTCTTCAAATGCATTATCTAACTAGCTTGCCTGTTAGTCATCCAAAATTATTTTCCAGCTTAAGTTAGTAACTTGGTATTTCAATATGTACAATAAATGTTCTTGTTCCCACAGTGTTTTTGTGAAATTACAGAAGCCAAATGCTGCCATTAGAGATTGTGACAGAGCCATCAAGATTAATCCGGATTCGGCACAGACCTACAAATGGAGGGGGAAAGCGCACAGGTAATGAATTGCACCTGTACTTGATATTATCTTCACTTACTTGAGGGAAACAGTTTTGTTTATACATTCTCTCCTCTGTGTCTCTGAACTGTCTGTCTTGTACCTGAGGGCAGTAGCCTTGAGTCAGGAAACACTTGTGCTGAGTACGTGGCTTAGAGGAAAGAAAGTTGATGGTGATTTATTGATGACAATTTATGAGAAGTCCTCCTGGCACTGTCTCTTTCTCTCTCTTTTTATAACGTATCTTGTAATGGCTTACTGCTTTTCTGAATAATGTTTTCTAATTATGTGCTAAAGATTATGAGATCTAGGACTATGTGTTTTATTTGTTTGGAGGTTTTTTGTTTTCGCTTGTTTCAGGTTCTTTTTTTTTTACTACCCTATAGTTCTTGGACATCTCTTTGCTGTCCTTATTCCGTAGATCCTAGGGCTCTTTTACCTAATAAATTAAAATACCTATTTATTAAGGAACCATTTGTTGCAGTTGAGGAGTGGTGTTAAGCAAACAGTGTAATTATTTAAAATGGCATTAGGCATCCCTTCCAACTATAGTTCAACTTTTTTTTTTTTAATTATCAATAAATCAGAAAAAAATTACACTCCTTATGGTCTATATAAAAGTGGAGGAAGTAAATGCTAATAGAACTTATTAAAAAAAAAAGTGTTCAGAGAGTGTTAAGTTAATGTCTACGGTTTTAATATAGTGTGGACCCTAAGACTGAGAAGACTGGAGCAGAGTTTGAATTAATATCTCTGTCTGTGAGCAGAAGTGCTTTGACCATTTAGTAATACCACCATTTGCTTAATTTTTGATTATCAAGAGTTTGTATAAATTAGTAGTAAAGAAGTGTGCACAGTAGCTTATATGACCTCATCAGATAAGACATTTTGCATCCAGTCAGCTAGGAATTTTGAGTGCTGAGTAAAGAGGGTCCACTTAAACTTGAGGTAGTAGTGGTACAGACTTGTACAGAACACTGAATATGTAGTTCTACACTGAACATGTGCTTACTGGTACAGAATATTTTTATTAGCATGCTTCACCAGTTTAGGTAGGGGACCTTCTCCCTGTTAGATGCTTGTTGTTCAAAGAAGACAATGACACCAACTCACAGAGGGTTTTTTAATTTAAAGTTACTGTAAGAGTATGAAACAAGCAAGTAAGAATCCTCTAATTGTGTTGTAGTGTGCAGCTTAGAGGAAACAATGATTATTAAACTTCTGTAAGTCCTTGTAGCTCTATTCTGGATGCTGCATGATTAAATATTTTGAAGAGGTGTAAGTGTTCAGTTTGCTTTTTCCTTTTAAATGTTGGTGTTTTCTGAATTCCAGACTTCTGGGCCACTGGGAGGAGGCTGCTCATGATCTTGCATTAGCTTGTAAACTGGATTATGATGAAGATGCTAGTGCCATGCTGAAGGAGGTGCAACCAAGAGTAAGTGGGGAAGAATGTTGGAGGTCTCTCCTGTGTTTTTCTGCATGACATTGCTGCCTTCACATTCCTCCAACAGGCATTGCCTTGTGGAAGTGTGTTCATATCTGAAACTTCAAACTGAGTTTATAAATCCTTCTGTCTTCAGTCACAGCTGTTTATGGCTGTGTGTAGAGAAACAGAGTCTGTGGGGCTGGGCATGTAACTGAAATATGAAATATGCTCCTTTTAAAAATTTTCACAGAAGAACCTGAAGCTGTTGAAGTTTACTGGGTATTTTAGAATCTAAACTAAAGACATTCAGAAGAGCTGGATAATAGATTTTTTTTTTTCCCAAGGTGTTTCTTTATTGATCAAAGCTTTGTCCTAAGCATTTACCAAAGAAAGAATTTTACTGTGGCTTGCACTTTCATTAGTCTGCCCCACGAGGGCAGCTTCAGCTCTGCGCAACTGGTTTTCACTGTTCTCCTGGGGCTGACCCCAGGGTTCTTCTCAGGAAGAACTTCTGGGTAACAAATGTAACACTATTGATAGAAGGCTTTCATCTGTTTCTGCCTGTTCCTTTGAAGTGGTTGGCAGACCACAGATGGCAGCTGTTGCATTGTGTTGGGTTTACATGGGAAGTTTGGGAGAAGGTGGAGACTACAGGGCTGGCCTCATGTAAGAAGAGACATGAGGCTACCATTGTCAGATGGAACCAATTCCAGCTGGCTTCTGAACTGATTCACTGCTAGCCAAAGCTGAGCCAGTCAGCAATGCTAGTGGTGCTGCTGTAATAATGTATTTAAGAAAGGGTTAAAAAGTGCAGCACGACAGCTGTGAGAGAGAGGGGAATAAAGAAACAAAATATGAGAAGCAACCCTGCAAACACCAAGATCAGTGAAGAAGGAAGAAAAGGTGCATGGGAGCAGAGATTTCCTTGCAGCCCTTGGAGAGAAGGCCATGGTTAAGCAGATTGTCCCCCCTGAACCCACAGTGGAGCACTTGTCCACCCTGCAGCCCATGGAGGATCCCATGCCAGAGTGAGAGGATGTGCCATGAAGGAAGCTGCAGCTCATGGAGCATCTGCACTGGAGCAGGCTCCTGGTGGAAACTGCAGCTTATGGAGAGGAACCTGCACAGAAGCTCGTTTTCTGGCAGAAGCTGTAGCTCCTGGGGATCCATGCTGGAACAGTTGGTTGTTTAAGCACCATACCCTGTGGGGAGGACCCATGCTGGAGCAGTTTGTGAAGGACAGTATCCTGTGGAGTGACCACAAGCTGAGGCTGGAAAAAAGTGTGAGGAGGAAGAAGTGGCAGAGCTGCGAAGTTACGAACTGCCCACAGCCTTCATTCCACTGTGCTGTCCAGGGTTGGGGGAGGAAGTTCAAAGAGTGGGGAATGAAGCTGACCTTTGGGAAGAAGGTGGTTTTAGTTTTGTTTTTGTTTCTAACTGTTCAACTAGTTTTAATTTGCAATAAATTAATCTTTCCCATGTTGGCTCTGTTTTGCCCATGGTGGCAGTGGGTGAGTGATCTCCCTGTCTATATCTCAAGCCAGGAGCTTCTCCAGCTTATTTTCTCTCACTGTGCTGTTGAGGAGGGGGAGTGAGAGAGTGGCTTAGTGGGCATCTGGCAGCCAGCCAGGCTTAACCCACTGCATGCATAAACACTCCTGTGTCTAGTAACTTAAGCTTTCCATTTTTCTACCATGTCTTTGCAGAAGATGCTGTTGTCAGCACAATGACAATGGAAACCATTTTACAACCTACTGGTCTTCTTTGTTGGAGATTATTGATTTGTGGTTAATGTAATTAGGTCTTAGGTCTAAACCTTTTTTTTTTTAAAGGTGTCCTTAATGGTTGGCTGAGGGGGAACCTTCTGTTTCCCAGTTAATCTGCTCATGCACAGAAACAGCAGAGTATCTGTGATACATTGATGTGCAGTTGCCAGCTGCGTAGGAATTTGTGTATGTAGCTCAAGGAAAAATGTGTGACCTTTTCATGGGTGATTTTCAAAATCTTTAATGTAGGAATGATTTGTTCACCTAATTTATTTGCTTCAGCTTTCCTAGAACTTTCTACTTTGTCGTGCTTTTATCTAAAAGTCCGAGTCAAATTCTAAAAATACTTAGTTCATTTTGACAAATACTTAGAAACAATGAAACTCTAAACTTTGGAAACTCTTTATGCTTCATTAAAAAGAAAATAGAACACTTGCTTCTCTCTTAATGAGCCATTGAATGGCAATGACATCCGGTTCTGGTAGCACAAACTGCATTAGCTCTGTCAGTTCTGCTGCCTGCAGTGTGCTTTTTCTGGCAGATGTAGTTCAGGAATAATGCGATATGGAATGAGTATCTTCCAGCTAAAATAAGTTATATCACAGCTGTGCTACTTTCAAGTTCTTCCTTTAAAGAGTATTCCAAAATAATCGGAGAGTATCCATTGTCTCAGTTCTTGCAATGTGATTTTGCTATGTGTTTTTTTGTTACAGGAGCGTTAAACTGTTGTACACAGTTTGTGAAATCATGAACCATTTTTTGCAATGATCTATAAGGATACATTCTGTTTACAGCAAAGCAGTGCTGCAGTTAGTTCTGTTGTTAAATGAGCCCTGAGTAAGGAGCCTTGGGGAGTTCATTGCTAACTTCTCTCTTCGCTGGGGCTGTAAATTTGATACACTTAGGAAAAGTTAGTTACAGGATGCAAACTTCCTCCCTACCAGCCCTTTCCTGGTTTGGTTGAGGAATTCTTTGGTCTGCTTACATCTAGCTGTACATGCTGTAGAGGTATCTGAAACAGCAGTAACACAGTGTGTGTGCGCACAGGGAGAATTATACTTCCAGTTGTGCCCTTTTCCAGGGCAGTTACTGGTTCTAGCCCTGGAGAAATTCCAGCATAAAAGCATGAAGGGACATGGAATGATAACATGTTTAAATTCTAACTGTGGTGCAAGTCTCAAGACTATTGCAAAGAATGTATAGTGTAGTGCATGTTATGATGAATGCAGTCAAGGCTGAGTAGACATGAATAACTGATTGCCATAGGAAGAAAGTAGCAAATAGCTCCTAAAACAAAGAGGCTTTTAACATGTGAAATCAGATCTTAATTTTCTGGTAAAAACAGAAATGCTTGCATGTATTTTGTATTGAAATATGTTGTGTGATATGCTAGAAATGTATATGAAATTTTGGTATTCTGTTGTAACAGGCTCAAAAAATTGCAGAACATCGACGAAAATATGAGCGGAAGCGTGAAGAAAAGGAAATCAAGGAAAGAATGGAAAGAGTGAAGAAGGCACGGGAGGAGCATGAGAAAGCACAAAGGGTGAATATTTAGGCTTTAATATTCCTTAATAATTTGGAGAGTGTCATGGTTAAAATGATTTGCAGAGAGAAGAAAATTAAATTTTGGAGAATTGGTTTCTATCTCTTGACCAGTAATGAGATCTGGAGAAGAGGGCATTGTCTGCATCTGTTTTTATTGCTTGTGACAAAAACAGTCTCTGGAATCTCTACTAATCCTGTATTTCAAAAAGTCAGTTGTTGTATGATTGTTCCAGAATAGTTTTCACTTAAAGTGTGTATGTATCCCAAAGTGGGTGATTTTAAATTCAAGATAATACTCTGCTTCTCCTCCTCAATTCCTGATGCCATTTGCTTGCTTTTTCTTTGTGTTTTAATGATCTGTTTTAATATGTTGAGGATGAGAGCTCTAAAAATACAGTTGGGGAGCTAAAACAAATACAGTTCGTAGTAAAATCATTCTCTGCATAACTTACATGCAACAAGATACAACAGGAAGAGTAGACAGCTGTTTCTTGTCAGTGGTTTTGTACATAGTGAAGTGCTTTGTTTATTGTGGTGGCCTACCTGCCTGAAACAGTCTTGGCTATTTTTTTTTCTCCTAAACCCAGTTGAGCAGTAGAAAACAGGCTGCAGTTCCATTGTTTTGTGTGGAATGATGTGCTTTCATCTGCAGGAGGAAGAAGCAAGACGTCAGGCAGGAGGAGCTCAGTTTGGTGGCTTCCCAGGTGGCTTCCCAGGTATTTTATATTTGAACACCAATACTTGACATAGAGGCGGGTGTTGTTTCCATGTGGAGTATTAAAACTACAGTTTTTATAGCATTCGTTCTCAAGACAATATTTTAGGAAGTTTAGAACTTGTCTACAAATAACTCTGAGCGCTAGTGGGAAAAGGGATGGGATCCTTTCTTTTAAGGAGGATTGATACTGTGTAACAAGTAGATGGAAGACAGGAATCAATAATTGATGCATAACAGAATGAAAGAATTTAGGTCTGGGAAAACAAAGAAGCAGAATTTGCTTGATAAATGTTGAATGTGCTGGGATATACTACTACTGATCTTCTTTTGCCCTGAATTGTTCACCCCAGATATTCAAATTATTTTCCTGGGCTTGAGACCCACCTGATTTAAGTAAACCAGAAAAATAACTCGCTTATTACAAGGCTCCCATTCAATTGGGTTAAAAACATGGATGAAATAAGATGTGGGTCTTTACAGAAAGAGAAGTGGAAGACCCTGTTTCCCATTCAGTGGACCTGCTGTAGCCTTATGGAAGATGTGGCTTTAGAGATGTGGCAAGGGCAGTATGTCTTGGTCTCAGTGAGCTTCCCGTATAGATGAGTTAAATGGTTTTCATCATGCATTCTTTTTATCTTTGGTTTTCAGGTGGATTTCCTGGGGCTATGCCTGGAGGTATGCCAGGAATGGCAGGAATGCCAGGTCTCAATGAGATTCTCAGTGATCCAGAAGTTCTTGCGGCCATGCAGGTGGGTATTTGTTAAAATCAAAGCTACAGGTTCTGAAGAAGGGAGGAACAACAGCACCTATGAGCTTAAGGGGAGGAAGGAACTTGTGACCTTCTGGATAGCAATGGGAGGCTTGTGTGTTTCTATTGTAAAAGTCTTTCCTTCTGCATGTGATACCAGACTGTCTTGATTCAATGTTAGCTATTTTTTAAACTAATGGGAACTTAATTAAAGATGACCCCCCCCCCTCCCCCCCCCTCCCAGTCTATGATAAGCAAAACTATGTGCTATTTACAGTTCGTCATGTCTTTTGTAAAAGTATCTCAAATGGTCATTTTCATTCACTTGCTGCTTTCTTGAATGCACACACTTTGTAGACAAATAATTATGCACAAACAAAAAATTATTACTGTAACATAATATAGTGGAGTAATATTGAGATGAGCAGTGCCTTTCTCTTAGGGGATTAAGTGTATGGTTTTTGCAAGAGACCAGTAGTATCAGAAGAGTTCTGACATTTTATGAGTTCATGTTCAGGAAGCATACTTCTCCAGGGGGGCTTCATTAATTGCTCAATTAATTAATTGCTCAATGCCATGACTAGTTCTACTTAAGAAAAGTATTCCAGCAGATTAAATGGAACATATCTGACAGCATCAGTTTTAAGGGCAGGTGGGCTAGAAAAATCTGAGCTACGTAGTTGTATTTGCATGCTAATATGATCAAGTATAACATTTGTTTCTTTTTCTGGATTGCTGTGGTTAAAGTAGAGTTACGTATTGTTCTCAGCTCACTGAAATAAAGGCATCACAAGGGAACCTTATTCAATATGCACTTGAATAAAAAAAAATCATCACTTTCCATTCAAAAGTTCATGGATTCCCTTAATGGTTACTGAGGTTGGGAAACACATCTTTACTTACACTGCCACAGTCAGCAATGTTGACTTGCATGCAAACCATTCAGAAAAGGCCCCTGACTAATAGTTGTGTTCCTCACATGGCCAAGTTATGCTGTAAGACAGGAGTTTGAAATTAGAGTTGCTGAAACCAGAGTTTTGAGATGCATCTAAATATTAAGGGCTTGCTACATGCCTTTAAGAAGACTCCATTGCACTCTGATCATGTATATCCCAACCCAGGGTGGGATGCTGTTGCAAGAATGTGTGTTGACAATGTTTTCTGATAATGCAGTCAGGCTTTAACATGTACAACCTATCAGCAAAGCCTTGAGTCTCTTGCTGATGTCTTTGTACAAACTTGTACAAGCAAAATTTAACACTTGACCTATGCCTACCCTGCCACATTTTCCTGAAGTGTCCAACTCTGTGTTCGGGTCTTCTCTGAACTGGCAGTGTAAGTTCTAGTCTTAAAAGACAGCAGCTTCTACTGCTTGGCTTCTGCTCAGTGCAGCGATGGAATATGTTGATGGATAATGTTAGCTGGCAGCTATTATGTCTGTTATCTGAGGTATTACAAAAAAGTGAAGATACTGAATCACACAAGTCACTGCCAAATTGCTGGTTTAATTGTTAGTATGTAGAGGATTTTCATAGTGAGGAGTTAGTGCTGAAACTGGAGTATTCTGACTAAAGACCACCACCTCAGTCTCTTTAGACTTACTGTCATCTCATTGTCTTTGAGACTGTTCTTTGTAAGTTAACACTGAAATATGCCTGAGTCTGTTAACATCTCAGCAAGCCTGACAATTTTGTGTGCCTGAACACAAGCTAAATTAAACTAGTTATTCTGTCAACTTCATCTTGTCTTCTGTAGAAGCAACCAGAGAACCAGATATGGCTGTCTATGGACGTTTAGGAAGGTTGTTGCTCATCATTGGTATAAAGATAAGAATCTTACCTGCACTAGGTGACCCTGCCTTGGCAGGGGTGTTGTACTAGATGAACTCCAGAAGATTTATTTCTTCAGGATGTTTCCTTCTTTTTTTTTTTTTGCTGTCGCTGATTGTAGTCTTCTAAGCACTAAAGACTCAAAGCAGCAAAACCTTATTTTGCATTTCTTTTCACAGCTTCTAATGGTAGTAAGTTGTGACTTTGCAGTGACTTCTAATGCATGTAATTCTAGCTCATTTGCCCCTAAGCTTTTTAATCTCCAGAAAAACTGACTGAAATTTTAGTGTGTTTCTCTTATTTTACTGTTTTGCCTGTCTAAAGGGTTCTCTAGTACTTCCTATCTTGCATATGCAGCTGCTTTCTCTAGGCACAACATGACATTTGTGTTTTGGAGTGAAGTAGAAGTTCTTTTCATAAGAAGTGATGAGTAAGATGAACCCATGGATTCTTTATTTGACATGTAGCCATATGTTAGACCCTAACTTCCACCAAAATGTGTACGGTGGAAACAAAAGAATAGTGATAACTTTTTTCTTAGAGGTATTTTTCATCCATCTGCAACTAAACACTAGGGCATTAGGAAAACATAAGAAAAATGAATGTCTCCCTAGAGACATTTACAGAATGGTTGCCATTCCACCTTGTATACTAAATACTTCCCTATGGAAATGTTGATATCCTCAATCTTAACATTTATTTTGATCATATTGCTCATCAATGTGAAACCTTGGATGTGTATAACATTTTTATAAACACTGTCTAAGGTTGAGAGCTTCCAGGGAGTTGCACAAGTACAGAATCATTAACCTGCTGTGAATTTATAGGACCATGAAAAATGTAGCATAAAATTGGATACTTAACATTCATTTAAGTGTGCTTTGACACAAACCAGTGACTAAGCTTACTCAGGTTTTGTTCAGATTCATATATAGGTGAAATCAGATTTAACAATAAGACATGATCTTTATAATCACATGCCCTATTTTGAAATCAGTTCAAGAAGTTTGAGGTTGGAAAGTCTTCCTTTTTTCTTTGTATGGGAATATGGCAAAGTGGAGAAAATCTATCTAGTCCCAGTTTTCTGAACTTCAGCATTCTATTTTTCATAGACTTTGCGAATTATCTTTTGTGAGGGGGACAACACACTTGTAACTCCTCCAATAAGACTAAACTCTTGGTTCCTTACATGTATAAAATATGCCTAAAGTGTGTGGGTGATTTCAGGGGAGTCCACGCCTACCAAATGCAGTTTAGGCTTAGACTTGTTAAACACCTTTGGTCTGGATTTGAGGCTAGAACCGGAGATACAGGACGGTGTTACTGTAGCGCAGAGAGCTCTGACACCAGTTGGATTCTGATGGTTTCCAAAAACCACACCTACCTGCCCTTGCAATGGATTAGAAGTCTAAGGAGCAGTGTATCTTTTGTTGAAAATGTGCTAGAAAGAACAGATCAAATGACAGCTAATGCAAATGATTTTTGTTGGACATCATAAACTGCTTGCACTTCAGCTGAATTAAAGAAAACTGGAATCTACAGAATTTCTTTATAATGGAAAGAGTTTTCTAGGCTGAGATGTATAATCAAGATGTAGGGATTTATTAAAGGGCACTGTTCAAAACATACACATGTAGATTGAGTAAAACTAGTTCCAGTTCAGTGGAGGCCAAAGGTATACTGGAATTATGGGAAAAAAGTATTAATGCTTCTTGTACTAAATAGAAAAGATGTTGTTTTTGTGGCAACTGCCTTTAATGAATATGAGAACGTATTTATCTACTGCAGCATGGTTGTGTGATGATAGATAACAAGGTTCTCTTGCAAGTGTGATTTCTCAGGACGTGGAGGATGACTGGGAATTGGATACATTTTTAAAAGCCAAACATTACGACATCATCTGCTTGCAACCCAGCAGATTTCAAGCTTCTGCTGCTAGAATGAAAAGGGAGGGAAAGGATGAGTAGCAGCTGTTTCTCAGAGGAGGGTTATCCTGTCATGCATACTACACACATCAAACTCCTATCTTCTTCAAAATGCATTTGAAAGATGCCTGAACAGAAATAATGCAGTAGGTGTGGCTGTGTTTGGTAGCTCTGGTTCTGGAGAAACAGAACTCTTATCCCTGCTTCTCACACTGTGAGCTATTACAGTAACAAGTTCAGTAATGACTGGTACGTACTGACACAGCTTAACAACATGCCTTGTATCACTGGGTTCTCTTTAGAGACTTCTTTCCTAGAATCTAATGTAGTGTTGTCATATTAAAAGCTGAGCAAGATTAGGTTCATGTGGAACCACATAACCACTAACTTTTGTAGACTTGTTTTACAAATGCTTTTTTTTTTTTCATTTTTTGTCCTACAGGATCCAGAAGTTATGGTTGCATTCCAAGATGTTGCCCAGAACCCAGCAAATATGTCCAAGTACCAGAACAATCCCAAGGTCATGAATCTCATCAGTAAATTGTCTGCCAAATTTGGCAGTAAACCATAAAATCCCTGGTTCTTAAAAATCATATCTGAATGGGAAGGATTGGATTTGGCTAACCAGTGTTGCAATAAAACAAACCATTTTACCTCTGATCTTAAGAAGAGAAAGTTCTAAGGAGAATTGCTCTCTAGCCCCAAGCATTGACTTTATTCAGTGATTGATTTATAAAAACCCAAATTGTATTCAGGTGACTTAGTTTCAACCATCTCTTCTTGTCCAAGAGCTGCAACCTTTTATTATAAGTGTTACAGTTTCCTCTGAATGAACGCTCCTATAAGAAATTGTAATATTTCAGGAGTGTAAGCAAAAAACATGCGATTTTTTTTTTTTTTTCCTTAACGTGGATTGTTTTTTTAATGGCTCTCACTGAGCAACGAGGAAAGAACTTTAACAGCTGAAGTCTGTCTTAATCCCCTTTGGACAGAAAAGTTGGCCTAGTCACAAATAGCAAAGGTGGGACAAGTCAAAAGAATTAACTATATAAAGGAATTGTCTGCAAATACAATTTTTTTCTTTTTTTTTTAAATGGGTGACTGACTTCATATAGCTATTATCAGTATAATCATGCTAGCTAGTTATACACTGGAACTTCTGGCAGTACTGCAAAAACTGTATCATTTTGATCACCACAACTGTGCAGCAAAGACAGTCCTATCCTTTGCACAACCTGGCATGAAGTACATATTGCAGGGGCCACAGAGGTTTTGTTACTTGTTCAACTCTTGTCCAGCACCTTTACGTAACATTTTACCAATCTGGGTATGGGAGAGCAGCTCACTGTCTGTACTTGTGCTCTTGTCCCTTCCCAGTTGGCAGGTTCTCCACTGGTTGCACTCACCCTTCCTTGGGGCCATGCTTACCAGGTTGCATCTATTTGGAAACTTTAGGCAAGTAGTCTTGTTCCCATCATTACCTCTGTCCCACCAAACGCAAGCCATCCAGAATATGTATGTGCAGAGTTATAAATTGGTGAAGGGGAGAATACCCAAGAGAATTGCAGCTCTGGGTTCTGAGTCAGTTTGAGTTCTTATACACGTGTGATTAAAATTTCTTGGTCAAAGTCCTGCTGTCTCTTTAGAGGTGATGACTCTTTTTTTCACTGCATTCTGTAGTCTTCCGTCTTTTCTTGTATCCTTCTTTAAAACAAAACAAACACCCCACCCCCCAAAAAAACCCAAACAAACAAAACCAAAAAGCTGTTGAGGTTTCATACCTCCATGGTTTTTAGGCTTGCAATATGGAGGAAAAAGTGAAGTAATTGGAGCAGGCAGAACATTCTTTGAACACTTGCAGTTTAACAGCATGGGTATCCTTGAAGCAGTGTCTGTGCTGATGATGTCCAGTGGATTTGTCTACCCATAAAGAGAGTTGTTGATTCTGTTTGTCTTAGCTAAAACATCTTTTTGTGGAAAAAATGCCCATAGTTACCTGTTCAACACTTGAGTCTCAACGTTTGTGTTACTCCTTTGTAATTCTGCATCTTAAGCCATAACTGATGTTACCATTTTTAAACAAAACTGGTTTGGTGTAGGAACTCAACGATGGTTGCAAAAAAGTAAATCCCCAAATGCTTTTTCTCATACTAGTGACCCTGCAGAATGAAATGTGAATCTTTTTGCCTAAGAAATATAGTTCTGAATACTTCTTTTAGCCTTTAAAAATAAAGTATGGTTTTGAAAAATACAACTCTTTGGGTTTGTTTAACTTTCTGATAAAACCTATTTTGCTTAAATTAAATGTGGAAGTGCTTTAGTTAAACTGTGTATGTAACTTGTGGTTTACATTGGAACTAAATGCCTGAGGGCTTGTCTTCATGACCAAATGAACTCCCAATTACAATTGCATGATGCTGTGTGCTTGTTCATAGTCTTGATCTCCTGTTCCCAAGAGGTGATACTCAAAGTAGGTCACTCCTCAGTATAGGCTGAAACTTGACTTCTTCATTCAGGATGGCGCTTATATGTTGTGCACAAATTGGAGTATCTTAAATACTACATTTGTTCCCTACATTTTCCTGTTACTCCATCTTGGCTGTTAGGATTTGCCTATCCATTAGTAGTCAAAAGTAGGGAGTTAGTTACCCCTAGCTGGTAGAAATGGTACTATGTGTCCTGCCTGCTTGCTTACATATCAGTTGCCCTTATTCAAAGTCAATTGGTTGAAGAAAAACATTCTCCCTCATTTTGATGTTGGCGTTAGCAGTTTAGCTGAATACCTGTTCTTTGGAAAGGCACATCCTATGATTTCTTTGGTGTGTAAGCTTTTGTTAGTTTTAGTGTTACCTGGCAAATTAATTGAGGAGCTCTCTGGACCTCATCTCAGTTCCCTGAGCTGACACATGGACATCTAAGCAGCTAAACTGGTTTGAAAAGAAGTGCAAGTGCAGAAAGCTAACTGCACAGGAGTTGAGCAAAGACAGTAAGTTCCAAATGTGGGATGTTAGTAGCTAAATGAGGAAGTTGTTGTTCTCATTGCTTGCTCCAGTATTTACTGGCAGCTGCTTCTGGTTATTTGTTCTGTTGCAGCACAGAGTAAGGGTGGTTTTTGTCAGTGCAGTGGCAATAATCAGCCCCGCTGGCAATTTGACTCTCAAAGCTGCAAGTGGGTATTGCTGTCAGCTAGGATGGTGTGCTGCCAGGTGCCTACCTGCTTCAGGTGTGCCTTTCTGCCTTGTGAAGCAAGTCCTATACTGCACTGTTTGGCTGATCCCATGCCACAGATTGGGTGACCTGGCCTGTCAAGTACAGTGATGCATCTGCAGCTGACTGGGAGTAGAGGGTCACAGCCTGTTACTGTGTGTGCAAGTCCCAGTGACTTGACCATCCTCTGTTGTTCAACTGCTGCCCCAATGGAAAACAAGTGTCAGCTCAGTTGTCACAGCCAGGCTTTTCTAGTTCACAGAGAGCCCTTTTGCATATTAATGTGGAGAATGCAAAGCTTGCTGCCTTTACCAGAATTTTAAAAAAATTTCTCTTGCTTCAGTGTTGTGCTGTGAATAAATGCTCTTTGTCAAAGTAGCTTGGATTGTCTTTGTTGGAAGGCAGTGATCAGATGGGCAGGAACCAGACTGTCTCAAAGTTGGATTAAAGGGGGTGGGATGAGCCTGAGCAGAGCAGTGATAGGCCAATGGGTCAATAGGCAGAAAGGGTTAATAAATGAGTATTAAAAAGCAATGTAAATGTAAAACTGTGTTACAGAAACAGCTTGTTGCAAGTACTATTTGCAGTTTAAAATGCCTGTCTTTAAATGCCACTTCGTCTTTCTTGTTACTTTCAAGGCTTTTCCACAAAGCTTGTACAAGCCACACTCTCACATATGCCTGTACGTCCCTCTTCTGTGAGATGGAAGAGCAAACTATATTGTTATGGGAGCTCATGGCAACTGCTGTCCGAGCAGAATCTTTCACCCAGCAGGATGGGAGGTTGTGGACCTAGTCAGGGGGAGCTGGAGCCAGGGTAGCTTTGCCATGTACCTTCCTGTGGATCATGGCATGCTCCTTACTGGAAGAGTTTGGAGCCCCTTTGAAATCCCACAGGGCACCTAGGCTGAGGGATGCCTCAGTGCTTTCAGGGTTGTAGAGCAAGCAGGTTGTTGAACTGGTGGTAGAGGCTGGAGGGTAGTTTCCTTTTGTTTGCTGCAGGGCAGCCTGCTACTGGCAGTGACTGGGTACTGAAATGGATTGGTATCCTGGAGCTGGAGGGTGGTTTGCTGGGAAAACAGCAGCAGTATTTTCTGGTGCCTAGAGAAAAGTGTCTTGCGAACCTTATTCAGAACTCTACAGAGGTGAAGTAAAGAATGGCAGCTCCCAATTGAATGCAGACACCTCCAAGTTCAGTACTACAAGACGAGTCATAGGATGTCAGTAGTGTGATATAAGAAAATACAAATAGAGAGGAAGCAGGAACAGTTTTAATGTGACAAAGAAGTGAAGTGGGTCAGGTGGTGGCTGGTAGATCTGTGCTATGGAGCAAGAAAAAAATTCAGGTGACTTTGGGCTACAAGTCATCTTGTGAATCAGAGCCTGGGTAAGTCATTCGCTCAGTGTGGTCCTCACAAACAGGAACTTCATGTAAGATAAAGCTTCCTTCATCCATACTGACTGGAGGTCCTAAGATCTCACTGAATGTAAATACCAAGGACTTTACTGTAAGTCTGAATCTTGATGACTAACCAAATTCAGATGCTAACTTGTAATCCTGCTAACAAAGTGTTGCTACTATACCTGTCTGATGTACAAATAGAGTTTTGAAAGGTCTCTTCTAGATGGATGACCTCATGGAAGCTTGGGATCTTGGCAATAAATAAATGTATTTGCAGAACGTGTTATGGCTCTTTTTGTTAAGTGGGTTACAAACTTTGGCACCTTTGTTGTTGCACAGTGGTTTTTTTAATGTACAAACGTATTTCAGTGGCTACAAGGAGTATGAGTTGCTACTATATGTAAAGAAATTAAATGTGAAAGATTACAGGATTTGGGTTAGCAGTTTATCTTGGAATTTCTTTCTGAAGTACAGCAGCTGAAGCAATCAGATGGCAAGCATAATTTGTATAGAATAAAGGTATTCAGAAAGACAAGGTACTTACTTCTCAAGTGTAAAGTAAATAACAGGGGGGTAAGGTCTAAAGCAGGTAATAGTAAATTGACTTCCATTATCGAAACATTTAGTTTTCTAACATTGTCACTGGTGGGTAAGAGTTACTAGAAATGAGTTGAATTTGTATTTTGCACTTCAGGACGAAAAATACCATCGCCAAAACCACATAAAAACCAGTGCAATGTTCAATAAAATTACCTTTTAAAATAGGCAGAAGGTGCAAGTTGTTAGGAAATTACCAGAATTAGAAGGAAAAATACCAAGGTACTGTATTGAGAATGGAGTGTCTCAGCTGCTGCCAACTGCACTGTTTCTCAGCCACTAGTATCTAGTTTTTATTTGGAAAAGAAAAGCACCAAGTGCCACCTGTGCTTTCTAACTTCAAATTTTTAAAAAATTGGTCCAAAAAACAGCTTATTGCTAAGAGTTTATATGGAAAATTTAACACAACTGTTCTGTAAGATGATTTGCCTTCACTTTCTTGTGTGCTATCCTACAATGAGAAAAAGTTCTTGAAGAAATAGATGTTCAGAAGCCATTTTGTAATCTGTTACAGTTTTTTCTTTAGTCTCTCATGTGAAAACTTTTCAAACCGGAAGAAAAAAAGGTTTTAGGCTGGAACAATTTTGTAGCCTTTAGGGGGGGAAAAACCAGAAAAAAAAGAAGACCAGAAAAATTTTCAATTAGAATAGATACTAGACATTTATCAAGTGCTTGGGATAAAAACCAACATCAAGGCAACAAAATTTGTGTTTGACAATTACTTAGTCTGTGTAAAACTAAAGATGACTAAGGGTCATTTGGTCTAGTAAGGCAGTTGAGAAAGTACCTTAAAATGACATTAATAATGACAAATTCAAGGAATTTAAATTGAAAATAATTTCAGCTTCTCCAGCGTTCTGGGCCTAGATGAAGTCCACAGGGAAAATTCTGTGTCATTCCAGAGGCTCAGTCAAAGTCTGTTTGGGAAAAGCACACACACATATTTAAGAAATGGCCTTTCTAATATGTTTGTGATTACAATGCTTCCTTCTGGAATAGGATGGTTTTGCCATGGTCTTAAGCCTGATTTTGTCAAGTTGATGTGATCAAATTACTCTCTTTAATGCGTTCAGATTTTCAGCACGTGCAATCTCATTTGCTAATCTCTAGTTGCTGTGATGTACTGGGAGTATAATCCAGTTTATCCACCTTTGTGACAGATAAAGTTTTGCAACTTTTTGAAAGTAGTAATTAATTCTGCCTTTACATGTTTGCACTCTCTAATGAATTGAATTTCTAAGCAAAAATAAAGGAGATAGGCATTTCTGATTTTTTTTTTTAATGTTAGAATAAGGAGAGTAGTAGGGTAGAATTAATTTAAGTTCAGAGTTCACCCCTTACTTGCTAAGGAAAGACACAGTGTAGGGGCAGTAAAATTGACCTCATTCTTTGTCATGAATCAGAAACAAAGCTGGGGGCCAGCCAAAGAAAATCCACCAAGGGTGAAGTTTCTCAAGATTGATTACCTCCTTGTACAGGAATCTACACAATTACAGACAAGAAATTACTACATGCAGTTTGTGTACAGAGAATATGTTCATACTTGTAGTTGCTTAATTAGTTCACTTCTTCCAGGTCTCTAGTAGAATTGACAGATTTGAGGAAAAGCAGATAACTTGGGCCTTCTGTCCTTCCATAAGCCCCACTTGCACGTGGTATGTGTTTGCCTGGAAACCTGTTGAATTTGTGCTGTTTCTGTGAAGACCTAAGGGCATGTCTTCATGAAACTTTTTATGTAAGTAGGTTTTTAGGTGGGTTATATTTTTTCCCTGTGGAACATACCGGCACATCTTGCTTAACTTAATCTGTAGTGTTTCCCTTGCATTTCTTGAACAGCTTCACTAGGTCTGTATGTTCCAACAATAAGATAAGTTGCTTTTGGAATATTGCAGTTGTTGCATTATCTGTTAACACTCTGTTTTGCAATATATACAGGGCATAGTGTTGTATTTAAAATATTGCTAAATAGAATAATAATAGTATAGAATTACTTAGGTGCACATTTAGGATGAAAATCCAGTCTGCAGTACAAACTGAGTCTTTGGTGAAAGCTTCCCTTCACAGAAGAGGGACAGAATCACAAAGAACAGCAATAATGGGAGTTTGTGTCCTGTTTGAGGCATTTCTCCCAAAAGCTCATGGACCTGATTGCGCAAAGTCACTTTCTGTAATTGTTCCTGCTTTTGTAAAACCTAAGCTGCTCCTGGCTGCTTTAGTGACAGAAGATAGCTAGTGACCTCTGTACACCTTAATTCTAAATTAAGGTTTGAGTCTTTTGCATGTAGGGGGGTGTCAAGGTAAGTTATTAAGAGAAGTCATCCACATGGGGTTAACTAAAAAGGTTTTATTAATGATGAAATGATGATCAAAGGATACTTACTTGACAACTGTATGACAAATGATCTTGATAGAATTGTTATTAAGCAATAATTGAATGGTAATTAAACAGTGATTTGACAGTGTTTTAGTGTTTAAACAGTAATTCAGACCCTGGTCAAACACACTACTACTTGCTACACTTCTGATAATTAAGCTATAGCTGGATATATAAAAAACTGATGCTAGTATACAATATACTTTTAGGCTTAATGTAAAATGTCACCACCTTATTATAGATATCAGGGCTAAGGGGATCTTCCAGCCTCAAGGATTAACCTTAAGAGGCAGCCCTGCTCAAGGGTGAAACCATTGCCAAGCATCCTGCTGCCATACAGGAGAGCTCAATGGGCTTATGGGGGCTACAGATACTTAAGAGTGTGAAGTGATTGACTCATAGTCAAACCTCCTTTTGGTGCATATGCAGGTGTGCAGCTCTAGCAGTTTAAGTTCAGTCTAGTTCCAGCTCAGACTGGTACTGTGAGCTGATAAGACACAGCCTAAACTCCTTTGTTCCTGGGTAAGAAATGGCTTAGAATGATTCTTGGGGTTTGCACTGCAGGGATGATTTCAGTCAGGCCTGCTTTTTGGTGATGAACCAAAAGTACTAAACCAAAGTACTCTTCACTCAGTCAGTGGGTGCATCAATCACATGCATTTTATGTTTAAAAAAAAAAATGGGACTACTGATGGTATCAGCCTTGTATAAAAGAATTGTGGCCTCTTAGCTTGCTGATATCAGCATCTAATGTCTGAGCAGAGGGATGCTGGAGCACTGCAGTGGAAAAGTGTTTTCCTCAGCCTGAAACCCTTGCCTTAGGCAGAGTAGCCCATATCCTTTACATCTCCTCTCCCTCAGAAAAGATAATGAAGTTTTCCTCACAGAACGATAAAGACAAGGGGTCTGTTAGCCACCTGATGAAGGGATGTCTTTCCAAAAGGAAATGGCTTATCCAGCTGTGTGGTAGAAACTCTTGGGAAGTGTGTAATGTTCCAACTGCCCTGTCCTTGTTTAGGTAATGGATGGTATGGTGATTCCTACCACAGATGTAAGCACTAGGAGCTCTTGCAGCTCAAGGAAGAGGCAACTGGAGAATTGAGGTTGAAGAACTAAGAACTGCAAATATGAAGTTACGAAGTTATTTTTTCTCTTTAGAAAGAGAATGAAAGATGATGGAGTAACAATCAAAACCAAAGAACCCAGAAGTAACCTGATACAAAGCTAAAGAAAATATTAATTCCTGTCTTTATAGTTTTTTTCTGAAGTGTAGGTGAAACTAAGAAAACAGGAAGGATCATTAACACAGCTAAATTTTGAAACCATCTGGAAATCCATGAGAATGGGAAGAAACCAACAGGATAGGAACAGATGTGGTTATCGTCCCAAGTGATGTTATGAATTATAGCATGTCCAGCCCAATTTAATTTTCTCAGCTCCTTCCTACTCTGTGAAACCTATTCTTCATAAAAGGTTAAGAGAAGGCTATAGGATTACTGACATTTTCCCAAACTATATTTAATAGCCTTGTTTCTGCATGCCCTGCCTAACTGCTGTGGCTCTTCTGTCCTTTGGCCAGCTATCTGTGTCTAGTGCTGTTTCGGTAGGACTTCTCCTTCCATCCTCAATCACCAAAGGGTGTGACAAACCGGGAGATGCCTGTTTGTAATGGTGTGCTTTGGCTGAGCAGTCTCTCAGTGTGATGGTGGAGGAGGGGTAAGGACTTACAAACAGGGAAAAGGAGCAAAGAAAACAGAATCACAGAATTGATTCATTTGGGAAAGACCTCTGAGTCCAATTGCAAACCCAGCACTGCCACATCCACCACTAAACCATGTCCCCAGGTGCCACATTGGCACGTGTTTCAAATACCTCCGGGGACAGTGACTTAACCACTTCCCTGGACAGCCTGCTCCAGTGGTGGGCAACCCTTCCAGTGAAAACATTTTTCCTAATATCCAATATAAACTTCCCCTGGTGCAACTTGAGGCTGTTTCCTCTTGTCCAGTCCCTTGTTACCTGGGAGAAGAGGCCAACCCCCACCTTGCTACAACCTCCTTTCAGGTAGTTGTAGAGAGCAACAAGGTCCCCACTGAGTCTCCTTTTCTCCAGGCTGAACAGCCATGGTTTGAAAATGCATCAGGCTCCATTGGTCCACATGAAATAAGAAGTAAGAAACTGTCATCTTTAAAAAGTGTAACTTTATAGATACCAGACTTTAGGTAAGTAGAGGGGGCTGCAGTTAGAAAAATGCAGTATTAGAATGTGAAGTTAAATATTACTTCGGATTTAAATGCTTAAGTTAAATGTTTGGGAAAGCGAATCACAGAATGGGTAGGGTTGGAAGGGACCACAGTGGGTCATCTGTCCAACCTCCCTGCTCAAGCAGGGTCACCCTACAGTGCATTGCACAGGATTAGGCCAGATAGTTCTTAAATATCTCCAGCGAGGAGAGACCGCTACCTCTCTGGGCAACCTGTTCCGTGCGCGGTCACCCTCACAGGAAAGTTCTTCCTCGTGTTCAGGTGGAACTTCCTGTGCATCAGTTTCTGCTCATTGCCTCTTGTCCCGTTGCTTGACACCGGGAAGAGCCCGGCTCCATCCTCTTGGCACCTTCCCGTTGACAAACTGATAGGCATTGGTGAGTTCCTCTCCCAGCCGCCTCTTCTCGAAGCGCAGCAGGTGATGGAGGGGGAAGGCGGTGTTGCAGTTCCAGGGGGAGGAACCCCATTCCCGAGTGTTAATTAACGCCCCCGGCCCTGCCGCTCCTCCCGGGGCCCTGCGGCGGGGCTGGGCGGGGCCGGCGGCGCGTGACGCGGCGGGGCGGTGCCATGGCGGGCGCGGGGGTAGCGGGCGGCGGACGGCAGCTGGCCGGGGCAGCGGGGCCGCAGGGCCGGGCAGCGGNCCATGGCTGCGGCGCTGCACATGGAAACCCCCCAGGAGCTCGGGCGGTCCCACAGCCCGGCACGGCACCGCCGTCCCGCCGCGGCCTCGCTGGTGCTGAGGAGGTGCGAAGGATGAGGTGTTCATAGCGCGCAGGTGTTCGTCAACAGGTAAAGCGAGTGCAGTGCAGCCCGAGAAGGTCTTTTTCATGTGACACTTGTAAATTAAAAAGTAGTAGTAGATTTCTATAGATTTCCCAGTGTGCCCAGCCCTGAGATTTTTCTTTTGGAATGCTAGCTCTCAATAGCAAATCAGCATATTAAGAATTTCCGTGCATGTAGCGTGTTGGACTGGGCAGACTGAAATCTCCATGTCGTCTATAGGGTGAAAAGCACAAAATGTTATTGAAGGATAAACACTGAAACAGGCTGCCCGGAGGGATCGTGGAGTCTTCCCTCTCTGGAGACATTCAAATCCCTGCTGGACACATAACCTGCTCTAGGCGACCCTGCCTTAGCAGGGGGGTTGGACTCGATGATCTCCAGAGGTCCCTTCCAACCCTGAGTATCCTGTGATTCTCTGATAAAGGCTGATTCTAAAAGGAAAGAGACTAAAGGATGTTTTGCTTTTATTATAAATAAACACAAGATTCTTGTCTGCTCTTTAAATTAAGTCTGCTTGCTTAAGCATCAAAGGTAATGGGGATTTTGCTTCCGCTTTCAAAAACTGGAACTATCTCAAATTCTCAAAAAATCTCATTTTTGAAATACAACTCACTCAACTTTTGCCAGCTTCTCCAGAAGTCAGTAATACATTCTGTTAGCTTCTCACTCTAGAATACACATTGCTGCAATCAGGCTGTGCCCCTGAACAAAGTTTGTGATGTGAACCAAACTCATAAATACAGCCATAAACACAGAGCCATTGTTGAGGTACTGAGTCAGAAGCACATGTCAGATCACAACATGAAAAATTTTATCTTCCAATATACTGAAAGTTCGCACACCTTCTAGGCTACGTAATTGAATTTGAGACAAAGGAATAGTTTTGTGAGCAGGAAAAAAAAAAGTGCTTGATTTCCTGTGAGCTTTAATTGAATCAGATAAGTATTGTTTAACTCTGTATGTAGCTAAAATGTAACCTTCCTGTTGCAAAACCTGTAGGGATGAGAATTTTATAGGAGCATTATGGCAGTAGACAGGCTGCTTTGTTTGACTCTCAGTGTTGGCTGAAACATAGTATTTATTTTTTTAATATTTTTAAAAATTTTTTGTTATTACTGTTTTTTAGAAAGCCAAACTGCAGGCTGTGGTCTGCACAGGTCTTCTTGGCAGGAGTCACCTGAGGCCATTTGTTCTGGCCACCTCTTGGCTACTGCACATTTGTTTTGTCTGGTGCTGTGATTGATCAGTGAACTGATCTGCCTGAGGAAGTATCCCTGCAGAAAAAGTTGTTTTTCAGCCACATTAGTTTCTTTGTCTGCATCATCATGTGTGTGTCCGCAAAATTTATGCTGCCAGACTGGAGGAGGCAGGGGAGTAAATACAGTTGACCAAGAGCCTGGGATTACATAAACCAGTCTGTACCTGTCCTAGTGATTATACAGTGGTAACATGATTTGACTTGGCAAACTACTGAGATTCAGAGCTGACAGGGAGGTGGTGGGAAGGCTGACAGCGAAGCCTCACCTTTCCAACAGTGCAGGGTCATACATGTCTGCATCTGTTCCTGCAATCCGTACTATGACTTACTTCCCCTGCTGGTCTCAAGTGTGATTCTGCAAGGAATCTGAGCTCATCTCAAGGGCTTTTGTTGCTGCGGAAAGAACTGGTCCCTCTCCTTCCTTCTAGTTGTGAAATCCTGTCGCCTTCATATGGTGCTTCTGGCAGCCTCCTCATCACTTAGTTGACTTGTTCCATTTGTAAACACAGGAGAAAAGTAACTTGGCTTTTTTGAGTTTATTTTCCTCAGTTTAGCAAAGGATGAGAGGGTGTACAAATTGTCTTTTTTTTTTTTTTTTTGCAATTATCTGTTAGGTCAGCTTAGTTATCTCATGACATTCTCTTGAACTAGAGTTTCATAGAAGTTTTAAGCCAGTTTGACAGTCAAACACTGGAACAGGCTTCCTAGAGAGGTGGTCGATGCCCCAAGTCTGTTAGTGTTTTAAGAGGCATTTGGAAAATGCACTTAACAGGGTGCCTTCGCTTTTGGTCAGCCCTGAAGTGGTCTGGCAGCTGGGCTAGATGATCATTGTAGGTCCCTTCCCACTGATACAGTCTATTCTGTGCCTTGCGTCCACCCATTTGTCCTATGTGACTCTAGTCCAACTATTTCCCCATTCCCATTTTCTAATTTTGATTGCAAGTGTGCATGTGTTGCTGCTCTCTGGTGGATTGCACTAAGGGTAGGATTCAGGATAAGTTCACTTTGGGAGGATGAAGGCAGGATAAACTGAGCAGAAGACTGGAAGTTGTAGTGACTGTGCAGGCTTGTTTTGTGCACAGGTATGTTTAACTGCATTTTGAGGTGGCTTCAAAATTGTGGTAATGTAGCTATCACTAGGAGGTGTATTTTGGCTCTTTCTGGCACTTCTTCGTGCTGGCACTAACCTTCTAACTGAAATACATATTTTGTAAATTTTCAGTTGGGTGGGTTCATTAATCCTACTTGCTGTCCAGCTGGGTTCATGGTAGATGCTGAGAATGAGCAGCACAGGACAAGCACATGGGAGAGCAGAACCAATCGTTTTGGCAAGAGCCCAAACTTAACGGGTTAAAAGAACCAGGTAATTGCAGCCAAATATTTCTCTTCATCTGCTGCCTGGTGTTATGAAAAGGAGAGAAACTTAAATCTGGTTAAGACTTCAATGAAGAGTTGTCTCAGTGAGGAAATGCCACCTGAAAAATAACCCTCTGTTGCTGGTTGTAGAGATATATCCAAGCAGCCTGCTCAGTGGCAGGAGTGTTTCCAGAGACGAACTCACTTAAATGTATAGTGTAACACAGCTGTAGAAGAGTTCAAGTCACACTGTGCTTTAAACACAGACAGCAGTTGTGTAACTTGCTGTATCCCAGGCTTTCCCATCATTTAAACAGTTTGCATGGCTGCAAATGGAAGAGTGCCACAGCCTGAGCAGTTACTTGATGCATGGAAAACAGGCTTACACCAAGCCAGGGCCTGCCTTCGGTTTGTTTTTGTTTTGTTTTGTTTGTTTGTTTGTTTGTTTTGTTTTTTGGATCACTTTTCTGAATGCTGTGCAATATTATTGCTGGAGTATTAAAAAATTAAGAAGGTGAGTGATGGCAGGGAGCAAGAGGGAACAGCTGCTTGTATGGTAGATGTGAGCATTTGCAAATAGAGTATTTAACCCTTTTGTACAGGACAGTGTCTGATAGCTTTTCCATTTAGAGGCTTTAATGGTTGGATCATACAGGAAGTGAAGAGAGCATTTAATTCACAAAGATTGATTCTGGTGACGTCTAGGTCACGATTTATTTAATTATTTATATGTAATTCATGCCACAGGGGGTGTCTTGGTAGCTGATCTTTATTGCTTTAACTGGAATTTAGTACAAAGCTAGATTAAGTCCTGAAAAATATGTACTATCAGTTTTTTAATGAACAGAAATTTCTGTTTGGTCCTTGTTTTCTTATGTCAAAACAAGTTTGTTGTAAAACAATGTTGTTTGTGTCAGTCTTTTTTTTGTTTGTTTGTTTTTTAAACTAGAAAGTAATGAGAGTAATGGGAGGTAGAGAAAGCGCAGTGTGTTTGTCTCCCAGTGCTCACTTTATCAGCTCTTAGACTTCAAAATCTTTCTCATTTGTCAAAAAACTTTTAATGGTTTTAATTATAGCTTGATCTTATAGAGGAAGAAACCCTTGATTTGTAAGTATGGGACCAAACCCCACTTCAAATTTTTATATATGGAGTTTATCCCATTTTTATACTTGCTCCAGGTTTCTGGATATGAAGTGAAGGGCTACAAAGAGTCCAGGAGGCACTGTGCAAGCAACTGCTACACCATATAGCCAGTTTGTTTTGTTTTTCAGGGCAGTATGACTGCAATGACTGTATTTTTTCCTTTGGATACAGCTAGGCTTAGACTTCAGGGTAAGTGTCACACTCTAGTTTCTTTGTATGATGGCGTTTCTGTTCATCTTGGCTTGGGCACTGGTAAGGGTGGTTTTAGGGGGATGTTTTACATGAACAGGAATCTTACCTGTCTAACACTTAACACCATTTTTCCATCTGAAGGTAATTCTTCCTTTTGAAAGTATTGGACAGCCTTTTAATTAGCTGAAAAGGCTGTGTGATCTGGCCAGACGTGTTTTAAATGGTTATCTAAGACAAAAGAGAGAAACAAAGATGTGAGATTGCACAGGATTATATTTGTGTGTTGCGGCTTTTGGCTGCTGAGAACACTTCAAAATGCAGTGGCAGAATTGCTGCAGAAATAGCGAGCATCTGTCCTTTATGAGGAAGAAGAAACATGCTTCTGGGCTATATTCAGAATAGCAAGGATAAGGACTTAAAAATAGTGCTAGAAATTGGAACAATCTAAAAGTCTGGATTCTTCTGTTTTCCAGTTGATGAGAAGCGCAAGTCTAAGACAACACCCGCAGTCCTTTTGGAAATAATCAAAGAAGAAGGCCTGTAAGTAGATATGGATTTTCTGCTTGTCTTCAAGCAGACAAACTCCCAAACTAATTTGAATTTGCTTTTAAAGTGGAATACTTAGCTCATATCTGTGTGGACAGATTTTTGTTCTGAATTGAAATGTCTCCATTTGAGTGTGATAGGACTTGCATAATCGTATGTGTTCATCTTTAGCTAATTAGGATTAACTTTCTTGAGCACCTTATGCAATTGATCTGTTCAGTGATGTAACCGTGCCTTCATTAGTGAGGTAGCTGTGCCTCCTCAGAAATGCTAACGTACCTTCACCTACCTGATCAACCAGCTCTGTCTGCCTGGATTCTTGGGTGTGCCCATTTTTCATAATCAAGATGAAACTCCTGGGCAGCTGAGCCACTTTCAAAAGAAGAATTGAGACAAATTTCCCAGTTGGAAGCTTTTTTCTGCTCCTAAGTGTGTAGAAGTAAACAACACTTGACTCTTGATGCTGGTGGGATTCAAGATCTGTGTAAAAGCCGTTAACTTTTGGCTGTGCTATGCTTTAGTATTTGTCACAGTCTGAGCTGAATGGGCTGGGGAAAACAGTTGCGTGCCTGTTCTTGTTAGAAGTGCTTTCCTAAGTGAATCTCTGGAACTCCTAGGTAGACCAGAGCTTCTAGGACATTTAAGCTGACAAAAGTTTAACTTGGCCCATGATGTTCTGCAACCTTTGAACTTGGGCAGTTCTGTGCATGAGGAGTTCTCTGCCACTTGGTGATCTCTCTCTTGTTCATGTTCCTGTGTTGCTTTTGTCATGTGAGGGTGGCAAGTAAACTTCTATTATAAAAAAAAGGGGAAGGAAGAAAAGTTGAAAAGAAAAATTAAGAAGTTAACTAAGGTGGAGAGACTGCAAAAGTGGTCATCCCACTTTTCCTGTGAAACAGAAAAAACAGTAACTCTGGCAAGAGAGGGACATTGCTTCTTCCAAAGGTATTAGGAAGGCCTGGCTAAGAAATGGTACTAATTTTAGAGATATGTTAGGAGTAACAAAAAAACTCAAACAATGGCAAAACTGAAATGTGATGTGAGATCATAAACATCTTGTTCACATTAGCTTTAGAGTCTTATCTCATACTTCTGTGAGGCTGGTTTTCTCATCTAGATAAAGCAAATAGATTTCACTAACAGACTTTCTTCAGGCGTTTATCAAAAAGCTTTGTTTTCTTACTTGCACTTCCATCTTTTTCTAGGTGATCTGAAATGTTTTTCTCAAGGTTGTGGTTTGGAACGCAAACTTAGGTTTTATTTGTGTGCAGAAGTATTTGTGTGTGAATCACTGACAACTTAAGTAATTAAAATAAACTCATAGGTTTTGTTTTAGTTTCATGTTTTGTACTGCAAGTTGTTTAATTTGAAAATCATCAGAAATTGTTCTTAATAAATCAAGCAAAACCAAACAAAGTCAGTTAGAGGACATGGTCCTCAGAGGATGTTCCTCCTGTTCTTTTCCAGCACACAAGAGATGGGTAATATAAAAATTGTTTTAATTTGACTTACAAATAACCATGTAGTCATTTAATTTGTAACTGTAACTGTACGGTTAGCTAAGGCTCTACCTTTAGAAACAGTCTTAATAATGCGCTGTATTCCTGGCTACATCGGAGGGAGAAGCATTTGATGGATTTGAGATGAAAAACTAGCATTGACATTCTAAAAGTAGTCAGATCCTGTGTTTAGCAGCCTTGTGTCTTCTACAGTCTCCTTGGAGATCCTTATATTCTATGTATTCCCAAAATATTAATGAATACTAAAGAGTCTCCATAATTACTGCTGATGAGATTTGTTATGCTTTTAGCATGATACCAGTTCTCTACCTGTTCTGTGCAGCTCTAGTGAAGGTGTGTTTCAGTATCTTTTTTTGGTTGTCTTTTAGAACATACTGGGAATGTAGGGCAGCTGTTGAGGTGTCCCTGTTCTACAGGCTCATCAGGCCTGTCAGAGAAGGGAGCTTTGTTAGTCAGCTGTTATGAAGTCATTCTTAAATGATATTCCATTTTTCATAAGTGATTAATCTAGTTAAATTTAACGAGGGTAATGCCTTTTTCTCACTGACCTGACTAATTTGCTCCAGAATTTACTGCAAGGCATTTGTTAGAAATTCCTCCTGCCTGCATATCTTGGGCCCCAGGTTGTATCCCTTGCAAAACTCTCTTTGGTGGAGTGTATTAATTTCAGCAACTGGTCTTCCATTTTTAAATTGTATGTGAGAATCCAGACTTTTTTCCTTATACTGGAATTTGGTATAGTTTGTTATCATTGATGATAAAGACATACCTATTTAGTACTTTATGTAGTATACAGTATTGTATCTCTGGGATCCTCCACTGGGACATAAAATCAACCAGATCACATAAATACTTTGCTGATCCTTATTCTGACTTTTTGCTCTCCATTAGGTTGGCACCATATCGAGGATGGTTCCCTGTTATCTCCAGCCTTTGCTGCTCCAATTTTGTTTACTTTTATACATTTAATAGTCTTAAAGCCCTCTGGGTCAAAGGTCAGCATTCAACCACCGGAAAAGACTTGGTTCTTGGGGTTGTTGCAGGTAATACTTGAAAATCTCCATTTTGTCAAAAATGTTTTTTTGATATGTTCTATCTAATATCTAATGTTTTTCTCTATGAAGTCCTCTGGAGGTCCCAATGAGTGCTCACACCTCCCACTGTATGCAGACCTGCTTCCTTCTGATTGCTCCACTGTGTCCTCCTCACCTCTTAAGGAGATGCATAAACCATTCCTGTTGTGAATTCTGGCACAAAGCACAATGCTGTTGTGGTCTGTTACAGTATTTGTGTCTGGTGTGGTGTTTACCACGTATCTAAGCATCATCGCTTAGATGTTGAAGAGGAGTGGCAGGGAGAGGTAATAGTTGCCTTTTTTTTTTTTTTTATAGAGAAAAAGATATATGCCAGTTCTGAAATACTTTCAGTTACAGTAGGTAAGAAATTTTACTGTAAGCATTTGGGTGTCAGTTTTCAGACTTGTTCTTGGGTTGTCACCTGAAAGTGACCGGAAGTCCCTAGTGGGACCATATGTTCTTTTTACATTCCATCCTCCTATGTGGATGATACAGTGGCTTCTTTGAAGGGACTTAACGACTTTTCTGGCAAATCCAGTGTGAAAAATTGCCACTATTGTCTTCTTCAGGAACAATTGCTCATATGACCACACAGAAACAAGCTGATTTAAAAAAAAAAAAACAACACCACAAAGCCTGCAAAAAAGGTCTGTGGGTTTTGACTTTGGTTTGGGGGCTTTTTTGGTGGGGGAAGGTAGTTGGTAGTTTGTTGTAGTTTCGGTGTGGGTGCAATGGCTGGCTGAATAGTTGGCCGAAGTAAGGAAATTCTTAAGTTGGCTATATCACTGTGGTAAAATCCCATGTAATTGCATTTTTGAACAAAGGCTACAGGAACTAGGGTGCCAGCTTCTCAATTAATGATTAGCTCTCCTTCAGTGTCTGTAGTTTATATCCTTATAATGAAATAATATCTGGTGTAAACTGAAAAATTCCGCTTACAGTGTTTGCTAATTCTCCCTACCCATCTCTCATTCCTACTACTGGTAGCAAATGCACACTGGAAAAAGTTTTGAAAAAAATTCCTTTCCAGTCTGGAAAATAAAGAATCATTACTTTAACTCAGTCTGGATGAAAAATTACAGGTAGTCCTGTTGCTCCTTAATGTAATCCCACTGACTTTGGTTAAGAGAAATTAATGTAACTTGCCTTTTCTAGTGCTTGATTTTGCTCAAAACTTCTTTTGAGAGCTGGCTGTACTCTTTATGAAGGATACAAAAATACTCTTACATTTATATTCCACTTTTCTGAACCCTCTTCAAGGAAAAGAAAAGGAACACCAGGCACAATGTAGGTATTAAATTTTCAGCTTTTTCACATTTACTGCTCTTGATAGAGATGTAGTGTGTCCATTTCAACATAATGGAATAATTCAGTCTTTCATTCAGACTCCTACTGAAGCAACCAGTGGAGAAGCAATTGATAATGTCTGTGATGCAGAAATATTAATAAGAAAGATCAGAAGTTTGTTTTTACATGGTTACTTCAAAGTAACTGCCTGTACCAGTTGATTGCAGAAGCAATGCTGCATAATCTTTCTCCCTGTTAGTTTAGATCGGTATTGTGCATTATATCTTTGTTGCAGCCATATCTATGCTTGTATCTTTCTCTTCTCCATCGTAATTTCTAATACTCAGGTTTCAAGATTTTTCATTGGAGTTTTTGTGTGCAATCTCTTGTCACATCTAAGCGTTACTTAAAATACTTGCAGAATCCTTTGTTTTCCACCTTAAGTGCTCTTAGTGAATCTAGAAGCTAGACACTCATTGTTTTGTCAGTGTGTGATCTGTTTTTATCTCTCTTTATAAAATAATCCTCCTAACCTTGATGCTCAGCATTTCTTTCTGAAAGTACGCAGGCAGCAAGCCGTCATGGAGTGAAGTGGGACATGAAAAAGTAGAGTATCCTGTGCTCCAGTGTAGTGTAGTATGCAGCAAAGTAACAAGTTCACTTAAGATTCCTCTAACATATTCATATTCGGTGTGTTTTGTTGCTTGGGGTAGGTTTCTTTTAATTTTATTATTTGTCTCAGTTTTTAGTTTTGGGGAGGTGTAGTAGAAATATCTTCTTGTTCATGCAGCCTGATGACAACTAATTCATGGTGGGGCTGTGTGAGTGGGGGTACCTGAAGTAGCTCATTACAAATTATCATTTACTTTTCCCATATGCTGTGTTAATTTTTTTCCTTCTTCCTACCAGGAATTTCAGGAGCATGTGAATTGGGAGGAAAAGGGGATAAGAAACCATTTAAAATCTTCTGGTTCTTGCTGATTTTCTTTGTGCTGTGTGTTGCCTTAGGTGTAGTGAATGTACTCTTGACAACTCCTCTTTGGGTAGTGAACACACGTCTGAAGCTGCAGGGAGCAAAATTCAGAAATGAAGACATTGTACCAACCAATTACAGAGGCATAATAGGTAAGCTCCTGTTATTGCCTTCAAACAAAGAAAAGTTCATGAAATGAAATGAATCAAGGTCCTTGAAGACTTTTGTTCATATGACTGATTTCACCCTGTAATCTCTATGCTGCCTTGTAATCTCTATGCTTCCGTCACATTGCAGTCACTGAGTTTTACAGGAAACTGGACTTGGTTAATTCTGATGGTAACTAAGAGTTTGCAGTATGCAGCCCTGTAACCAAAACACTGTTTGCAAAGGCAGGTATGTTATCCTACAGGTACTTGAGCAATAGTGAGCCTAGTGAGGTGGTTAGCTAGGAGTCTGAGTTTGGACAATATGCAAATTTAACTTCACTCACCTTAATCTTCTGATCACTCACATTTTCAGGCTGCCTTCCTTTTAAAACTAACCAACCAAATACATATTGTTTTAATTTTGAAGAAGGCTTAGAAGACCTTAATGTTGATGCCACATTTGTACTAAAAAGACCAGAGTGTCTGTGCAGATGGTAAGCTTTGTTTATATTAATGGTGGTGTGAGCAAGAACCTCCTTTGTCACTACCTTTCTGTTAACTTCCAGATTAAAGTGGAAGATAAAAATAGTTCCATAGAAGACTGGAGTGAATTTTTATATATTTTGAGTATTAGGCTTTAAGTGTAAATTCTCTTATATTTTACAGTAAGCATTTTGTACCCAAAATTTTCATGATTTTTACCCCTCCCCTTTTGTCTCAGATGCCTTTCATCAGATAATACGTGATGAAGGAGTCTTAGCTCTGTGGAATGGTACTTTTCCCTCCTTGCTGCTGGTCTTCAATCCGGCCATACAGTTCATGTTTTATGAAGGCTTTAAACGAAAGCTTTTGAAAAAGCAGCTGCAAGTGAGTATGTTTTGGGGCCAGATGGTGAACATGCTTTGTTATAAGACAGGTTCTTTGATGTGCATCACATGAACAAATTCTGAAACGTCGGTTTGGTTTTGGTTCTTGTATTTTGGAGGGATTTCTTGAGTTAGTGTGTCTTAGAAGGACTCAGCACCATGAAATGAGATGTGAATCTTTCATGTTCCTAGGGGAGATATTCTTGTGATGAATTCTTCTACCTGTAAAAATAAAATTGCACCTCTTGTCCACATTGGTTTATGATTGTTCACAGGTCTTAGTTTAAAGTAGAAATTTCAATTACAATAAGTCTTTTATAAGTAGTTACATACAGACTGTTTCGAAGTCTGCTTTTAAGCCTATTTCCAGTAAATCAGGTATTTTGAGCCTTCAGAGTATCACAGATTTGTTCTGGGCCCTGTCATTTTAATAACACTCTTTTTCTTGAAGCCCTGAATTTTTCAATGTAGTTTTTCCAAGAATGGACACTAGAATTGAACCATATTGCAACCATACCTTCCGGATTCTCTAAACAGAGAGATAACCATTCTTCTGTCCCTGCTTTATAGTCTTTATTCTGGTTGGTTTTCACTGTATCAGATGTAGCAGCTCAGCTGAAGTCACGTTTCTTTTACGTTCTGGCAAACTGAAAAGCATTTCTGTTACATTTTCAGATAGTATGTTTAAGCTCTGGCACTTTGCTGTTAATTTATGATCTTAGGATGCATTTGTCTGATTTGAAGTGTTAGGTCATATCAGTCTGTTACAAAGCGATCTTGTTTTTTCCTCAAGACATAGCGAGATTATTTTTACATGAGAGTTTGCATCATCAATGAGGCTTTGGTTTTTTTACTGTCTTTAGTTAATACTGCAGCTCCTTTTGTGCCGGATGGATCTACCCAGTTACGTTATGGACATTTTTTTTGAGTGATGAGCTGAGCTTCCCTGTGCATTGTTATTTGCCCGTTAGCTAATAACGTATTTATTTATATATTTATTTCTTGTATCTGATTGTTTTATTTTTAAATTACTTAGTTCCATCTTATATTAGGGCATTTATTCATCCATGTTCAGTCGAGAGGGAAAATACTGTTTTCCCCTAACAGTGGTAATTTTTATTTTGGACAACATTTTTCTTCCTATTTGGTCTTTTCCTGATTGTCGTAAATATATTAGATTGACCTTTTTAAAATGTGCATGTGTGAGCATATTTGTGATTGGAATCAATGTATTTTGGAAATTTCAAGCCTGTTTTGATATGGGCACCTACTTATTTTCCTTGATTTATTCACACTGTTAGAGCAAGATGCACTGTAATCCCTATGGGTTATAACAGTGTATTTAGTGCATCCTGGAACAGTGTGGGCTTTGGCAGTGAGGATGGGCTTCCAGGAGGTGTTCTTAACTAACAGGGGATGAGATTTTCACCTATGTCATCAAGACTAAAATTCTGCCTGAGAAGCTAGTGATTATGTCTCAGAATTACAGAGTGATGTTCAAGAATTCGGAATTACAGAGTGATGACAGTCTTTCACTGTCACCTTTTCACAAGCACCATGTTAGTTTCAATGTCGCGAAACCTGAAATGCGTATTGATTGATGGTACATTTAGATGATACTTCCTTATCTTTTGTCTACTCTTGGTGCTTTAAATTGGTCCAGTTGTATAGCCTTATATCAACTGTGTTTTAGTAACCTGGTTACAGTGAGAAATGCAAAAGCAGGTAGAAGTTACAAACAAACTTTAGTTGTGGGAAACTAAGTTGGCTGAACCATAACTCTTTAAAATGATATCCAGAGAGCTGGTGAAATCTTCATGCCAAAGATCCTTAGATAATCTGGTAACAGGTACCAGTACAGAATCCCCAAACATGTATGGGTAACTGGCTGGTTTGGTATAATGTGGGCATAATTATGTTCTTTTATCTATTGAACAGCTCACGTCTTTGGATGCTTTTGTCATTGGTGCAATAGCAAAAGCAGTTGCCACGACCCTCACTTATCCTCTGCAGACAGTACAGTCAATTCTGAGGGTAAGTAATACTTTCATTTCAGGGTAACTCTGCCTCTGACTTGTTCTGTATCATGCAAGCCTTGTTCATATGACTTGTTTTTATTTTAATTAATGGACCGATCATTTTGGGAGGTGTTTTGTTCAGTGCAGGCCAGTGATTAGGACGTCTCTCCTCTTGCATTGTGATCGAACTTGGTGTTACAGGTGCACATTTGTTTCAAGAAGCTGGTAGGATTGCCAGCATAATGCATCAGTAGAATGTCTCACAGAAGCTGGTGTGCCATGCTGCTTTTAGGCACTACAAGAATGTACATCTACTTATTTGAATATGAAAGGAAAATTTGTCAAGTGGGGAGTTAAAATTAAATCTTCTAAACCCAGTCTGTTTCCAGATGACCTATGGTAACAAAAACAAGTTTGATTCATTTGCTTTGTTGTTCAGACGATGGTCTGACCTTGTCATTGTCCAGAATGTGATTCCTCAGGGGAAGCTGAGCTCCCTCATAAATAATATCTGTGACCACTTGTCTGACCATGTAGACTAATTGTAGTAGTACTGGTAACACTTGCATTTATTCTTACTTGCAATTCTTATGTGTGCTGGGTAATGCTGCTGCCTTCAGGATGTACCAATATTGTTGTAATATTGACACAAGACAAAACTTGGAGGGAAAGGAGGGAGGAGACCTGGCCATGCATAAGCATATTGTGCTTTAATTTCTGTGCTTTTAAATCTGTTAACAGTTAAATATAAATAAACATTTGTCTTAGTTTAGAGTAAACTAAAATTGACCATGCCTCTTTTAAATTTAAAACAAAATTTTAATTTGGAAAATGTGTAGAAGAAAAGATAACAGTTCTTAACTACTAAATATATGTAAATATCCAAAACACCAGAACAGAACAAATAACAACTCTGTAACCAAAACCTCTAAACAAGTGAGTCTCTGAAGACATGGAGTTGGATCCTCTCCTGTAGGCAACGTGGACTCTCCCTCCTTTGTCCTCTGTCCAAAAGGTGCCGGCCCGGGGTGGGCAGAGGGAGGGGCTGGAGGCTCCTACGTTGGTGCCTCAGGAAAGCTGTAGTAACTCCAAAGCGATGGTGACTATCCGTCCCTCTGAAGCACAGGGCACAACAGGCTAGGAGTGGGAGGCAGGGGAGAAGCCAAAACTGCAGGAGTTCCTCCGCGGTGCTTCCTTCCCCCAAAAGGCCACCGAAGGAAAAAAAAATGCCTCCCCAAACCGAAAAAAAAGAAACTCTCCTCCTCCCTCCACCCCCCCAGCCATCAGGTTGGAATTTGGGTGATTAGCTGAGTCTTTTGTTTAGATAGCTGTGGCGGGGAGGGTGTCAGCTCCCAAACTGCTGGGAAGGAAAGACAACATTCTGACCAATTCTAAAACTATAACATTATCCACCCTGAATTTTTCTTCCATACCAACACCCTATGTTAAACTTAAATCTTTCAACTATATACATATCTACAGATCAATACATACAGATACAGTATTATGAGAAATTTACCCCAAAACAAGATCCCCCTGAGGTATACATCGTGTTTCTCCATCTTCCTGCATCACCCACCATGTGCAGCCAGGTCCTTGAGCAAAAAAAATCCCACAAATGGGTTTGCCTTTGCCCGAGGCAGGGTTAATCCAAACTGTTTTCCCTAACATCCCTCTCAGGCGTATTACAGGGACTTTACCTCCATCTGCAGTGTGAAGGGATTCTGACTGGCAGGACCAGCTCAATTGACGGAGCCTCTAGTATTGACCAGCCATGTAGCCTTAGCTAGGTGCTGATCCCAGTGTTTGAAAGTCCCTCCACCCTACGCCTTCAGAGTGGTTTTCAACAGTCCGTTACATCGTTCAACCTTCCCGGCAGCTGGTGCATGGTAGGGGATATGATGCACCCACTCAATGCCATGCTCTTTTGC
>VWZG01009224.1:0-33075 GCA_013396735.1 Grallaria varia | reverse complement strand
ATGTCCCCTGACACAACTTCAGGGTCATCCACAGAGAAGAGATTACTGTCTATTCCTCCTCTTCCCCTCACAAGAAAGTTGTAGACCGCAGTGAGGTATCTCCCCTTCTTCAGGCTAAACAGACCAGGTGACCTCGGCTGCTCCTCATATGGATTCCCCTCAAGGCCTTTCACCATCTTTGTTCCCCTCCTTTGGATGTTCTCTAACAGCTTAATGTCTTTCTCATATTGTGGTGACCAAAACTGCACACAATATCCAAGGTGAGGCCACCCCAGTGCACAGCAGAGCAGGACGATTCCCTCCCTTGACTGGCTGGTGACCCTGTGTCTGATGCTCCCCCGGACATGGTTGGCCCTCCTGGCTGCCAGGGCACTGCTGACTCATGTTCAACTTACCATCAGCCAGGACCCCCAGGTCCCTCTCCATGGCACTGCTTTCCGGTATCTCATTCCCCAGTCTGGGTTACCCCATCCCAGGTGCAGAATCTGACACTTGCCCTTGTTGAACTCCATATGGTTGGTGATTGCCCACTCTTCTAAATTGTTGATGTCCCTCTGCAGGGTCTCCCTGCCTTCGAGGGAGTCAACAGATCCTCCCAGTTTTGTGTCCTCTGCAAACTTGTTTACTATCCCTGCCAGTCCTCCATGCAAGTAATTTATGAAGATGTTGAAGAGAACAGGGCAGAAAGATCCTGCAGAATTCCTGGTACAATCCTGCCATTTCTCCTAGTGCTGACCACACTGCAGGGCTGAGGCATCATCCCTCATGTCCCACTGTTATACTCACCTGCCTCAGCTCTCCCTCTCACTTGCTCTTTACATCACTGTGATCCTCAATTTTGGGTCCAAAAGATGTTAGGGGGTGGTCAAAAATAAAGAAGTTTATTGATTTCTTGACTGCACTTTGATAGCAGTGCTGAAAACCAGAGCTGAAATCACTTTACAAACACAATTTCCTGTTGCTGCTGGTGGGCTGGTGCAGTGTCACGCAGCTCTGACTCTGGAATTTAAGCAATCGTAGCAACCTTTGTTTTGAATCAGTTTCTAAATTATTTCACTTTTGGGTCTCATGGCCCCATTCTCACCTGGGCTGTACTATTAACAGTGCCTGCTTCGGAGTGGGAAAGGTCTTGTTCACCACCACAATCGCATAAGGACTAAGAGATCTGAAGAGGTGCAAAGTAACAAACCCGTGGGCTTCATCTCCTTCCCTGAGGCTTTCTTCTGTCCTTCTGCCTCTGCCCCGTTCTTCTCTCCTGGTGGCTGAACCCTGCAGCCCCGGTGCCCTTGCAATTCTCCAGTGCCCTCTCCAGAGGCAAATCTGCAGTCCCTCTGTGCTCTGCCACTGTCACTGCAGCAATTACAGCTTCTTTGAAACTGTCCACAGAGACCTGCTCCTTCTGTGCCCACCGCAGCACTGCCTTGCTGGGATTGATGAAATCCAGCGCCTCTAGTGCATTTTCCTCAGGGTTGGGACCTTTTCTGTTAGTAGCTGAAGAGCTAACACACACACCTGAGGCTCTGCTGCCTTCTCAGCTCAGATCACAGGCTCTCAATGCTGCTGTCTTTTGACCTCGGAGACACTTTACCAGCCTCACAGCTCGGGAAGTTTGACACGGTGCTGGCCAAAATTGTATGGCCAGGGAACTGGAACAGGTACCTGCTGGTTTCTGCCACCAGTAGGATTGTAAGTCTTCCTGGAAACATATTAAAAACAACGGTCAGCTAGAAGAGCTCTCCAGATCTTTAAAATGTGTAAGAGGTAAGTCCTGGCAGGATTTAGCTGTGATCCTTCATAAAATCTCTTACTGAGCACATCACTGCTTGTGTTTGTGGACGGGGCACCCTTGGGGTGACTGAGGGACAAAGTGGGGAGATGGAGCACTTGCTTGTTTGCAGTATGGAGGTAGTGTGATCCATGGTGTGATGTGAGTAGGCAAAGGGGAAGAGGACCTTTGGGGTTTGTTTGTCTTCTAGCTGCCCGCAGTGACTATTTTTCATTTCCATCTTATAGTGTTCTCACTTCTATCTTACAGTCTGCTTGCTTTCATCTGAAAAGAAATTGAAAGCGTGCACCTGAAGAGCTGGCTGCTAACCAGGTGAAGTGGTTTTGCCTGTCACCTCAGGAGAAATAACTCATCTTAAAAAAATAAACCTGAAATGCTCTGGGAGAAATTATATTGTCAAAACCCCCCATATATTGTTATAGGATTCATTTTTTTATAGCACAGAGTTAAAAATAATTTAGAGGATGGTCTGATTTGTGGGTGACAGTGAGAATTTGCAGCTGTGGAAATTAAATTCCACAGGCCAAAAATGATACTTGCAAAAAACTTAACCTGAAGCAAGGATGTATATAAGAAGGCCAGAATAAGGCTGGGATGAAAACCAGATTTCATGTTCGATGACAGCTTTAGGCTTCTGTCTTTTCCAGGATACAAGAGACCAATGAGTGCAATAACAACTGGTAGCTCTCTCCTGGCCATTTTAACGTATTGTTGAGCTCTGAAGCTCTTAAATGAGATTTATTACACCTACCAGAGTAATGTACTATGGGTCCTCTGCTGAGGCTTTATAGATCTGTGGTCTTCAGTGGAATATTTCTTCAGTTACAGAGTCATCAAATTGTTAATAGAGACAAAATGCTCAGTTTGCATTCAGAAGCAAACAAAGTAGCTTAGCTATTGTTGAGAGAATTATTTGAAAACATGTAGTTAATCAGTTAGGGACTATTTTGTTTTGGGCGATTGAGCATGTACACCATGGTTCCTGATTCAGCAGGAAGATCAGTATCAGGATGTCATTTTGGAAAACAGATCAGGTGAAAGCAGCAGGCTTCATCTTCAAGCAGAAATTGCAAATATGGTACACGTTAATGTGACCAAGTACTGTGTACTGCTCTAAAAAGAAGGATTTGGGGCTAAAGTTGAAGCTTGTCAGAACTACAGGATACATTGAGAGAATCATGTTGCTGCTCTGAGACTTGTAAAATACTTTTCAGAAAAAAAGTTTGAAAGGGCCCTGTTAAATTTTTATAATTTCCAACACTGAAACTGCATATTGCAGGAGTGAGGTTGCCTTCAATCTGATGAGCTTCCTTTGATCTAAAAATGGCCTCTCTGGAGCCCCAGGCACCCATGACCATGCCGCTGCATCCCCTGGGGTAGGTGGATGCTGGAAGGGAAAGATGCCCATCAGTGCTGTGGGAGAGCAGACCCCTCTCCTCACCTAGCAAGCAGACACCACCAACCTGTGGTTCAGCCCTTCTGCCCTCCACAGGGAAACCCAATACCAGGTTTAGGTGACATCAGTAGTTGGTGTCAGAAGGCATTTTTTGTGGTATTGGAAGATCAGAGCTGTGCGTCATGAACAGTCACTTCCCGAAAGAGTCCTAGGGTACAGGACAGAAGTACAGAAAGTCTTCTGAAATGGTTTTCTAATGTGAACAGATAGGGCTGAGGGTGAGCCTTCTCACCGTAAAACTCCCTGAGGATCCCCCATGGGAGTGCCTGAGTGCCAGCCAGGCTGTGCACCCACCAGCAACAGGTTCCACAGACATCACTCTTCTGGGCCACGGGAAAAAGAACAAGTGAAAGGTACCACAGGACATGAGAAATGTCCTTTCATGAATTCCTGGAGTCAGAGCAAAGTCTCATACTGCATCTCAGCTCCATGTCATTAGGAGCCCTGCATGTGAAACTTGCATCATTTTCCAAGTAACGTACATACTCATTGGTGAGGGAGACAGTTTCTGGGCAAGGCTGGATTTAACCTTGTGCTGAAACCTGGCTCCATTGATTATTCGTTGCCAGCTAGAAAATATCAGAGAACTTCCTTATTTTTTCTTTGGTTATTCTGTTTTGTGACAGATCATTGCTCCCAGTTTCAGACTAGGTCACAGATTTGTGACCTCACAGCAGCTGGATCACAAGTCTTTAATTTTTTTCCTGTAGGTAAAATACCTGTATTGATTTCCACTGTATACCTTGTTCTGATGAGGAGATCCATGGCCATTGTGTTATCCTGTAGGTGGCTTTTTTTTAGCACATCTGATTTTGTTCTCAGATCACTGTTAAAATTATTGATGATAATGGAATTTCATTAAAGCAACGTGCAAAGAACACCAGCCCAGCCACAAGTCAGCATGTGGGTGCCAGGGCATTTATTTCTGGTGCAGTCTTGCTGTGTGAGACTGCTGCATTGGACTGTATTTTCTAACATCTGTGAATGCTGTTTTCCTTGACATCTTCAGTAAGTGGACCAGAACACTGTTAGAGTTAGGGAGAAGAAATCTGTATGAAGTAATTTTCCTTCAGCACTGCTGCAAAAATATCCTTCCTCCTTGTGTCAGTTTTACTCAAAGTTCTGACAAGAGAAAACTTCACTATTGTTCCTTAAATGGCAGCTGATAATGCTTAAATAAAATAATCAAAAATAAGATAAATATGTGCTATATTTGCTAATTTGGTTTTAGAAGTTATGGCAGCAGCCCATTTTTGAGTGTGTGCCCTTAGCTGAATGGCACAGTACAGCACCAGTGCTCTGTCCTCTATTTCATCCCTGTGAAGCATTCAAAGGGTTTTTCTTCAAAATTTTTGTAAATTAAGACATCATTGATGTTTTTTTTTCTCTAGTCAAGTGTGTCCTTTTTACTTCTGCCAGTATTTCTGTCAAGACACACTTACAAGCAAGTGAATTTTCTTCATGTATATGTGCTCTGCATTCCATCTCTGATAGCTGCTTTACAGTTGCCTGTGTATGGGTGTTTGGTGCCTGTGCCCTCTGCTATATATGACGCTTGCACCATGTCTCAGACACATCTAAACAGTTGCTTTTGGAAGCAGGATGTTTACCTCTTGAGAGGTCTACATCAGTGCTCATAATTATTGTGTCCTAAGCGCTCATTTTCATTAAAATTTATGTTAATATCACAACTTTCATTGTTTAAGACAGAATGCTTGGAACAGATAACCAGATTTTTAACATATATATATTTGGGTTCCCCCAGTTTATTAAACACATTAATTGCAGTTGATGTCATTGAATCATCTTTGCTCTTCAGCTTTGTCTTTTAAAAAGCAAAAGCATCTTCAAGCATTAACTAAACATGAAATATTTTGTCCCAAGAAGGATCATCACAAATTAGAATTATAATAGAACCAGAGCTCTACAAGAATAAAGTGTTCAACACCGTAATTATCATTAATGTCATACACTACCTGCTTTTGGCTTAGGACTCTAATAGTGCAGACTAGGCTGGGACCAGTGGTATTCCTGTGCCAGACCCTTCTGGCAGAGCCAATTTCTGTCTCATCTCTGAGTCATCTGCTCGGCAGCAGCTCTGAGGAAGTAGGTCCACAGCATCTATTTTGAATTAAAAAGGCACAACCTGCTCTGCCTCGTGTGTATACCCATAGAAGGAGCAGGCTCCTGTGTGCTCCACCAGCATGCAGACCCCACTGTGCAGTGAGTCTAGAGAATGGCTTCTTGTGAACATTATTTAACCAATTTATTGTGTTTGCATGGATATATAAGTCTTGGCAGGAGGGATGTGAGAACCCTCATCACTTCAATTTGACTTGTTGAGCAGCAAAGAACTACAGCAGTTATCTCCAGGCTGAGATGATTGACTAGAAGTGATTTTTCACCAGGTGACATTTGCAATAATTACATGGTGCTTTGCTTGCTTGGGAGGAAATAATCAGCACGACCTTCAAAGGGCTCTGTGGAAAGCAGCTCATATAAAAACAATTATTTGAACCTCCTACTACAACGGCTCCAGGCACAGCTAGGAAATGAGGGGAGTGTACTGCGCATATGGGAGCTGCTGATGACTGCTGGAAAGACAAGAGTCAGGTGGGAGAAGTGGTAAACTCGAGGGAAATCAGATTTCCTTTGAAATCCTGCATCTTCTCAACAGCTGCTTCTCCCTGCCAGGCTCCAGGTGCTGGAAAAATCAAAGCGAGTGGCGGGAGGGTCAGGTTTATTGCACAGGCTGGAGCAAGGCTGTGGACCTGACCCCCTGCTTTGGCCTGTGGAAGAAGGTTTTTTGGGTACCACTTATCCCAGATTTCAGAGCAGCATGTGAGACAAGTAGTTACCTCACATGCTTTCTGCCCTGAGGACAGGACTTTCCGCATGCTCCCCTTATACTGTGGCCCAGACAAATGACCCATTTTTATCATGGTGAAACTGAGGGTCTTTGTGGGGAGTGATTAGTGGGTGTCCAGCATCCCCCATCATGTCCTGGGACACAGCCTGGTCACTTGGGTGCAGCATCCCCACTCCAGCCTGCAGTAACATGTTGCACCCACTGTGTTTTTCCTCCCTTCTGACTGGACAGTGACCCTAAGGGGCGTTTTATCCCCTGAGTGCCATGTGGCAGCCGAGGTTTCCAGCAGGTGAAGGGATTGGGATGGGAGAAGGACATCTGGGATGTCCTCCGAAGCCTGCAGCCTTGCAGGGCAGCTCAAGACCCTCCTGTTACCCCCCTATGGGTGCCTGGTGTGCCTGGCATAGGGTGAGCTGCTCTAGCCCTTGAAGGAAGTGTGTGCAGGCACCTTCCTGCCACCGTGCACGTCCAATGCTGGGCCAGCAGGGCCATTGCTATGGCTTGAACAGGGAAACCACTGGTTTCCATAGCACTGCATTAATTTCTGGCACTTCAGTACAGCATCAAAATCTTTGCCTTGCAAGATGACTGCTACATGACCGCTTTCCTAATGGCATTTTCAACCCTGGAGATGAAGCTTTGCTCCAGCAGAGCTACAGACCCAGGACGAAGCCCCAGGTATATCTCCTTTCCCCAGGGTTGTGATGATGGTCCCATTGAAAACCGAGCCTGGGTTTGTCTGTTGGGGTGCCATCCTTCCAGGTCACTTGGCTGAGATTTCAACAGGCATTGCCTGCCTAAACACTATGTAGAGAAAGAAAGGATCCTAGGTGGTTTTTAACCCTCTCACTTTATCCTAGCCACTGTCCCTATGCCTGCCATGAAAAGCATCCCCACACTGGGTGCCTCTCTCCTGTGACTCCTACCTGTGGACAGAGATGTTGTTTACAAGTGCTGGGTATGAAGATACCTGCTTCAAACTGAGCAAAGCTGCAGCCTGTGCCAGCCCAAGTTTCACTTGCCTGACCTCAGACCTCTTTTAAACAGGGTAATGACATCTAAAAATAGCCACGTGTGGTTTATTGAACCGCCCAGCAGAAACAGCTAGCAACAAAGTTATGCAATAGAAATAATTTTTCTGACGTCCCCACACCCACCTTCTTGCTGTCATGCTGAGACCAGCTTGGAGTATTTAAATCGGGATTTTTTTTTCCTTAAGTGAAGGGATAATTTTTCTTTTAATTAAAAACAAAACAAAAAACCCACAAACAAAACCCAGCAAGACCAAACAACAACAAAAATCTGAACAGACTTTAGATAAACAAATACATAAATAATCATTCTCAAACTGAGAAAAAAATGGAAAAATTACTCATTTTGGGTAATCCTGAAAAGGACGCCAGAAGTCCTGTGTCCTGTTCCAGCCAGTAAAATATGTTTAAAAGGGGGTTGTCAGACATATGTTGTCATGGCACCAGTGCAGCCTGCTGGTCTCCATGGCCACCCCGGTCCTCTGGGACCAGTCCCTGCCTCCATCTCCCAGAAGAGGTGCCAGGAAGCAGCCCATGGTGGGGCACTTGATGGAGAGGGGATGTGGTTTTGGCTTGTCAGCTGTTTGACAGAAAACAGAGAGCTGCCTTGGGTCTCCCCTGGGTTTCACCAGACCTGTGGCAATCCCTGACGCTGGCTCAAGGCTGTGCAATGCAGTAGCAGCTGCCTTTGGGTTACTGAGCCATTTCAGCACCTCATTTTGCCAAACTGAGGGATGATGGGTTAGAGATTTGGCTGAGGCACTGCACTGTTTCCATAGCATTTATCCCTGGAGGCACTCTTCCCACCAGGACGGGTGCTGGCTGTGGGAAAGCCATCCACTCGGGCGAGGGATTTTAGCCACATTTCTTGCTTCACTTGTCTTCTCAGCAGCACTGGCTGCACAGCGCTGGAGGTCTCTCTGTTTGCTCAGCTCTTTGGAGAGCACTGCCTATGTTTACTTATAGCTGCCTTGTGCAAAACCTGGCTGCACTCCAGTCGGAGTCCCCAAGCTCAGCCTAGTATGTGCCCTCTCTGCTGCCTGGGAATTCCTCCCTTCCTTGGAACTGTGCAGACTTTCTTCCACTTTAGGCTCTGCTTCGGTGCACAGATCCTGAGGGCTAGAAGAGCTGCTTTTACATGCTCTGCAGGTAATCCAGGGCCCGTGTTGATGCCCGCAACGACTAGTATCTCTGTTAGTAAGACTATTGTTTTCTGAGGAGCACACCCTTGTAAGGCAGTGGATGAGGTCTTCGAGCGTGCCAATGCTTGGAGTTAAACGCCCCACACCTTCTGAAGCAGAGCCCAACCATCTGCTGTACAACTGTGGATTGGTCAGAAGACTGCTGGTGACTCAGTAGAGGAAGCCAAGGCATGGGTGGTCTATTTTTAGCTGTCAGTAAATGTACTAAAGTGGCTTACTGCTGGGTTGAAGAAAGGACAGACAATCCCTGCTTGCCCTATTTAGGGAATAAATGTGAAATACTTGCACCCATTTCTAAAGTCTAAATTATAGGTAATGCTGGGGAGAGGTGTGCTGGGGATGACAAATCTCTGCCCATCCCCCTGCGTGGCTCAGGACAGGTTTTACTTCATGCTGCAGCAACAATCCACAAGGCAACCAGCACTTTTGAGGAAAGAAAAGTGGAGGAGGAATGTGGGCACTCACCTGGAAGTGTGCTGCAGCCACCTGGCAGTGCTCAAGTCCACTCAGCCCTTCTTGAAAAAGGTGTGAATAAGTGGTGGGTAGCAATGAGCCCAGGGGGACTGTTAAGTTTTCCTTTTACAAAGGGGAGCAGTAAGAGAGAAAATTATTAAACAAATTTTATACACATATATATCTTGGATCAAATATAATAAACATATATAAAATAATAATCATAGAATCATAGAATATCCTGACTTGGAAGGAACTCACAAGGATCATCAAAGTGCAACTCCTAGCCCTGGCCCAAGAATCACGCCATGCATACATATACATCTAAAAAAGCTTTTGTTCACCTTGTATCAGAATATGAGAAGGCTTTGGAAAACTAAGAATTTGTAGATTCCCAGCCAACAAACATGTTTTTCTCATCCAGCAGAGAATTGGCCTGCAGATACAGCAAACTTCAAGAGTAGAGTAAGGCTGCAAGAAAGATGAGCTATTAGAGCATCTGGAAAGACACATATACATGTTAGTAAATGTTAACAGATCCCATTTTTGCCTGAAATCTGAAATAATTTGTGTTACTGTCGACAATAACTCTGACTTTGACTGAAAAGGAGAAGAAAGGAGTCACTTCCCTTTGTATGTGGCCTTGCCTCTGCCATGCTGTCACAGTTCCTTCTCTGGTCTTTGTTTTCAAGGCTTCCACACAACAGAAGAGTGAGAAGCCTTTCAGATGGTGTAAGAGCTGATATCCCAGGGGTGGATGTTGGCTATAACGAAGTGTCAACCTCAAAACTGCCATAGATCTGCTTTGGAAAATGGACTGGCCAAGGTTGTTGCCAGGATAAGATGCCATGAAGGAGTGACTGGACCAGTATGGGAAATGAGCCAAATGGCAAGGAGTACAGCAAATAAGTCTCAATAGGGCACCAGTATATGTGGGTATCTGGGGCTGGACCAGGATCTTCCTTCAGAAGACAGGAACGGAGGCATAGACTGGGGGAAACACTTGGGATTTGTTCTGCAGATTGTTGCTGCCATTGCATCAGTTTTCTAAAAAGAGACTAAGAAATCCTATTCCATCTCCATCTGTCAATGGCAGTGGAAAAGACTGCTCTGCCACAGGCACTGCTGCTCTTCAAAAGCTTCCAAATGCTCCTCTGCTGAAATGTTGTCAAGGTTTATTTGCTTGCGGTGGCTGTGGTCAGAGTGGTGAGATGGGCTCACAGCAGTAGGAGGCAGAGCATCTGTACTGAAACAACTTCAGAACTGTAAAATGATACAATACGCCTAAAGAAAAAAAACAGGTGGGGAATAGAAAGGAGGAACAACCCTCAAAATAGAAAAGGTAGAGAATAAACAGGCTCTTGGGTTTTATTCATTATTTTCTAAGCATTAGCAGTGAGTCATGGAGGTCTAGGGGGATCTGTGCAGCACAGATCAATATTCGAGGGGGAAGGTTAATTAAAGAAATGTATTTTCTCTTTGGTGTCACTGTGTGCTGGAGCTGCAGGGCTGGCCTGTTTGCTCTCCAAGGCTACTCACACACAGTCACTTGCAAAGCTTTTAGCTTTACACAGCAGGCACCTGTGACCCACTCCCACAGTGTCCTCACAGAATCTGAAGCGGGTGTATAAAAAGCTCTGCTTGTGCCTGAATCAGCCATGTCCAACCCTATGCTGTTCTCCTGGGACTTGCATTGCTGATATTCAGCGTAACATTTGCCTGCTCCTTATCCTCACCTGTCTTCCTCCCATCACCTCTGTGTCTAGAAGAGCAGGGTTTCCTTTTCTGCTCCAGCAGAGGAAGACATAGCAGCCATGGGAAAATAACATTTTGAGTTTTCCATATTGTATTATTGGTGTTAATGTTGGTGACAAACCAGAGATTGAATGTTTACAAGTGTGGGAGGCATTCAAGCCTACATAGGTTTGGTGGTTGAAGCACTAATTCATAAACCTCTTTGACTTCATGGGCCAGGATAAGTGTCACATCTCTAGGAACGCCACATAATAAAAAAATCAATTTTAAAGTTAATATTCTTAAGTCTTCCCTGCAGAGAGCCTGTCGGGGTTCACATTTACTCAGAGCTGGTCTTTATGCACAAGATGTTCCTCACTGAGAGCTGCAACTTCTTCTCACTGTGTGTTCCCAAAGCTCCAGCGCAAGGCTGGCAAGGTAAGGTACCATTGCTAAGGAACCTTGTGCTGCTGTGAAACATTTATAGCACACCAGTTCCTTCTCTTTGAAAGCAGCCCTTGCAATCCTTTTCTCTCTGTGTCTGTAGAAAAGACCATGGAGGATGTGAGCAGGTTCACAGTGCCCAGTGGTCATGGCTGTATCTCAGGCGTTTCTCCCTTCCCTCCTGTGCATTCAGGCACTTGGGTCTTACAGAGCTGCTCTGAAGCAGACTGTGACTGCTTTATGTAGGTGGCTGCCAAAAACAGGAGCGCTTGAATATTTGCATTTTTTGGAGGACGATTTCAATCCTCAGCTCTGACCACCTATACTCTTTATTTCTTGCTGGATCCTGAATTAGAAAGGATTTTCTTGTCATTTTGCATTGGAACAAATCGAGCTTGGTAAAAGCAGCACTTCTGATCAGCAGAGAAGAGGAAGATGCTCTCTCCTTTCCCATTGCTGCATGTCTCCTGGCTTCCCTCCAGGTTCCATCTGTGCAAAATCAGGGGGAGAACTGTGAAACACCTCAGCATACAGTGGTGAAAATGTCTTTCCCTCTGGGGCTTCAGCATTTTTGAATAGAAATGAGTTATTCCAGTGCTGGACATTGCACAGATCAGCCTTATCTCTGCTGATATTTCAGTTCCTGTCTTAGACCCAGCAAGATCATTGCACTCCACATTGCCCCTGAGACTTGTCCTTAGGGGTATTTTTGACTTTGACTCACTCAGCCTCCTAATTTGACTCTTCTCTTGCACTTACCACAAAGTTGCATAATCAGGGTTCTCTTGCACTGGGATCTTTTCACTGATGTTTTCCCTTGGCTTAGTTTCATGCAGTTTTCTTTATCAAATTCTTCATGAAGCTTCCTGCTACTGCAGGCAATAATTATTCTTATGCATACAGATGCTGCACTAGAAAAATTTCCATTGGCTCTGACCATACCAGTTTAGTATTAAAATACGGATTTTGTCTATATTTGGCAATTGTCTTCTAACAGTCTTTGCTGCAGAGAAGGTATCAGTCTCTGACTACTGACTTTATAGTTGATGTGTTCATCTCTTAGACCTGGGCATTCTGCTCTTTGTGGATTTGTATTTTACCATAGCCACTACTCCATCTTTAGACATTCATTTCCTTCTATAGCTCTGAAGAGCAACATCTTATTTAATTATTTTTCTTCTGTATGTGGGAAAAAACTTTTCTATTGACTTGACTACTTGCACTTTGAAACCTTTTGCCTTGTTTCCATTGTTTTGTTATGTCTTGGCTGAACCAGTGTAGCTCACCAGCTTTAAATGGGAAGAAAGCACAGGGTGTATTTGCTTTCCCCTGAAAATCATTTTCTGCTTCATAATAAATTTTAAAGGCCTATAAAATGCATTAATAGCCTTCCCAAATGCATCTGGTGCTGAAGAGAGCTGGGGAAAGCATGACCTGCCCCATCACAGGGCAGCACGGACTCCATCATCCTCCTTCCACTCTCTAAAGCCACCATCTGTGTTTTGGGGATGGAAATACTCACTCTAGGAGTAACATGGTGAGCAGATGAACCTCTCTATATCAGGGAACAGCCTGACAGCCTCTTTGCAGCTCCCACTGCAGGGCTGATGGATCAGCAGAACTGCCTAGAGGGGAGCAGCCAGGGAGGCTGCCAGTGGGACAGTATGATTTCAGTCCTTCTGGAAGTTAAAGAAATAGAATATGCCTCTTTTTAAACTTGGCCATAGCTGAGCCTTTGGTGCCGCCAGTTGTGCCCCTGCTGCATCCAGACATACATCAACTGTTTATGAAAGCTGCACAGCAGGGAATGGCGGCTTCACTCCTTGCCCCATCAAGATTTCCTCTCTCCCACAGTGCTGCAGCCCCACAAGCCCCCATGAGTCTGCTGAGGTTGGCTTTGGACTGGGCTGTGCACAGGGCCAGCCCTGGACAGGCAGGCTGCACTGCAGGGCAGAAATCAGGGCTGTGGGGCAGGAGGGAGAAGTGCCTCCTGGGGAGGAAGCTGGCATCTGCTTGTAGTAGGGATGGTGCCCATTTTTTGAGTCTCTCTATTGAAGACACACGGATTTCCTTCTGAATGAGAGCTTAAAGTAGGAGTTTCAGACTCCTGGTTTAATGTACCATGCACAAGCGCCTTCAGCAGCGCTAGTGTGGCCTGTTCTGGACTGAATTGTCTTTTGTAGCTCTGGTCATCCCAAAAGACCACAACTCCTCCTTTCTTGTGGACTGGTTTCTTTCCGTAAGTGTTTCCATTCAGTAATTACAGTTGTAGTGACTGGAAAGGTCAATGACTTTAAAGCTTTCTTCTGGGATGCTGTTGCAGAAGTGCTCCGGCCCCTGCACACCTTCTCCCACTGCAGTTTTCCCAGGCAAGGCTACAGTGGCCTCTTGGCGTTTTCTTACTGATTTGTCCTGGCATCAAAGTCTTTGTTATCTTCTTGAATGCTCTGTCTTTTCAGGGTCCCTCAGGACTCTTGGTTATGGAGTTGTTTCAACGTAATAATTTGCTCTGTTCAACAGTAAAAATAGCAGAGTCTTCACTCGACGCTCCCATTGTTGCATTTCCTAAGTGTGACTTGCAGGAATAAAACCAAACACGGGCTCATCTTGATCTGTAGGGGCATGATCCAGGCTGTGCAGCTTTCACAGTCCTGAAGGCTGATGTAATGAGTCTGCAGAGTGGTGCAAGTGTAGGCGTGAGGACCGAGGCAGGTGTAAGTACAACAGGAGGGGCAGAAAGCAACCCCTACCTGACTGGCTGCAGCTGCTGGGCCACCAGGATGGCCTGGGTGCAACAGAACTGAATATGGATATGTACTCTGGGAGGAGGTCAGCCACCAATTCCTGAGCTGTCCTCACATGTCCCTTTCAGGAGGACAGGTCCACCTAAGGGTGTCATGGCTGGTGTCTGGTCTACACCTCATACTGCAATATGTGCATCACACCCTTCACCTCTTGCGCTGCTGAAAGCCCAGGCGAGCAGTAGCTCTGCACACATGTGGGCTAAGTGGGAGCCACAATTAACACACCTCTGTGTAATTACAGCACGGCACCTGGCCATGCCTATGAGGCTTGAGCAGAAGCCAAGAGGTGTGGATGGAGGGTTTCCCCAGAGGTCCTGGCAAACGTGGACACAGGCGATGGATTGATTACAGCTGTGTGTGAAGGCATTTAAAAATAGCTCACCAGCTTTCCAGAGGAATGTATTTGTTATGGAGTCACTGAAAGGCTGTAGTAAGAGATCCAGGAGCAGCCTCTGGGCAGAAGCCAAGAGGCAGAGCTTCTTCTGGGCATGGTGCTCCTTGGAAAGGCAGACTTGGGCTACTGAGCAAGGAACCTGCTCCTGTTTGTTTGCTCTCTGTGTTCAGGGAAACAAGACCCTGCGTATGTTTCATATGATAAATAAACATTGCTGCACCAAGGAAATGCTTGATGTATCATCCATTGTATTGTAGTTGAAACAACCTGGCAAGACCCCACATTATTTGCTAATCCTCAGGCCAGATGGAGGTAACAGTACGTTTCAAATGCAAATTAACTACTTCATTACGTGTCTGATTTTCTGTTTTTAAACAAATTGTTACGAAGGCTTGTTTAACAAATATATTTGCTGGTGCATCCTGAGTCACTGCTCAAACCCACAAGACCTCAGCCTTAACAGCAAAATTGTTAGCTTGGGTGTAACAGCAGAGCTAATCACTAACATGTGGGGAACACAGAGCCAAAAATCTGCAAATGGACAAGGAGCAAGGCAGGGAACTGAAATAAGGGACACACAATATGCTACTCTGCAAGAAAAAGAGAGTGCTCTGAGTTTTCACCCTTTTAGATACACAGTGATCATAATTAACTCTTCATAATGGTGATGCATTAGGATGAGAAGGGCTCCTGTGAGTGTGGGATTAACACACAGATTCAGGTGAGTGTTTTCCATAAAGAAGTTCCCTAAAACACACCCCCACTATAGACACTGGGAAGAGAGAGCAGGAAGCAGTGACATTCAGGTTGGTTAGGGCAGAAAACCTGTATGGCTTCAATGGAAAGGATAGTGATTCCTTAAGCAGTGAACTAGAAAAAAGGGTTCTGGCAAGGCAAAAAAAGGGAATGGAATCACTGTGCGAAGCCAGGGGAGATCGCAGAGGTCAGACCAGAGGTGATCCTGGTACAGCACCATGAAGCTGTAGGGTTTTGTGATCTCAGGTCTTTGATAAACTCCAGTGAAGTGTAGACGACAGCACACAGAAGCAGAGGCATCAGCTGTGTGTGCAGTGGAAGGTAGGTTAGTCCTATTAGGAGTGAGAGCTTGCTAAGATGTTGATTCAGGTCTGTGGTTTACCCTACATAAATCCATGGAGTAACACCAATGTGTGTGAAAGATCTGTTTGGGTCTTGGAGACATATGTTGGAGGAGAAGTTGGTTTGTTATTTCAGGGATAAGTTTTCAGGTCATGAGGAAAGTAACTGTAATTGCAAGCAGTAGGGACTTGCCTGGGTGTCTCTGAGAGACAAGAGCTATCACAATGCTCTTGAACATGGTTTTGCAGATGATAATCTCAACCTTTGGCCAGAGCATGCTGTGGGTTTGACTGCAGAGTTACATCTGCTCGGGGCATGACAGCCATGCTCCCTCATGGAGATTATCTATCTATCTATCTATCTATCTATCTATCTATCTATCTATCTATCTATCTATCTATCTATCTATCTATCTATCTATCTATCTATCCACCTATCTACCTAGATATGTATGTATATATATAGTTATCTATAGATATAGATGGATGGATACAGTGATATCTCACTGTATTGACTAGATGCAGGCAAGGAATCAGGATGTCTGAAGGCTTTGTGCCTGCCTTTCAGGACACGCCACTAGTGGATAAATTCCTCCTGTTGGTGCACCTTATGCCCCAGAAGCTGGCTCAGAAAGCCACAGCAGAAAAACAACCACACTGAAAACTGTGCACCCTTCCAGCAGCACCAGCCTAGAACTCTTATTTAGTCTCACATCTCAGGCAGAAGATTTGCCTGCCTCCAGCTGACATGTGAAGGAAAGGACAAGAAGATAATGGTCATCAAACAACTTCCAGATATGCTGTAAAGAGGAGCTGGTTTGTAAGACAGAAGGAAAAAAATTAGGTCGTATCCTTCCAAAGAAGAGGTGATTTTTGAGTCTTGCATGATCAAGTTGTACAGACACATGTCTGTTTCTTCTCAGTTTGAGTCTTGACTGCTGTTTCCTGGAATTAAGTGCATGTGCGGAGGTCTGAGCACTCTGAACTAGATGGTGTCACCCTTTAGGCTATAAATCAGCATTTTTGTGAGCACTGAGCTTTGTTTTGAGAAGAGCCTTTGAGCTGTCTCACAGCTATACAAATATTGCAGAATAACTATTTTGTTTTTCTTTGCTGCATCAAAATTAGTCAAAGTTTGAGACTCCAGTGGGACATACTTTTCCCCTTCATGGCTTTCTCCAGCATTGTCCCGTTGCACGAACGCAACCTTGGGTTTGATTGCTCCCATGAGCTCTGCCAAGCACCCAGCATCACTGGGTGAACAAGAACCCCTGGAGCATCCCCCCACCATCTGTCCCTCTTCTCCTTGTCCTTGAGCACCCAAGGAAAGAAACATGCAGGAAGCATACCCAGGTGCACAGAGAAGTAAAATAGTGCAAGATGTAATTTTAAGACATGGGTTATGCAGTCCCAGGGTAGTTAACCCACACTGCATTTCCATATGCAATGGCATTTCTGCTCCGAGAAAAAGCCTATTGGTCAGACACCTGGCGTACTGGGCAGCAGAACTATATCTAACCTGGAAATAGTGGTGATAACAGGTCAAAAAGAATAAGAAGGACAAATAGCAAGTTTACCTTGGGCGTGTCAGTGACTAGGCACGGCATGTTTTGGAAACATTGCAGCAAGGCAAGCTTTGAGAAAGAATTTGCAGGCGAGTATGATAGCTGCAGGTTGTGTTTTTTTCTGGAGTGGCCTTCTTCTTATTCTTTTTTTAGGAGGGCAAAAAGGTAAAAATGGGGATAAAAATAGAGATTTGATGTTGGCTAAGGAGCCCTGAAAGGGCTGGAAGAGAAACACCCAAAGAGCAGAAGTATTACTTAAAAAACCAATTGCATGATATTTCACAAACTCTGAATTTTTCCATTGCTGCATTTAGTTACATAAAGGCCTTTCATATACCCAGGTCTGTTGATCTCCGATAAAATTGCACAAAAGAGGCAGCTCATTAACTTTCGTTCTGCACTGAGCATGTTTTGATGTGCAGATCGCTGACAGCACAAAAAATCCTTTCTTGCTGTGTATGTAGGGATAATAGCAGTACTGAGAGTGTGTACCTGCTGCAGGCAAAGCACAGGGGACCCTCCATCTCCTCAGCATTTCATCTCAGGAGTGATGACCAGGGAACGTGAAGAGTGATTATGAAGTTGAACCTAATACAAACCTCCAGTAACTGAACACCCGTTACAGCGTCTGAAGTCAGACTCTTGAAATAAACACTAACTTTTAAAAATTCCTGTCATTACCAGCTAGTTATTGATTAAAATAATGATATCTTTTGTTTTCATAGAGGTTTTCAAGTTTTCTTGTGTGCAGAAGGCTTCTCAAACATTTAACAATTCCAGGCATGAACAGTTATTTGAACATTTAGCTTGCAACACTGGACACTACAAACAAAGCACTGTTGTGTTAGTGTAGGGAGGTAGGGAGCAAAACTAACCCACACGCTTCAGTTAATTAAACTAGTAGGAATAAAACAGCATAAGCAAGAAGAAAGTTACATGTAATGGATAATTTTTTAACTGGAGGATGTCAGACATCAATGCTGGTATCTTTTAAAAGAAAAACTGTTGGCAGCACTCGTAAGTCGATGCATGATGGGCATGCAACTTTTTGGTTGTGTTTTGATTTCTTTCTCTCTGCTCCCAAGTCATGGAGGATCAGGGCGAGAAGTAAAATGGCTCCATTGGAGTTAAATGCTAGTGTTCACTGATGGAACAAAGAAATGCATTGCTATGGTGGCTTGGGTGCTTCACCATCTTAACTAGTGTCCTTCTCTTTCCCTAAACTAGAAGAAGATGGTTTCAGGCCTGTTCAAGGTGGAATCAGTTGGCCTCTGTAGATAAAAACAAGGTGGTTATGAACTGGGGTGCAGAAACAGAGAGTGGCTGTGCAGTTTTGGGCTGATTGTTGCTGACACAGAGCTAATCCACCACAACAGAGCTGCTGGGTCAGCAGAGACCATGGTCTACCCCTCACTCTCTCTCCCCTCCACTGCCACATACCCGAATCCCAGGCAGTACCTGCCCCAGCACCCTGTGTGCTGAGAGGCGTGGTGAGGAGGCAAACCTGCAGGCAGTGATCCTGGGAAGGTAACACCCACAGCAGGGAAGTGGTAATCGCACAGGCACCTCCCCAGGTCCCTGAAAATCATAGAGTCATGCTGGTGGCAACAGCTCGCCAAGAACAGCACAGAAACAAGCTGGTTTTTTCCTGGTCACAGCCCTTGCTGGTGCCCAGGCACACACTCCAGTCTGGCACAGCCCCACTATGGCCATGGCAGGTTGTGGAGACAAACAGCCATGGTCTGCATCTGTGCTGCCCACAATCCCAACTTTAACGGCCCAAGAAATCTTTTTCTCTCCATGAAGAGCAGCTGAGGAAAGTTCAAATTTATTGTCAAATGCCACTGTGTCATTATGCAGATTTTTTCAGAGCTGCAGCCAAATCAGTCCAGTGGTGCTGAACTCCTTAATATGATAAATCATGGATTTTGCTAACTGTTTGTCTAATTATGTATTTTGTTAGCTGTAAATATCAGCTCTGAGATGATGGAAAGAAGGCTACAAGACTTTCCACAGCCCATCTGATGGGCTGGAGTACAGTAACCATTTCTGCAGCTATATTTGTCTTCCTTTCATCAATGTGACTGACACGGACCTCCAAGAAGTTATCTTTTTTTACCCCACTCTTCAAAATGAGGACTCTCTCTGCCATTTCTTCAGGGAAGCTGTGTTTCTGAGTCTATTAGAAAAGGTTATTCATCTTATCTCCCAAGGACTTGCATATTTTCACATAATAGCATTTGGTCTTTTGCCATGTTTTCAGTCCAGAATGTCAGAGGCCAGGCCAGCTCTGGTCAAGAGCTGGGAGGCTCCTCTCTGTCTTAACTCCTGTTGCATCACACCGAGTTTCATCACACCAAGATTCACTGGGTTTTTGAGGTTTTTTCTGTGTGGATTTTACGTATGGCTGAGTAATTCTGACAAACTGGGAAAATATTGTTCCTGAAGCCACTGTAAGTAGAATCTGAGGTCTGACCAAATGTAGCTTTTTCAAGCTGAAAATGAAGGGACAGCTTGAAGGTGGCAGGCGTGTGATGGTGCTAAGCACTGTGCAGCCCAGAAGGGAAGGGCAGCAGCACTCTGCCCTTGAGAACTCACAACCCAATGGATGTGAACAAAGGGACACTGTGACTGGTGCTCTGAAGGAAGGGGCAGAGCATTAACTGGGGTAGATGTGAACTCAGCCCACTACCAAACCCATTCATCTTTAGAGCAGGTGCTCCAGAGAAGCACTGGTGGAAGAGGCAGGACTAAGTCCCCACCACCACCTAGCCACAGGGGGTTTGCTTACTGCAAAAACACACCTATCCAGCAGTGCCTCATGAATGCAATACAGCTTTCATCTACAGAAATTCTACTGAGGTTTGTGCATATTATTGCTCATACACTGACTGCTCTTTCTGATCTGCTTTAATCCAAAGATAAGCTGAACTTCTTATTTTGTTCTGCAATAGGAATTGAATTTGAAGCAATACATTTTCCCACTGTGTCCCAACTACATTTGAATTAAACTTGGTCATGATGGTAGAGGAAGCATCAACCTCTACATAAAATCCACTTGTACCAAGGGAAGTGTATAATGCTGTACTTTAAAGGGATGATCATTAGAAATAACTACTTGAGGCATTATAGCTCAGTAGACAAGCATCCAAGTCATCTGCATTAGCACAATGAAATATAAATGTCTCTGTCTCATTTATCAACTGCTGAAAATGAAAGGTGTTTAACACAGGATTTAATATCAGTAAAGATTTTTTTTCCTCTGATAGTGCACAAGATGAACCGTGCCTACTTGAATTTTGAGAACACAGTTCCTCTCTTGCAGATACACCATACTTTGTTCAGGGAGAGCAGATCTGAGAAACGAAGACCAGAGTTCCACTTACAGAGGTATTGCTATAGTTTTAGAATTTGTCAGAATTTTTCTTTCCCTACCAACATAGACTTTGGGAGCTGACACCCTTCTCAACAGAAGACCCGGCTAATGATCCCAATTCCAACCTGATGGCTGGGCAGGGAATTCTTCTGTTTGTTTGTTTTGGGAGTTGGGTTTTTTTTTTTCTTCACTTCTTCAGTGGTGGTTTGGAGAAGGAACCAGCTTGGAGGCACTGCTGCCGGTTTTGGCTTCTTTCCCTGCCTCCTGTTCCTAGCCCAGTGTGCCCTGAGCTTCAGAGGGACAGACAATCTTCATCGCTTTGGAGTTGCTGCCATTTCTTTCCTGAGGCACCGACGGCACCAACAAGGAGCCCCCGGCCCCCTCTGCCCACCCCCCGGGCCAGGGCTGTCCGGACGGAGGACAAAGGAGGGAGAGTCCATACNTTATCTTTCCTTCTACACATTTTCCAAAATAAAATTTTGTTTTAAATTTAAAAGAGGTGTGGTCAATTTTGAGAAAAGAATTCTAAATTGTTTTAGCTTACTCTAAACTAAGACAGGTATGTATATAAAATGTGAGCATAACTGCAGAAATGGCTGTTAGAGTCACACGTGACAGCTGAACAACCCTGCACACAATTAGGATAAAAGGGCAGTTACCCCTGGCCAGCAACTGCATGATGGATGGCTGCAGCGCCCTGCATTGCAGCTGCACAAGCACCTTTGGTATCCATTTATACATATCAGAGGCCACACTTCCAATGTTAAAAAGTACTTTAAAATATAAATCTATAGACATTCCAAAAGGTGTGAGATTTATTCTTGCATTTCGTGAGTAATGTCTGTGTGCTTCCTGGTTTTTTTTTTCTTTCCTCTTTTTTCCCTTTTTCTGAAGGAGATAAATAATTCATCATAGAAGTAGGCACAGGGATTTTCACTTTTTGTTTTAGTAAACCAGTACTTCAAAGCAAGCACCATCAGAGGTTTGCTCATTGTGACTCAGATTTATGGAAAAAGTACTGCAGTATCTCTGGGATCTCATTTTAGCTTGGCCATATTTGTAGGTCTAGTCTCATTCTTGTGTTTTCTCAATACATCTTGCAAAAAATACCCCCAAATTTAAGGAATTCTGCCACTAAAATCTCTGTATATTTTGACTGAAAAACACCTTAATATTATGGATTTTCATTCTGTGGTCACAGCACAAATTATTAAAATCAACAAAGCCATGTGCTTACCCTTTTTTGTATGTGTGTGTGTGTTTGTGTTAATCTTATGCTGATTAACTTAGTGTCATCAAAATCACCTGAGAACTCTTCAGCTGAGAAAACTATGCATTTTTGGAGACTTTCTTAGCAATGAAACTGCCAATGCAAGATTCAAAAGCTTTACCTTTTTGATCTCAGTCACACTTAAAAAACAAACTGTGTTTGTAGAAGAAGATTAGGGGTTCCAAAATTCTCAGTTTATAAGGTTGACAGTTCAGCACTTCACATGGGACCTACACCAAAAGCAAGTGTATCAACTTCAGAGAGAAGACATTGATCAGTATGGGTTGACTTTGAAGTGCTCCCCTTCGCCGATGACCTTTAGCTCTTAAATCTGTCCAGCATTTGAGGTTCCCAGTAACATGCATAAACCTATAAGCCATATGGAAAGTGTAAACACAGCAGGTCCCACATGAACTGTAAATCTTATGCTTTGACAACACTGCCTGGAGTGGAAAGGTCTGGGGGAGTGAGGAGCTGTGACCTGCAGACACCTCCACTGGCGACACAGGCTGGGAAACACTTCCGGCAAAGCTTGCAAATTCAGATGAAGTAAATGGCAAAGGTGCCCACAAAGGGAGGATAAGCATGGGATAGTTGTGCATGCTTACTCTGTGTCCTATAACAGGGGTGTAGGATTTAGGTGGGAGATGCTACAGAACATTATTCCCAGTGTAGCATAGACATCAGCGTCTCACATGGATATGGTGTGAATTCATGTGTTCAGAGGACTCCAGAACTGAGAGGAGTTTAAAATAGGTTAAATCTTTCATGCTGCAACCATTAATAGGACAGTAAAGGCTTTATCATGTAACTGGCTTGTGGGGGACAGGAGCCACATCTCCAAGGATTCAGAGCTTCGCCTTGATTTTGACCCATGACAGGCAAACACCATTGATACATCCAGCAGTTTTGATGCCTTCTGATTCACCATGGATGGACACTCCATCCTCCAGGGCCTCAATGGCAGAAACTGAGTGTGTGCTTCTCCTTTCTGCATCTTTGAGCATGGCTTATTTTTGAAGTGCTGGATGACCAGTGTCCTGCTGGTAGTGCAAGATTGCAAGTAGTTTTGAACTTAGAGATACCTAGTCTCCATCCCTTTTCCTTACTTTCCATGTCTTTTACCATTTTAAAGCCTTCTTCTGTGTTCTGAAGCCAAGAACTATAAGCAATTTGATCTTCAGTTGTCCAAACATACTTTCAGCTGTGATCCTTCATCTAGTTCTGAAGATCCTTTCAGAATCTTCATGCAGCAAGAAAATCTTATTAAGATGTTGTTAAGCTACAAGTGAAGGTAGGAATAGTTCTCAAGGCTTTTGTAACTTCCTAGATGAGTCTGGATTGATTTGTACGAGTTTCTTGCAGTTCTGTGACCCCTGAAATCCTCTGGCTGACCTCTGTCATTCTCAGAAAACAGGTGTAGAAGACAAGTGAGAATGTGCGTTGTCTCCATGTGGCTAAGGAAAGCCCACTCATACGAAGTCGTCAGTACCCTCAACAGTCCCAGGGTTAGAGCCTTCTCCATAACAACAAACACAGCTCATGGGAGGCAGAAGCATCTGAGCCTTTCCCCAAGGCTGTAGACTGCTGGTCCCCATAAGCTGCAAAGCCCCTGTCCATTACAGATCTACATGCTGGGCTCTCAGCTCTGGGTTTGTTTTTCTGTCTGTCTCAAGAACAGCAGAGTTTTTCATCCAAAAGATTTTCTAATCGTCTAATGGTGTCTCATTTACAGAACAATCAGCAGTCCACCTCTAGTCTCTCAGGACCACTGCCCTGCACATCACAGGTAGACAGCCCACCTGTGCAGTCCTCACCATCACTGGGATTTCTGTCTCATCTGGTAGCCTGGAGAGTTGGGGCCAGCTGTATCATGTAGATGCAGTCCAAGTTGAGGGAGGTAGTGCAGCTCTTGGCCCCTGTGTGTCACGCTTCCAACTTCTTGTCCATGAGAACTAAGGTGAGTGGAGAAGGCAAGGTGGAAAGCCATGTACAGACAAGGTCATCTGGTAAACTGAGGCACTTGAGAAATATCTGTGCTGTTGAGGCTTTCAGTTTGAACACATCATACTTTCACAGTGACTCAGGAACTCATAGGGCTGTCAGCAACTAGCTGGACCATGGTGTCCCAACACTGTGGAAAACATGCCCTGAGCAGCTCCAGACTCATGGAGTACAAGCAATTGGCAATGATCTGTTTGCTTCTGAATGTCATCAGAAGGCCATCAGAAAGGCTAATCCAGCCTTTCCTCAGAAGTTTTGCTACGGTTTGCCCATGTCACAATCTAGTCCTGTTCTTAATACATTCAGGAATTAGACCACAGTCTTGGCATCTGTGTTATGTAGCTCTTCAAGACAAAGTGTCAGACCCGTGGAGAGGTCCGAAACAATGTCTTTGCAGTAGTAAAAAATTATTCCTCTGACCCTTGCAGCCCATGAACTGCATGATGTTGAGCACAGGGCACACTTTTGGTAGGGAGAGGCTGTCATGCAGACTTCTCCAGATTCCTCACAGGGCTTTGGCAAAGCTAAACCTTCTGGGGACCAGTTCAGAGTCTCAGGGATAGCTTTGTTTGGTTTTTGGCTCTGCTGTTGTTTGGCGAGTACAACACATACTTAGGTTCTCATTGCACACATTAGGTACTCTCTCTTTTTTCAGTATTAGTCTTTTAAACTGTACTATTTAAATATCTGCTTTTTTCCAAAAGGTTACCAAATCCTGCTTGCTTCTTGCCTTCGGGCATCACTGGCACTTATCAGGGGATCTGACAGACTCGAGTGCATTGCTCTTCAAGGTGCAGAGATTCAGCTCTCCACCAAGAGGGTGGGCTCAATTATCTTTTTATTTATTATTTAATATTTAGGGCTCAATTAATCTTTTGTCCATATTTCGTTTTCTTCAGCTGAGCAAAGCTTCCTGCAGTGCTCACTGTGCTGTGTGGTGTATTGTTGCAAGGACTGTGCTGGCCTTTGTCTGACACACCAGCTTGTCCCACTCTCTCCTGGATTATCTTCTGGCCCCGCAGTTCTTATCCAGCCATAGCTGTCCTCAGGATTTCTCAGAGCCAGCCGTGCATATGGTGTTTATATATGCTCCGAGGGGAACCCTCTGTTGCGAGCGTGTAGGGGTTGACAGAGCCCTTTGTGTACTCCTTATGCTTTGCATATGAATTTTGTATTGTTTCCAGACAAAGTGAGACTCGGCTGTGTGTGGTGTCTGGAGCCCAGTACATTTTTTCTTTTCTTTCTCTTGGAATTGCAAACTTCAGAAATGGTGTTATGCTTTTTTTAGAAGAAACTGAGCTGATTTATCTGACTTCAGCAGCAGTTACGTGGGCGGTGAATAGAGCCCCTTGTGCTTGCAGAGCAGTGAAAGGTTCAGCACGGGGCTGCAGGCTCAAGCCAAAGGCCAGCTGTGACCAGCTCTGAGTTTTCTCACCCAAACTCTCCAGCTGCATCAGCTGAGGATGTTTTTTTAATGGAAAACTGAAAATTTTTTTGTGGAGGTTCAGTGATATGTTTGAGGGATGGATCTTACCTCTTTAATGAAGAAAGGAACTGAAGGACATTTTGAAGCAAATACACCTCAGCAAAGTGCCCACAATACTGCAGTGAAGGAAGAGGCTTCAGAAAGTCTAAATTTGGGTTGTTAAATTTTGTTTGGTGTGACTCTTACTTTAAGATTTACAAAAAAATCAAGGCTATGTGGGTGGTGTTAAAAAATGTCTTTCAATAACGTTTAAAGCGTTTTGATTTTTTTCTAGTAAAAGTAGATCCCTAATTTTCCTCCAGGCTGGGGTGGAAGCAGGGTTACCCCAAGCGATCAGTGGCAGCTGGACAAGTCATCTGGCAATGGTGCAGCTCAGTGTATTCCTTTTCAGGTGAGTGGGGCTGGGGTTTCTGCTCACTTCTTGCATAAGCAGCAAATCAATTAAATATTTAATCTTTGCAACTCTGAAAACATCTTGAGTTGTTTGTGATCTCATGTTTCTTTTCTGACCAATTTTATGCGTGTATTATGCAACAGAGAGCAGAAGTGTTTTGATCTGATAGAGGAGAGATGAGTGCCCTTCCTCATGCAGCATCCACTGCCAATTAGCTCTTCCCTTAAATGCTGTCAGCCTACTCTACAGAAATAAGTGCCCAGCTGAGAAAGAAAGAGGCAGAGGACAGAAAACTATTTAGGTGCGGATATACACTTAGAAATGTTTAGGAGTACCTTCAAGGCAGGGAAACATGCAATTTTTGACTACCATTCCCTCTACTCCTTTGCTTGGGGCTTGTTTCCTCCTACTTATGTGAAGCACAGAGCCTAAGCTATAGACTGAAATGAACAGAGTGGGACAGAGAAGCCAAAAATCTTGGAGAAATTTAGTCCAGCTTGTGGTGCCCTTGGGAAATCAATATGGTGGGAAAGCTAGTTCTTTCCCTCATCTAATTGCGAACGTTGGCCTCATCCTTCACATTCTTTGCTCTCAGTTTGCTTGATGGACAAAAGAGAAAGTCCTGCTCTCCCAAAAGGCTCTGGAACCCCCACAAAGTCAGTTTCTCCTGGACTTTTCCTCCAGGAGTGCACTGAGCAGCAGTGCTCAGAAAATGGGATTCCCATCTAGGGAACCCAGGAGAGCACACACAATGCTGGGAACCTGTCCTGCGCTGAGGGTCAAAGAAGATTTCAAATTTCCTTGAGACCATGTGTATTCCTTACCCAGCAACATCCAGGAATAATGCAAAATACAAAATGTAAATAACATGGCCACAGTCTGTGTGAAAGGGAATTGTAGGGTTCCACGCTTGGGAGTGGAGGTTCCCCAACCTCCCCGTGGTTGTGTTTGATACCATCAGAAACTTCCTGGGCGCACGATCAAATGATACATCTCGTGTCCAAAAAAGAGAGCAGGAGGCAACACAGAGACTTGTGGAGGAGGAACACAGAGTATTTGTTCTTGCAAGGTGCTACAGCTTTGTTGTCAGGCGTATTCTCACTTCCAGGAGGTGTATTGGTTAAAGGGCTGCTCTGCATGGCCAAGGCTGAAGTTGGTTTCTCCTTTTCCATCTGATATGAATGGCTTCCCCCATCCAAAGAAAGCCAGCTCCCTTGAAAGATCCCATAAGCACAAGGAATTTTTACTTTTCCGATTTCCAACCATGCAGGTGGATGCAAGGTGGGAAAGAGCAAGGATTATCCTTGCCTTCCCATCATAGGCTTAAAAAACAACACATTTGACTCTTACTGGTAAGAGACACTGACTAATCAGCCTGGTCTTCCAGAAGTACCCTGTGGGATGGACATCAGCCTGGTGGGATGGGACATGGGATGGGGGATGGAGGCAATCTCCTCCACTTGGCTTGCCATGGATGGTAGCACTAGGGAACATGGGGAAGGGGGCAGCCTAACACAAACACAAGCTACTGTAGATATTGTCTGCTCATCTCCCTGTCGCATTTCTTAACAGCACCAGCCCCAGCCCTAACGAGATGTACATGATGGACCAAACCTGCCCAGAGGAACCCTTCACAGCCAGGGACTGCTCTCCCTGTGTTAAATAGACAGCTATGAGGCCTCTGCAATTCTTTGTGTGTCTGCTGTCACAGCTCTTTAGTTTCATACTTAAATTAAGGTAGCTGAGAAATACTTCAACCTGTTTGATTTTTCTGCTTCCCTGCTCAGCACTGTTTTGTCCTTTGTTCAAATCTCTGTTAATTCTCTGTATCACCTGGTCCCCTGAGCAACTGCTCATTTGATGTTGGGAAGGAAATTAATTTAGCAGTGTTTTTTTTAATCCTCATTCTATGCCTGATAATGTAAATAATGTATGCGCTACCAAAGGAATATGCAATTACTCCATTGTGCTGCTAAACAAAACCTTAGGACCTAGGTTTTGATGATGGCAGGTAGGAAGACTCATGCTGATGATTTTTTTCTGTTCTTCATGCTTTTGGTCATATGTGCTCTTTATCTCTGGTATTGTTTGACTTGTTAGCTGACTGATAGCTTTCATTTCTAAAGAAGAAAATCATTCTCCGAATCCGTGATAATCAAAAGCCTCAGATAAGTAAATTTCATTGTGTCATTATATCATAATAGCACTAACAAAAATAAAATAAAGAAATCCAAATATCTTCACCATCATTCAGATGAGTTAGTGGCTGGGTGAGTGAATATCTGAGGCTCCAAGTGTGCTTATGTTTTGCTAAGAAGTCCTTGAATTCTGATTGATTATTTTAAATGTTCTGATTTATTCCTCATAAGTTCATCACATTCATCTTAAATATATTTACCAGTTAAGTTTTGTGTTTGTTCTCTGTGACTGGTCTGGATTCTGACATCAGGTTACATTTTTGTAGGAGGTCTAAGGCCTCCTCTGCAACCAGCTCTTGCCATTATCTGGGCAAAAGAAAATGTTCTGAGAAGTCATCCCTGATAAATCTGAAAAACATTTATACTTCCAAAATGGCCTTTTCAGTTCCAAGAGAGAGTAATAACTGTTTTGGCTACATGCTCCATTAGCCTAGTTATGGTTATTAACCACAGTAAGGCTAAGAGCTTCAATTAATAAGATGCAAAGTTAGAGCCCCAGGAACATTTCTAGTAGTGAAGAAAATATGAATATTTATCAGGGGCCAAATTTAGCTCTTTACAGAGAAAGGTAAAACCAAAATAAATAAAAAAACCCAAACAACTAATCGTGTACCTGAGGTAAAATACTGACCTAAATGGCCAGATTTTTACCCAGAGTCTTTTGCCTTATGTTTCCTTTTAATATTCAAACAATGACAGATAAGGAGGATGCTAAATGAAGGGCTGCACACAAGGTTTTCCAAGTGCTCTGTGGCATCACAACTTGGGCTTTCAGCCCTCCACTTTACCCACCAGGGAGGTGGACGCTGTGGTGAAGAGCACAGTACTCCCAGCTCCTTTGGAGACCAGAAGAGAGGTGTTTATTGCTAAAAATACTTGTCCTACTGCACGAGCAGTCTGCATCTCACACTGCCCTTTGGGACAGCATGTTTCAAACTAATTGCAAAAGTCTGAGCATGGACAGAGAAGAGTTTTAGAAATTTGTGGGCCAGATGAGCACATTTCTGCTTTCTCCCCTTTGACATGTGGTAGCCTGTTTTTTCCATCCCCATATCAGATATGCCAGCCAGTTAATAAACTCAGGTGCAGAGCAGTAGATTGCCTGATGAAAATGAGGAATTATGTTTCACTTTCCCTGACCAGAATTTTGATTGCCACAGACATGATTAATAGGATTTTCAACCATTGCTTAAAGAAAACTGTAACCCCTAGGAAATCATTTAGCATAGGGGAATTGTAAATAACCATCAGCAAAGACGAGGGATGGAGAGTGACTGAGTGGTACCATGAGGGGAGGTCTGACATTTTATAAATGTCTCAGTGAACAAGCTAGTGAGAAAGGGCACAAACAGCCCAAAATGGACACACAACGTTGCATCAGGTGGAGCTGCAAGACACAGAGATCATTCAGAAGAATGGCGACGGACTGGGAAATAAAATCATCGCTGCAGTATCTTGGAGGAAGTAATATCACCCCTCCTTTTGAAGGGTTTGGGAAAAAACCAGATGTTCACGTTCATTTATCAAATAACTTTATTACAACAGTAAAATACAGATGAATAAACTGTAGCTGAGTGTCAATATGCCAAGCAGGAAGGAATTGCACTGCATTCTCAGAAAGCACTTTTGAAAAATAAGCATTTTGTCTTCTTCATGTTTGAAGTTTCTAACACTCACTTTTGAACTGGAGCTGTGGAAAGAAGCAGGACTCAAGGGTAAAAATTCTAGGGACCGTGGTTTCCACTGATATATGCAGCTCTGCAGTCTTCCTGCATAAGACATGCTGCATGTGGGGAAGGGGAAGTCAGTCTTAGCCCACACAACTCCACTGGCACTAGAGCTCTTCAGGCCTGCGTTCTGGGGAAGGTGAGCCTTAACGATTTGATTTTGGTAAGCAGGAAAGGGCTGGCTTTGGCAGGAGCCCCCCTGTGTTGGGAGTGCCCACGGGTACCCCGGAATCCTGAATCGCTGGGAGATCTCCTGCAGGCACCAAGCAGCACAGGGGTAGGTGAGGAGCTCTGCCTGGCTGGCTGGCTGGTAGCTCAGACCTCCCAAATGTGTCAAGGCATTTGCCACCCTCCCATCACCCTCCCTTCATTAAGTTTGCCTTAGTACATCTGCAGTCATGCTTTCAATACTCCTTTCTCAAATTGTGTCTTCTCCCCAGCTCTGACCAGGCCGATGAGTCGCTGTGGGTCAGCGTAAGCGGTGCCCTGCTTTCTTGTGCTTGGCAGGGGAAATTTCTCTTCACCAACACAAGGGAAATGCAGGAATTGCACTTCAGGAGCTTTTATTCCTTTATCTCTTTCACTATATATTTGGGTAATTCTTTGTCAGCAGAAATGGCTTTTGATAGGCTTCCTGCTTGTACTTTGTTATTTTGGGGATTCTGCATCCCTCCACTGAGACCATTTGGTCCTTTTCTCTCTGAATGCCTTCCAAAGGGGAATCTTTCCACCACCTTCAGTGAGATCTCAGACCGTGTCCACCTTTCTCCACCCACCGCATTCCATCCTGCTTTCCCCATGGCAGCCCTTCCTCCTCAGTCTGCTTCTCCTCCCACCTCTCTCTGATTCTCAGATTCCCTTTTCAGCCTGCTCATCTTTGCAGTTCCCACCTCCATCCACTTCCCTGCATCCCTCTGTCCAGGCGCTTCACGATCCCCTCACCCCACCACTCCCTCCCTCTGACACTCATCCACCAGCCCTGGCACTTGTCCCTCCTCAGCTGCAGCCAGACAGCTCCCTCCTTCAGGAGCTTTCAGGTGATTGAAAAGACATGGCAAAGAGACTCCTTGTATGGATCTGTGGGGCTTGACTCCATTCCCAGAGGGCTTGGCTGTTCCTGAAGTGCTTGGTTTCCTCAGGGGGAGTGAAAGTGCTCCCAGAGAGGTCACCAACATCTACATCTGGCCAGGACAGGAGGCACCCAGTGAGGAGAAACTCCTGGAAAAACTTTATCTGTTGTGACCTTGCAGGTTTTTCTAAGGATGTGCAAGTGTGTTTTTTCAGGCAGCCCAGATTTTAAGCTCTGCATAGGTGGGAGGCAGCCCAGAACTGATGGGGTTGGCGCTGGCACCTCCAGATGGGTCACACACCTGGACAGAAGGGCAGGAGGGACAAGAGTCTTACAGGAGAAATTACTTGAAATTTCAGCGTTGGAAAACAGTTTCATCAGAGTCCTCTTTGTGTCAAAACAACAAGAGCAGCTTGGGGTTTTTTCCTTAAAAAAAAAAAAATTAACCTGTAATAGCTGGAGTAGGAATCTGCTGCCTGAACAGACAAGAGCTGCCATTCATTCAAACATCTCATTGTGGCACCTCATAATGAGAATTCTGGGCAGTGTTAACAACATCAAATATTCTTGGGCAACCTGTCAGAGAGACTGGATGTCAGCTGTACAGCAAAATACAATTCCAACCTAGTTATGGGCCTTCAGAAGGAGCCTCATGAATATGTATAAAAAGTTGGAAATATGCTGTGACACCTAGTTAATTCTTCAAAATGCTGATAATTGTGCAGCCATGGCGAAGATTGACAAAATGTATGATTTCTTGGAAAAGGGTATCGCTGTTGTGAATGGTCAAGCTGAGTTAGGCACATAACATGTTATGAGAGGGTTTTCTACTCAGTAATAACATCCTTTTCCAACCTCAGTTACAGTGGCTCCATGATGCCTTCAAGACATTTGTCTGAATTTCCTGTGCCAAATGCAACATTGCTGATAAAATATTGAACTGTGTGTGGGTGCACTTTAAAAATATCTGTGTAAGACCAGAAACAAAATACTTCGGTAAAGGAAAGTATTTTCTTTACCATTTCTCATTTGATAAGATGGAGATAGCTGGCAGGGGGTGGGTATGGGTGTGGGAAGGGCAATGGACATGACTGGAGGAAGTGGAACAGTTGCAAAGAGGTTTAAAAAATAAGTCATTAAAAATCAATTGCATTTCTGAAACCTGTATGTGCTCCCCCTGTGCCAACAGAAAACCCTATGTCACTACACCCTTCCCAGTTGGTGGCCTTGCCTGCTTGACTGAATAGTTCTGGAAATGCAGAACTCTGTTGAAATGTAGTATGTATTCAGGAAGCAATCACAGGCATCACCGCTCCAAAGATATGCTGCAAAACTCCTGCAGTACTTAATTATTCTGAAGACATTGGCCCCTATTTGGTACTAATATATGTCTTAAAGACCTTTTAGTGTATCCTGTTATGTTACCAAAATGAAGGACAAATAGATAAAAGTGCTGATGAACAATTCTATGAGATGGTCATTTATACTAAAACATTCTCAGCTGAAAATTCCTGTCAGTTTGAACTCTGCTAAATGTCCCTTTGTAATAATTTTTTTTAATCATTCCTTGCATGTTATGCTTTAAATTGTTCTTTTTATGGAACAATCATGTAAACAGCACATTAAATAGAAATTGTTATATATTAGTATGACAGACATCTAGGAAAACACTCTGCAGTTTGTCTGGGTTTGGGATTGCCTTGCAATCCAGGCACGAGGCCCTGGATCTAGAGGGTCAGGCAGATGACGCTTGAGTGAAAAATCTGTCTGGAGAATCTCCCAGCTTCACTCTGTCTACCAGACTGGTCACAACCTCAAGTATTAAGAAGAAAAGAAGGATAGTTGTAGCAGGTGACTCCCTTCTGAGGGGAGCTGAGGGCTCTGTATACCAACCAGACTCATCCCACAAGGACGGACTAGAGAGAAATGCATCTGCCATCTGCCATCTCACTGGGAAGTGAAAAGAGTGCAGGAGACAGGTTTTTCTGCAGACTCTCAGCATTCACACTCTCTCTGATTCTACCATAGGTTTTCCCTACATCAGCATCCTCTGAATTGGCTGTACCATCAGATCCAACTCCCATTCCTGTTTGATCTCTATGGAAGTGAGACACTTCATTTCCTTGGAAAAGGAACTGTCTTTCTGCTGATGGTTACACAAATCCCAAATTTGTCTTCTTGAGCTTTTCTCTGCCCAGACTCACAAGCTGTGTCTGTGGTATTCAGAGGAGTGGCCTTGGAACTCATGGAAATGGTTGTGTCCTTGCTCCTAATGTGTGACATATGCAGGCTGTCTTGCTCAGCACGGTGCATTTGGGTACTCAGGGTACACTACGTCTAGTTGATGTCTGCCAGGAAAAGGCTGGTTTTGAAGGTGGCCTTTTCCTCTTGTATTTTGTGGAGATACAGCGACTCCAGGAACCAGTGCTGAGTGATACCTCTGGTATAAATTTTACCCTGGGGAGGTTTTTTCCATGACAGTTACACACAAATCTGCAGTTCTGCTTCAAATCTGCTTGCTCAAAGAGTAGTAGAATCTCCCCTCTAGCCATTAAGAAAACTTCAAGATTCCTAAACCAGAGGTGTTGGTCTCCCTGCTAAGCTGCACCTTCCTCAGGTATTGGGCAAACATCTCCACCTTTGGATTTACGGTTTAGGCATCATCCTCAGTTTGGATGTCTTTGAAGATACTCACATCCAGGCAATTCTCACATAT
>VWZG01009223.1:111611-170035 GCA_013396735.1 Grallaria varia | reverse complement strand
CCCGGCTGGCGGCCGCGTCGCCGCCGTCGGTGATGACGGCGAGTCTGTGCCGAGATCCGTACTGCCTGAGCTACCACTGCGCCAGCCACCTGGCAGGCGCCGCCGGCGCCTCCTGCGCCCACGACCAGGCCCTCAAGTCCGGATACCCCCTCGTCTACCCCACCCACCCTTTGCACAGCGTCCACTCCTCGCTGACGGGCGCCACGCCGCCCTCGCTGGCCGGCCACCCATTGTACCCCTACGGCTTCATGCTCCCCAACGACCCCCAGCCACACATCTGCAACTGGGTGTCGGCCAACGGACCCTGCGACAAGCGCTTTGCCACCTCGGAGGAGCTGCTTAGCCACTTGCGGACCCATACTGCCTTCCCGGGCACCGATAAACTCCTCTCCAGCTACCCCAGCTCCTCATCGCTGGCCAGCGCGGCGGCCGCAGCCATGGCATGCCACATGCACATCCCCACGACGGGCGCCCCGGGCAGCCCGGGCACGCTGGCCCTGCGCAGCCCACACCACGCGCTGGGACTCGGCAGCCGCTACCACCCCTACTCCAAGAGCCCCTTGCCCACCCCCGGGGCCCCCGTGCCCGTGCCCGCTGCCACCGGACCCTACTATTCCCCTTACGCACTCTATGGGCAGAGACTCACCACAGCCTCGGCCCTGGGGTACCAGTGAGCGTAGGCAGCCGGGCTTTGACACACAACACAACACAGAGTCTAGCGGTAAGGGAAGGAAGCCCTGCGAAACTTTATAAAAGTTGGAAAGGAAAAAAAAAATCTGACTTTTTATAAAATAGTGTTCATTTGAGGACTGGATCCATGAGCACTGTATTTATTTATGTTAGCTTCAAGCGGGACAACGAATCATAAAGTGCATTACTTAACTGAGCTCAATAGGTAAAAGTGGAACACCCATTGTAGAATATAAATAAAAAGATAGAGGTCTTCTCTTTAATGTTACTTTAAAATTGCTATGATTGTATTGTACGTTCTTATTTAATGTCTCATTGAAACAAAAAAATTTACATGCATGTTTGTTACTAAAAAGCAACTCGCAATTTGTCAGTTATAATTTCAAATTGCAATTATTTTTAAGGTGTATACCCTTGAAAGAGAATTGGTATTTTTTTGTATGTATTCTGGAAGAAAAACAAAAACAATTCTATTCCAAAAACCTCATTTGCCTTATTTTGTTCTTTAAAAGGAACACTTAACTATTTTTAATTTTTAAGTCCACCCTGTGAAAAGGGTTAAATAAGGTTTACGTCATGTACTAAAATAGACAATGTATCGCTTTAAAGATTAAATTCCGTATATTTGATGTATTAAAAGGTTTTACCTTTTTTTTTTTAATATGCTTTGATTCTATTATAAAGCCCGAGTAGGTCTTGGATGAAGGCAACTGCTAATTTCTCCTTAAGCGTTTATTCAATTTTAATTAAAAATTGAAAAAAAAAAAAGTTTTTTTTTATTGTAACCCCAGGGCTCTCTTAAAAAATAATCAGACTGAGTTGGGTTTTTTTTTTCCTCTGCTACAGTATTTGTTGGCACGAAATAGGAAAACTGAGAATCGCTTAAATCTCTTTCTTAGGGCAGGTAAACTTTTTTTAAAAAATGTCTTTTTCTGTGAAAAAGCTGATTTTTAAACCTAGTTTTCAAGTAATTCTTTAGAAAGAAACAGGGAAGGCAAGACTGATTTGTAAAAATGTAAGACAATTATCCGAAAGCTATTTTTTCTTTTTTTCAATGTAATGTGTTCATCTCTTTCGAAATGAAAAGTTCAGAAACAATTAGGGAAGCACTGTTTGAGCTCATCCAGTTATTTTCAATTTCTCTCTTCAGTTTGCACAGCAGCACAAGCGATCATCGCCCAAAAAAAACCCCAGACACCTCTGAAAACTCATTTTCTTTAGAAATGGAAGGGACGGGGTGGGGGGGTGGAGGAGGAAAAGGGGGAAAAAAAGCGCCATCCGTTATTTGGTCCGAGTTTGCTCTTTACTGAAGTGCAGTGCCAAACTCGACGTGTTACCGAGAGGGGCTGCCCCTGCCTGCGCCGCGTCTCTGCCTCCCCAGCCCGAGCTTCCCTACCGCCCAAGGGTCACCGCCCGGCTCCGGCTCGTCGTCCTGCACTCAGGTAGGAGCGGAGGCTGCCATGGAAAAACCACGGCAGCTACCGAAACTGCGGAACAGACCGCTGCAGCCGCGATAGTCGGAAAAGCGATACCCAAGTCCGTAAAGGCATTGCCAGCGAAGGGCTTTGCCCCGCGGTGTACCAGGCGCTTGCAGGCAGCGGCTCAGGCGGAGCCGAGTCCCCGCTGCCCCTCGCTCAGCCCCTCTCCCCCCGCTGCCGCCTGCCCTCGCCCCGGCCCCAGCGCGAACCGCTGGCGGCGGGGGGGGAAAGTTGCAAGCGGCGACTTTGCTTGACAAATCGCTGCGTTTTCTCCCTCGTTCCGGATTCCCCCTACAATATAATTACTGTTCAAAGTTTCCCGTGGTGCCCAGATGCTAATTAGTCTAATACATTTACTCCAGATAATTAGTGGAAGTTAGCGTTAATGTGCGAAGGCGAGAAAAGCAGCAACCTAATGGAGTTGCAGCGCTCGCCCTGGCACGGTGCGCTTGCTGGGGCCGGGATGCACATGGGGACACGCCGGGTACTGGGCCGCGCTGCGGCTGCTTTGGGACGCTGTCCGAAAGCGGCACGGGAAATGCTTTGTGTTTTAACCAAATATATTGTCACTGCCCCTCCACCCCCCGCCGGCCTTAAATGGAAAAGGGACCATTGCGACTCTGCTTTTGGGAATGTAAAACGGGCTCTCATTATGAATTGATGAGTTAGAAAAAGGGAGGAGAGGGCAAGGCTGTTAATTGCACCAAGTAAATTTTAGTAATAAAATAGGAAGAGGATACAAACACAGCAAGTAATCGAAAGAAGGGCTTCTCGGGTAGGGGAGATGGTGATAGAGGATTCATCCAGCGAGTCCGAGAAAGGCAGAACAGGCTCGCAGTTCTCTCCCTACGCCGCACGCCCCCCGCCCTCTCCCTGCAGCCCAGCCAGACTGCCCTCCCCGCTTCGCTATTTTAAACTACTCTTAATTCGAGGAAAATTACATTTCAGGCTCCATCTGGGTATGCAAGCAATAATTACAGATTTGCCGCGATTAAAACACACCACCATCGCCACGCTCCTCTCCTATTCATGTATTTTACAATTACGGATCCCTAACAGCTGCAGCTCAGACTTCGCTGGCCAAACCCCATCGGCCATCAGGTGCTGCAGGGATGGTTTTGAAAAGAATGAGAGAGGCATTTCTGTGTCCTGGAACCCTAACTACAGTTTTGTGGATTTCAGCTCTTAAAAGTTATACACAGATGTTGCTGATGCAAGTGATGAAATGAACACTTAATGTTATTACTGTTTTGCTCAGATACTGTCCCGGAGATTAAAGAAAAATTAAAATAGCTTATTTTATATGTAGAGTGGCGGTAAGGAGGTCTCTCTTCTAGTCTTATTAAGTATTTGACCTGGCAAGTGCCACCTAGGATTTTGATACAATCTAGGAAATTCGCCTTTTTTTTCTAATAGAGATTGACTTGTGGACATTAATGTTTTTAGGTAAAAGGACTGCATTTATTATTCCTCCCCTCCTCCCCGTTCTTACTAACTGGATGGGTTGTGGATTTGACAGCAGCCGCTGGTCCATGCCACCGAACTAAAATAATTTCACATTGAAAAACCAGCTCGAGAGGACAAGCAACAGAAGGGCAAAACCCATCAAAACCCGAAACTGTGATCAATCTGACCAGAGTCAGGCATACATTAGTTTAAATTAAACAGTTTCGTCTCTCTCACAAATCTTTTTTGAGCATTAAAGATAAACTCATGTAATATTTAAATCAACTCTTGTCAGATGCTAAGTGCAACTGAAGAACCAAAATAAAAATTAATGCATTTCCATCCCCTCTAGAAAGCTTACTCTGAATGCCACTTCGACAAAATACTTCTGATAAGCAAAGCTTAGAAAAGAAAGGTCCTGTTTATCTTATCTATGGGGAAATGTAATTAAGGTAGTTTTATGAAACAATAAAACACCAGACTCCACAGACAGCAAAGGAGTCTCTGTAATATATCTGAGCCTATATAGGCATATGTATCTTGGCTTATGTGTACAAGCCCACACCAAACATGTGCATATACGTTTTCTGGCCTGATGTTAGAGTGCAAAATATATGCTAGAGCTAAAATAGGGATGCCTTTACTGCGCGAAGATTTTCCTCAGCAATTAGAGACTCCATTTTCTAAGACCAGAAAGTCACCCACCGCCCATCCACTACCTTTGAAACCACCCTCAGCGCAGCCAGCAAGGTGCACCCAGCGTGGTGACTGGGGCTGATCCTCCTCTCTAATGCGAGGTTTGTAATGTTCTGCCCACACCTCCCGTCGAAATCACCCAGGCAAAGGGAATCCTGGGAGGCCCAAACTTTCTGAAACAGAAGTAAATGTGCATTCCTAGCCTATAAAAACATTGATCAAACTTCCTTCTTTCATACTTAGAAAAGATGGACAGCAATGCTGCCTTGTTACAATACTGTTGGCTCTCATTTTAGCCTTTCAGTAGAGCACAGTTTAGGGGTTTTTTTGTGGCCTTTTTTTTCCTTCGATTTTATTTGGTTTTGCTTGTTTGTATGTTTAGTTTTTTTGTTTTGGTGGTTCATTGCGTTTTGAAGTTTGTTTTTTTTTTTAAGTAACAAATCTAGAGTGGAGAATTGCTAGAGTTACTAGCATCAAATCTTCTTTCCATACTGACTTTTTTTTTTTTTTATAATTTCGGACTTCTCTGACCACATGCTGAGACATCCCGCCACCCCCGATTCTTTCTGCACCATGAAGCATGGCCCGCACTACTTCACGAACAGACCTGAGGCAGGCAAGCAACCAGTCCTGATCAGAGGTGTCTAATCTCTGCCAAATCTCTTTTTCGGCTCACTCAGAAAATTCGGGGCAGACAACCTTTTTTTTTTGAGATAAAACTTTGTTGCAATGAAGCACAGAGGTGTCAGAAGAAAAAAGACGGAGCCCGAGTCCGTATGCTCTCACCTCTTTGGAGGTGGAATGCTTTGGCAGCAGAGACGCGGTTGAAATTTGAGTAGATTATACATTTGAGCTTGTGCATAAATGCGAAAAGACTGTCCTAATGTTAGATATTTCTCCATCAACATCAACCAGGTGCTGCTGCTGCAAAAATCCCACCTCCGGCCGCTTGCTCTGTTCGTATGTGCGTGCACAGCGATGCACAGACTTTGTTCTCTCTTCATGTCTGAAATTCATCAGCCGCTCCCCACTCGCAGCCTCCCCCTAACACCCCCCTTCCCCCCGTCCCCTACGTGAAAAAGAGTGAATCCGTTCAGGCTTTGAATATTGTAAGAAGCCTTGTGTGTATTTTTTTTTTAGTCTTCAAATGAATTAAAGACAACCTGACAATGCTGTCATCTGTCTTCAACGTCACATCAAGGCAAGAAGTAATGATAACAGAGCAGCAGAAAGACGCCCACTGAAACCTGGAGGATATATACACACATATATATATACACACGCATATATGCCTTGAAACAGTTTGAAAGAGAACAAAATTAGATTAACGCTCTAAGGCTACGGCAGTAAGAACGTGTGGGATTTTTTTGTTGTTGTAAGTGTGTCTAAGTGCTTCATCTTCCCTGCCTTATTTTGTGAAGCGCGTGCTACTCGATCCAAACCACTTCTGTGGGATCGGACAAGACGACGAACAGGCACATTCCTCGTTCCCAAACTACCACGACCAATGGAAGCACAAAAAACACCTCCCCTCCCCCGTTTCAGGTTCACGTTCCAGTTAATAACAAACGTTACTGCTCTCCCGAGGCGCGGGCCGGAGCGGGCACGCTCTGCGCGGGGGCCCACGCGGGCGCGTTGTGCGGGCGGCGCAGCTGCCCGAGGAAGAGGCGCTGCCCCCCGGGAGGAAGAGGAGCGGGGGCTGCTCCCCTTTGTCTCCGTGGCCTCGGAGGTCGCGGCGCGCTCCCGGCCGCCAGGCGGCGCTGACGCCCCCGCCGGAGCGCGGGGCAGCGGGAGCGCGCCCGGCTCGGCCCCGGCCCGATAGACCTCGGTGGTTCGGGGCACAGGAGATCTCTGATCTAATCCAGAGAGAAGTATTGCACTACAAATGGATTCACCCAGATAAAAACAGATAGGCCGGACTGTAAAAAAAACCTGTGGTGGTGGTGGTGGCTGGGTTTGTTAGTGTTTTGTTGTTGCGTTTTGATAATACTTTTTTTTTTTTTTAATCATGCTTGTAATCTCGTTCTCTCTGAAGGGTAAATAAATTGCAGTTGTATGAAAAACAATTGGTGCTACATGTGTTCATAACAGATGGGATCTTATCACAGTTTAACTGTAATAAATTCTGACTTCTGGAAATTGTAATCTTTACTCCATGCTGTATGTCTTTTCTACTGTAATAACAGGGCTACAAACTCCTGAGAGTAAGCAGAAAAGTTTTCGGTGCTAGGGTTTCTCGAGAACCAGGGCACGCTCCTGAAGCCTCTTCACAACTGTGTCTTTCAAAGTTTCCGCGAAAACGCGCCCGAAAATCAAAAGGCAGAGAAAACCCTAGCAAATAGGGAGGCAAACAGTTGATCCTTCCACCGCTGAGTAACGTTACTTACTAAGGCCGGTGATAATAGCCCTTAAAATACATGCAGAAAAATTAAGAATGAGCTTTCTATGTGGAGAAACCCTGGCAAATGACAGATCACGCTTTGCTTTACGAAGAGAGAAAAACGTCAAAAGAAGAAACCGAGCCCCCGAAGAAGCGAGAACCAAACTTTAGATTAATCCCCCTGAGCTTCAGCTCACAAAATTAAAAAATAAATTTGAATAACCACCGAAAGGATAAAATTATAGTAATAAATTGTCCATATTCACTGAGGCTGCGGGACTAATTATTTTCACCATCTCGGCTTCCCATTGCTGTTTATCAAGTCGCAGGATAAATGCTTGTAAATCCATTACATTTCCATAAATTCTTTCACCGCTTTCTTTTTGGCCAATGCTTTGGCAACATTAACTGATTTTACTGCACTTTCTGAAGTCACTGTTTATTAAACTCAAGCAAGTTCGCTCTGAAAGCGCTGGATTTTTTTCCATGGAGATACCAAACCCGTGAATGGGAATTACTGAGGCTCTAGTCTCTGCTGTGATCTTGATGGCAATTGCGAACTGCAAATTACAAGTCTGTAATAATCTACGCTGTTACAGAAAACAGCCCCTTTATCGCTGGTGAAAAATTAGTCTAAAGCCAAACACCACCTTTTCCCGTTGTTCTTAAACGGGGGAGACATGAAACGCTACTGGACGATAGGGATCAAACACACTAAGAAATGCTTTGCGAATCTTATACGTTAGTCGGTGGACCGCAGTTATTTTTAGGAAAGGATTTTGGATGTGTAACTAGAAGTTCAATGTAATTTAGCAATGAGTACACAACCTTCAGGTTTCTAAATCCTTCTCCCTTTTTCCACAGTCGTCTTAAGAAAACTGGACCCAACCAGCTTTAAACTGATTAATGATTTCTCACTTAATATCAGCTGATTTCCAGCTCCTTTACCTGTCACGCTAGCCCCCGTGATCATCATTTTAAGGCGTTAAAAGCTGACGCTTATGTTCAGAGCTCTCTCCCCCCGCTCCACCCGGGCTGTGCAGCCCCAGCCCGGGCAGGGGTCCCCTCCCCAGGGCGATCCCGCGGCGGGGGCGCCTTCGCCCAGTCCCTCGCCAGCTGTGACCGTCAGACCTGAACAGCAGCGGCCCCTCCGCCAGCGAGGTCCTGCGGAGTCACCGCGAGGTGATTCACTGACGCACGAGTCTCGTAAAACGCATAGGGGTAATTACTGCGGATCACAGGAGACACGCAGAACTGTCTCTTTCAGGTACGACCGCAGGATGTCGGTAATTATGAACTTATCCCTCATATTACAAGTTCAGCGTTTGTACCCTATCCTTGGCTAGCCCAGCCATTTTAGTCACATAAGCTGATACCCACGAAGACGTTTAGCAAAAGTAAACGCATCAGTTGATAGTCATTATTTGCACTGGGAGCGAGACGGGAAGGATAGGGAAGGACAGCCCGAGAGATGCTCCCTGCCTGCGCCTCGGCCCCGGGGCGGCGGGCGGGCAGCGCAGGGCTGGGCTCGGGCCGGCCCCAGGACCAGCCGCGGCACCTCCGCGGGGCCCCACGGCCGAGACGGGGCACGAGAGAAGGGCCGGGGTGTGTCCCCGCTCCCTGCCTTCCTTCTGTGTGGGACGCGATGGGGCAGCGCTGCAGGGGCTCGCCAAGCCAGCAGCACTCGGTTTTCTCAGGCCAAAGCGTCCTGTTTGGACAAGGGCAACTCTGCAGTGCATCCACTGTCATAGCGTTAGAGGGGTCGGTTCAGCTGCCACTGGGACAGACAATCCGGGTGTGAGGACACACACACTGTGCAAGGCAAGTGATTCCACTACTAACACCCTTTCAGCCATCACAAGACCTAAAGCTGCAGCTGCAATATAATGGTTTAGTTTCACTGAAGTTAGTAAGCATCAGCCCAGATTCTCAAACACACCGGTCTGTCTTACAGTTGCAGGGAAATGCCTCCCCTTTTGTACAATTTACAGCTCTTAATCTTCTCTTTGTGAAGATGTATTTTTTTTTCCTACCAGGAAAGATCAACTGCTACCATCATCTGTCTGCATTCTTTATCCATGCTTGAAGTACTTGTCTTGAGGCAAAGGAATATGTATCAGTTCCCTGATCTGAAAGGTTTCAAACCCACAATCCTCACTTCTTATTAGGATTCCTCATCACCTGGCTATTCTAATGTGGGAAAAGTCTCCATTCTCTCCTTTGAAGGCATTTCACTTTGCATAAAAATGCACTGAGCCAGAGGGAAAGAGAAGGAAGGAACAAGACCATTTAGTCTACTGGTTATGGGTGCTTGCCAAAACCCGGAGCTCGGGGTCCCCCAGTCAGCGCTCAGATCTAATTTGTTCCCATCCAGTCTCTCTTTGTCCAAGAAAAGGCTTTAAAAATTATATACAGAATAGGTAACACTTGCAACATGCCCTTTCCACCCAAGATGGTAATTAGAAGAGACTAGTCTCCTACTCTTCTCAGGTGGAAGAAGAAAAAATCCAGATCTGGATAAAGACCTAACTTAATGGGGAACTTTGCATCATCATTTTTTCAAAGAAAATAAAAACCCCCATGGCATGTTAGGTGACAGCAAGCTTTGCCTGACAAGACTTTAGTAAAAAGCAATATTTCCCTCTGCATGCATTGATTATAGAGCAAAGAAAAATTGGTTCTTGTAGTACAGTTCCTGGCTGTGCAAGTAAAAATATTTCTCCTCTTTGGCCTGTATTTTTGTTAGCCTGTCCCACCCTGTATGGAGCCACTGGTGACCATCCTCTCTAACCTGCTCACCACTGCTACCATCAGGCTACCAGAGAAATTCACTGATGGAGACCAAAACAAACACAGTCAAAATTTTACTTATCCCTACATATTTTTACTACAAGAATAAATTAATTTTGTCAACTTCTAAAGAGAAAAATAATTACTATATAACCACTTTCCATCATGAAATACTTGAGCTCATGAGTCTGAGAGCATTCATAAGATTTTTTTTTGGTCCTACTTCTCTTTCCAATTCCCCTACTTTTGCAAGATTACAATTTCCTTAACTATGTATTGCACCAGCAGGCCCAAGGAATGTGTTTCAGATAAAACAGATGAGTAGAAATAAGTGTGTGGGGGTTTTGTTTTATTTATTTATTTAAGAAGGATCAGCTGCTAAATGCATTTCAGTAGAGGTGTCAAACATATGAGAGCAGATCACATTTATAATTATAGTTTTCAGGCTGACTTTACTGAGTTAGGGTAAAATGTTATGCCTGATCAAAAGCAGATACCCTATATACATCAATAGCTTTATAAAGAGATTGAGAAAGGAATTTAGACCAGATGGAGCAGCTAATTTTTCTAGTTTAACTGTATGATTTGGTTGAGAAACAAATGGTTGTCAATGTATCTACACATCAGGTACTGACAAGTACTCTGAGAAAACTGGCTGCTCAAAGTGCCACAAACATGTTCTAGAGTTTCATTAATTGGGAGCATGTTATAGCAGGTCTTACCTCCTCAATGAACAGTCAACACTTTTAATACAATTTTAATGTAGCTATTTCTAAAGTAACTGAGTAAGAATGATACAATTTCCTACATGTAGATACTATCAAAGTAGGTAAAAATATTGCTTAACTCTACCCCTACTGATAATTTAATCCCTATTAGAGAAGGTACTTGTGAATCATCATAGCTGTGTATGTACAAGGTCACAGGTTATGAAAAGAGCTAGCTCTGCAAGGGGGAAAATATTTATTCTAACTAAAACACTTAAACTTGTATAAACATGGTGTTCCACATGGTTAATTGTGTTGGCTGGTTAATGGGATTGTGTCAATTTACATTTATACTTTTAAGCTATTAAAACTTTCACACACCCTAAGTCCACAATGTAATGTGAAATTCTAGTCAGCCTGAAATCAGCAGAAGTTTTCCAGCAATCCTAAGAAAGGCGGGATTCCTCCTGGGACAAAAGAAGCCCTAAAGCTTGCAAATTCTAATTCCACATGCAACACAGTTGCACAATTCATGACAATTTGGGAAGGGGCTTAGTAGTACCTTGAAGCAAACTATGGGATTTTTGGTTTTCTGTCTGTGATGTGAAGGTTTAGATGACAAAATCTGAAGTAACCGTGCAAGGTATGGCAGTAGTAAATGGGCAAAAAAGAAAACATTGAACACCTATATGGAGCAGAATAGGTTTTGGCCATTGTAGCACAGACACAGTCAACTTGGAACTGATGCCTGTCAAGGTAATAAGAGCATGGGGAGTCTAATCAGCACATCTGTCTGAGCAGTCATTTCTTATGTTTTCCTCAAAAAATTACTGTATTTCAGTGATGGGTAAGATATGTGCATTTTTACTTTGTGTTATTTACACAGAAAAGTCTCATCCGGGCCTTTTCCCAGGGGGAAAAAAAAAAAAAGAATAATGTTTTTAACTTGACTAAAAAACTCTCTTAAAATTCCTTTAAATTAATAAGAAAATGAAGAAAAATGTAAGATTCTAGAGGTCTAGTCTTGTTTTGTTTTTATGCAGAGCACCTCTGAAAATATCTACATTTGTTGTGATAACTAGTAATTTTGGATGAATCAAAGCAATAAAAACTAAATTATTGCATGAGTAATTTAGCTCAGTTTTTTAATGCATAGGTACACAGACTAGTTTACATACTAACTTGAGTACCAGCAGAATAAGGTAGTGAGTTTTGCATTTTGAAAACAATTATTACATAACAATGTTATTCCATCATCTAATAAATGTTAAGCTCATTTGTGCAATATTATTCCAGTCTTTTTGTTGCAGACATTAAAATAAGAATGAGCATATTTCTGTGAAATCTCTTTTGATGTATTTTGTAATAGTTTGATTCTGGAAAAAAAAAAATGTTGTGAGTTTTAGAACAGATAAAAGGAAACTATGCTCTCCACACCCACATCACAAGCTGCCCTTAGGAATGCAAGTACATACAATTCTGGAAGTGTAATAATCACCATCTTGCTCATTACCTGGGACCTCCAGGGCTGAATTACAAACCTTTACACCTCAAGTTAAATATCCTAGCAAGCAGCTGTAGCATATTCATATCCGCTGTTGGCCAGATGCAGCCACAGAGTGGGAGGCATAGCACAGTGAACAGAGGGCTGCACATGCACACCTATTCAAAACCAAGTTAAAGATTGGCTAGAGACTAATCAATTTTATAGGCTAAGAAATTGATTTTCAGAGAAGCTGAACTACAGGTGCTCAAGTCTGTTAAAATAAAAAAAAAAAAATCAGCTTAACTCTGGTGGTACTATTAGCAGGGGGTTCACTGCAGCAGAGGAAACATGGGAAACACTACCTTAGACTCTGGTATTCCCTAAGTCAGGGTCCATTGTGTGCAGCATGACACAGTTAATTCTTTTCCTGGAGTGGTGGCTAAGGACATTTGTTTATAATCACAAAACTAGGGATGAAATGGACTACAAATATTAATCCATAGCAGTGACATTTGGTTATTTTTGAATGGAACGTACAATACACTTAATCAAATCCTTATCAAAACAATAAGAGGTGACAAGGTGCATTATATCTGTATTACTGATAAGTACTGAGAATATTAGCCAGTTGCAGAGCTCAGCTCTGAACCAAGTCAGACAAAACTGATATAAGTTAGTCAGGAGATCAAATTAAGTAAGTGGGTCTCTAAATGTTTAGGTCTCAGAAGGGCAAACTCTGATATAGTTACATCAGCTGGAATGAGGAGCTAATAGATTGAGTAGAGAGCAAAGTCTTACCAATACTTCACACAAAGAGCGTTTAAGTAGTCAAGAATCTACATTCTAAACTCAGTAAAAAGAAAAAAGAAACCCAGACAAAGGTACTCCAAGCCTAACTGGATGCACTACCACCTCAAGAAAAAAGTTACATGTGAAAAAAGAAATAGAAGGAATGCTTGAGAAAAAAAATAATCCACTTTTGTGTGCTCATCGGTACTTAACTGAGAAGCACAGGGCGAAGAAAGAACTGGCAAGAGAGAAGCTGTGTAAGTCTTTGCAAAGGATATTGAAATGGATGAAGATATTTTTTCAGTTACATAAGTGAAAGAAAGAGATTAAGGATAATACAGGCACGTTCCAAACCTCAAATTAGTTTGTTGTATTTATTTAAATAAGGACAATACTAAGCATGGAGTGAAAGGGAAACAGCTGATAGGAACAACACTAGAGAATAAATATCAGGGGAGATAGAAACAAAATCTAATCTTGTGTAGCCCCAAATTCAAGTAGTTCAGTTAATCTCCACTCCAATTCAGAACTCAAGAATATGAAACCACAACAGTACCAAGGATGGACCTTTTACCAAACTTAAACAAAACAGAATTAGCACAAAACAAATAAAAAGTATTATAAGAAGGGAAATATGATGCCTGAGATTGATATTATTATTATTCATATTCCAGTAATGGCTGAGACTTTGCAATGACAAGTTGAAAGCAAAAACACACAGAAAATGAATAAAAATATTTAGAACATATAGCCTGGGATTATTCAAAGAAGATGACAACACACTAAACTTTAATTGATTTAAAAGTAAACCTCAAACCTCAGCATTATGTTCTAAAACAGCATAAACTGTGTAATTTTGCAACGTTAATAGGACGACTCTGCTAAAATACAATGACTGTGGATCACCACCATATGGCAACAGGTGCAACTTCCCACACCTTCACAAATGCTATTGATTTTCCTTGTCTCTATTGGAAGAGCCCGAAATACTGCATACAGTCTAGTTGCCTGTGTTCAAGAGATTAACTGGAACTAGAGTAGGGAGAAGAGAAGAACTGTTAGAAAGATGAGGGCAATGGAAAACTTATTTTATGAAATGAGATTAAACAAGCTTGATTTGTTTAGTCTACTATAACAAAAGCTGAGAGAGGATGGGATTGCTGTGTAACTGTTAGTTAAAAAGTTGAGAGAGAGAGAGAAAAAAAGGATTATTTAATTTAAAAGAGAATTTTGGCATGAGACCAAATGGACTCTAGCTAGCCATTATTTTTTTTTTATGTGTATGGTGGTAGCTCATTGTTTTTGACTCTATACCAAGTCAGTTCCAATGGCAAATGGCTCACCAGCAATGTTGTTAAAAAATCACACAGCCATCCTCTGGGAATAAACCACACAACTGATGGAGAACAACACACTTCAAAAGCAAATTATCCAATGTGATGGCTGCAATAGGGAGAGGAGGACTCGGGAGCCCAACAAGTGCTGCTCTGTTCTAAAGCCTCGCACGATGGTGGAGTTGGTAAATAAGATTAAACCTTCCATGACTAAATAACATTTTTGTGATGGGAAGAACTGCATGGTACCTATGGCTAGGCAAACAATAGTCTAAAACTTGTCTGTTTTCCCTTCTAACACTTAAGAAGCCCCAGCTTGTTTTTTAACAACACAAGAAAGTCACAAAACAACAAGTTAGAGACAATCACATTACATATCAAAGAGCTACAGAACTCCCTTCTGAAGAGGAAAGCCATTCTGACAAAAATATTGCTTTTTCCTGTGGAAAATGAGTTACTAGCAAAACCCATAAAACCTTAAGTCAAACACATCAGCTTTTATATTTTTAAACAAAATAAACCTGCCAAAAATAATTCTCCCTTGAAATGAAATGCAATACTGAAAACTACATAAATAACAAACAACCTAAAGGCTACTCTGAAATGAAAATTAAAATCCTTTGTTTTAAAGGAAAACAGAACTTTATAAAGGCAGTTTACTTCCCATAGTAAAGGAAACAGCACTTGAACCAAAGAAGACTTACATAGATGCTGATTTGTAAAGGGATTTTTCTTGACATGTTTTAAAAAGGTCTGAAAGAAGTTCATACGACAACAAACATTCCTCAGAGAGAAAAAAAAGCCAATCTAATTTCTGCTGAGACACTGACCTGCTCACAGTGCTGGTGGGTGCTCCCCACAGGCCGCACATGAGGCTCTTCCCACAGGGCCGAGGTGTGAGGGACAGCTGAGGATCAGCCCCGTACCTGCCCCTCACAGCCCTCCTTTCGCCAAGCAGAAAATGGCCGCTCCTTCCGTCTTCCCAGGCACTGAAATGCTCCACATCCTCCCAGAAGACATTCCTGCCCCTCTGAAGAGGAGCCCACTGTGAGGAGGGTTGATCTTTGCCAGGTGAGCAAGTCAAAGTGCACAGTCCCTCTCAATTTGCCCCATTAGTGTTAGTCAGTGCCCCCAGCTGGGGATGGATGTCGGCGACTCGGCAGTTTATGAGGGGGCTGTAAATTCTGGGAGATGCCTCAGGGGCCGTGCCCAGGCGTTGTACACCTCAGGCTGGGTTTCCTTTCTTCAGTAAGGGGGGAGGGACACACACAACCTCCCCACTCCTGATGCCATGGCTGATACCACATGTGCTTTTGGGCCTTTGCTGCTGAGGGGAGGTGGTGGAGAACCTTCTAGAAGCCTGTGGGAGCAACAGGGAGTGGGGGCAGCAAACCTGGTGGACAGAGCCCAGGTGCTCGTCAGCTGTGCCCATCGCCTCAGACAGCACGTGCGGCTGCAGGAGCCACTTTTACAGCCAATGCAAGTGGGAGTGGGCATTTTATGTAGTAAATAATGTGCTGCTGACATGCCAGCCCTGAGGAAAACTCCAGGTCTAAACACCCCACATGCTGGTTAGTCTCCTCTTTCCAGCCAGCTGAGGGACCCTGCATTTATTAGGATGAAGGAAGGGTGCTTTGGATTGCACACGTGTTGAGTATCTCTCATATACAAATGAGACAGCCAGGCCTTGGTAATTCCTCTTTTCCTGGACAGTTTTTACCTTGAACACTGTGGAACTGCTGCTCTCTGAAATTAACACTGAGCTTGTGCAAGCGGAGTGACAGAAGTATGGGTTGCATCATTCCTCAATAGTTCTTTATTTTATTGTGCCCTATATCAGAATAGCCAATAATTTTTAAGGCTGATGACACATATTTAAAGAATGAAAATTTACCTGAAAAATGAGGAATTCTCCTGTTCACTGGTCCTATTTTGGAAAGCTAGAATGCACTCCTCAGCAAGAAAACTAATTGGTCTTGGGCTTACGATTCTGAAAAATGGTATCACTGAATGTGTAGTGCCCAATATCTATAGTGTGCTGTGACATTAAACAAGGTGCAGAGTCCTGCCCACAGCACATAAACTGTAAATGTGATAACAGAACTGACCTCTTCGTTTCAGTCTGCTGTGGGAAAGACTAGGTTAAAAAAAAGCTGACCCACCTTCATGGGTTCCTCAGGAGTTGCTCTGCTGAGAATACAACTGGGACAAGTTCATGATAAAGATGCCTGAACAGTCAGCATCACACAATTTCTTATGGACTAGAAAGTAGCCATTTAGTGACAACTTTCAGGTGCAATTGAATTAAAAATATACTTATTTACTAATTAAAAAGATGCTAATAAGACCATTCAGTCTGTACTTAAATTGTTAAAACCTGTAGTAGAGAAGAATGTGGAGGTACAAAAACTACGCAAAGTAGAATACAAAAAATTTTAACTACATAGTAAGAGTACCAACTGGTATTTTACATCATGAGCAGCAGGTCCCAGTTTTATGTGTTCATTAATCTTGTCTCTTCCTTGAAATGTATAGCTTGCTATTTTACTTTTCTAAAAAGTAACAACAGCTAAAATCAGTAACAGAGATAAATGATAGAAATGTAACAGTGGAAGTTCTGGGGCTTGGACATTAATGTTTTATTAAGGTTTTGAGACAGCAATCATGACAGAACTAGGCAAACACAGGTGACAAACACAAATAGTGTGAAGAAAAGAAAGCCTTTATGGTTAAAGGTCTAACGTGTGAGGGTTTTATACTGAACTAGAACAAAGATTCCCCCGCCCTTCCCCAGAAAGAAAAGCAACTTGGCTTTCTTCTCCTGGACTCTTATATAAAGTTGATGGAGCACTGTCACATTCAAAAACTTTTCCTTTTGGCTTTTTGTCAAACAAGCCAAAGAAAAAGGTTTTCCTTCTCTCCATAGCACTTACTAGTTTGCTAATGACATTGAATACAAAATATGAAGGATATGTGGTTCGTAAAACCTAAAGGACACAGAAATAGGAGGTTACCAAGGGTGGGAAGTTGTAAGATTTATGCTTATCTGCAAACAAATGGGACATTTTCAGATCTGTCAGCTGCATTTAGTAACAGAGATACTGATTTCCTGTAAATGCAAGCAGAGATAGACTGACAATCCATGTACATACAGAGTTGTGCTGATTTGACTAAAGGCTTGACTGTGTATGTAATTATTCAAGAATAAAAGCAGCATTCTTACTGAGTAATGTCTCATGCAGACATGCTTGTTCTAGAATATAAACTAGAATAAGGTAATTACGTTGTGTGATAAGCTTCTATAAGTAGAATATTTTTGTAGGACTGTGACAATTAGGTTCACATCCTGCCTCAGCCTGAAACAATTTTCAAGTACAGTAATATCTTAAAACTGAATTTTTAAAAACCTCTTATTCAAAATTCTGGGAATCCCTTCAAGGCTTTTCTTTTTTTCCTGTTGCAACTAATTTGTCTTAGTTTGATTGAGACCAGGTTTTTAAATACATGAAATCACTGTAGATTTCCTGTACTTTTCTTACAGATTTCATGTAATCCAGAGTCTTACCTGAGCTCAAGCCTCTGAAATCTGGATTTATGTGTGGCTTGAACTCATGCCCTATCATTTTAGGGATATTCTGACTTGGCAGTCTTCCAGTGTCAGTTCCACATTTCCCTAGGGTGAGGATTTCTGGCCCTTTTGCTTACTTATTCTCACACTCCTTCTCTGTATAAGACTCCACATCTTCCAGCTGCCTCTGAATCGGCAGTCTCTGGGTCAGATGTCTCTATGAAATGCCAGGAGGATGGAGAACCACACAGGAGTTCCTATTGTTTTCTGGTGTGAATAGAGCAGAAAGTGTCATGTCAGGAGGGACATCAGCAATTGTGCTCTGCATGAAAGTTTGTGCAAGAAACAGCAAAAGATGTGCTAAAATCAATTATTAGTCTTTAGGTTGAAAGAACGAAAAATTTCAGCATCAAATCCTTCATAATAAAGTGACCAAAGCAGTTCTAAAATGTATCTATTTCCTGTCTCTGTTGAAGGGACTCTCAGTGTCCCACCTTCTCCTTCCTCACCGTGAAGATTGCAGTGAAAAGTCTTTAACAGCACAGTGTGAGTTTTAGGACACAAAAGGAATGGTCCACGGCAGAACTAGGTAATGTAGACTAACTGCTCTATCCATTGGAGGATTTTCTGAAATGTGATTCCCAGAGTCCTAGCTTATGGTGTATCACACTATGAAATACCTTATCCTCATGAGAGAAGAAGGCATGCTACTTGCTCGGCACCGCTCTTCTTACATCATAGCCTCTAGCCTGCCAAATTAAAGCAGGCCTAGATGGCTTCAAATAAAGGTACATGTTTTTAAAATCAGCTAATTATTTCTAGCTATACTTAAATTGATTACTTAAAAAAAAATTAAAAGAAAAAATTAAAGTTCTATTTAGAGGAGAAATGTGTACATACTAATTCATACACTTTCACTGTATAGTTTTGTCTTACCGCTATACTGGTTTATGGCATAATCTATGCTGTTTCGCAGTGGGTTAAATTAAAGATTAAATTCAGAAGTTCCTTAGTGTCTTGTGCCATTGGTCTTTCCCTTTTCAGAAGGGAAAAATGGAGACCATGATTAGTATAATATAGATAAAATGTTAATGTTTTTCTACTGCTAATTTTTAATACTTGAGAATTTTTCACAGAGGAAAAAGTCATGACATCCGATGATTCTGTGCAGGTCAAGGATGTCCTGCTCTGTAGAGTCCCCTCCTACAACTAATCTGCTAAGCAGACAGCAGCAATGGAAAATCCTTTTAGTATAGGTGCTGTCCAGCTGTAGAACTGCAAAACCTTAGGTCTAGGGATTAGCATTATTTTAGGAATGATGGAGGGAAGCCTACATCCAAAGCTTTGCTAATCTGAAATAGTAGTAATGTGTCAGCCTTTTAGTCTGATCCCCTTGTGCAAATGTCACATCTGACAGTATTTTGGGTTTAGGTGTCTTAAATCTACAGTAATTACTAGTCTGTCTGTGAGTTAGTAAACTGGCCTGAAACAGCTTTTTTGGAATGATCAGAGATGAAATAAAGACATATTAATTATGTAAAATTATCAACTTTTGCCCTTGCAAGCTGCTAAGTGTAGAAGGAAAAACTTTTTCCGTCTTTCCAGTGATAAAACCCCACCTTGTTCTTGCCTTGCTTTGGTAGGACTTTCTACCTTAAATAGGCCTGAGACAAACACCCAGATTACTGTAGAGCAGATGGGGACCCAACAGGGAAACTTTTCTTGGATGAACTATGGGAGAAATGCCTAAAGACTTGTAATGCAGATTGAACCAGCACCTCACATTCAGTGAAGAACTGAAAGGGTAAAAGACAATGAGAGAAGTGGGAAAAGAGGGATGAAATTGCATCCCCTTTGTTCTCTGATGCTGAGCCAGAGATGAAGGAGCAGAACTGATGGCAGCATTACCCACTGTCCCACCAACTTAAATGGCTGAATCCTGCTTTAACATCCATGGGTACTGTGGGTAGTCCTTAACACTCACAGCTGTGCAGTGACTGACAGATGAGGAACAAGTCCATGAACTTGTGCAGCAAACAGCTATTCCTGCTTCTTACTATTGCCCATGAAACCACTCAGCTCTCCCACTACCAGTGAGACCGTGTGGTTATCAATGTTCCTTTAACACATACCTTTTCAACGTTGTCATTTACTACTGGCAGAAGGGATTCTTGTAATGTTTTTCATTACAGTATTTGGTATTTTAATACTTCTTTATTGTTAATAAATTGGTTTGATTGTAAAATATGCTAAGTGTAAACTCTTGGGGAAAAAGGAAGGGTCATAACTTATACCAGAAAACTTACATAACGTTAGTAAAAAACCAACAATAAATCAACAGCATGTTACAACAGAACAATACATTCCTTCATTATTCCTTCATATAAGTTCCCACTCATTGTGGAGATGGGGCACACAGTCCTAAAAGGATTTCACATCCTTTTTTTTTTTTTTTTCAGTGGTGGCAGATGCTTTCTTCTTGTTGGTACTGGGTCTTGAACATTTTCTGAGTAGTAATTTTGACTTGGCATCTAATTTTCAGCTGTACAGATGTAGCACATCAAAATAAAAATCACTCTACCCCTCAGCATCACTGGCAGCACCATTTTCCCCATCAAACTCACCTTCTTCTACTGTTCTTCAACTGTGCAGTTAAGCTTTGTACTGTATGCTCTCAGTAGACTTCATTCTGTAAAACAGTGGCAAAACACACTGTTATTTGGAGAGTCTCATCTTGCCCAGATAAATTAGAAAGTTGGCCTAAGGACACTGAACCTCCATGTGGAACGGTGCTCAGCGCCTTTGCAGTCAAACAAGACCTTGCATAATACCTTTTAGGTATCACACATACAAGTCCTATTGATTGCGATAATGGACTTAAAAAAGCTGGCATAGCCTCAGAGCTACTGTTTCAGATACACTGAAAGCATTCTCTCTTTGTGGGTATATCACATTATTAGCTGATTCACAAACTTCACTGCCACATCACTAATGTTTGCTTTTTAACAGCAAAGTGGTTAGTTAAATGCAGAAGTCAAGAAAACCAAATTCTGCATAGCAAAAATGTGAATTTATGTATCTATATAAGTATCTACAAAACTTAAAAAGATAAAATCTACTTCTGAATGTGTTCCATGAATTGAAAACTGGAACAACATTTTTCCATTTAAAATTGTCTTTAAATAAGATTGAGATTTCTTTGGGTTTTTTTCTGTTTTGGTTAGCAAAACCAAGGTCAATTAAAAATAAATATAATAAAAATCCCTTAAATAAGAAAGATTGCCATACTAACCATAAACCCTAAAAATATTTGTATTCTTTGAGGAGGAATGTCTGCCAAATTGATTGTATAGTGGCTGCTTAACACTCTGGTTTGCAATACTTCTATGCATCCAAGAGACAAAAATGACTATTCCACTCTTTTCCAGGTTGCAGCCAGACTTTGTAGTGAAATATGCATGTGAAGACCACGTCCTAGCTCAGCTATACCATTTTTAGCTCATTACAGAGCTGCTGAGGCTAAAATTCTCTTTTCTTGAACTATTCGTTCAAAGAAAAGGAAAATAGGATGTTTATGTTAAAGCACTGTGGCTATTCTAGGAACCAAACTGAGAAACAAGTACACTGTTAACAGGACCTTCCCTCACTGGATGGGCTTCTTAGTGATACTCCCCCAAAAAAAACCAGATCACCAACACTGGACATCACCCTTTGACTACAGCAGGCTAAAGATTGGTGTCTGGTTCCCATCTTCAATATTGTTTTGGTAAGATAAAAGCATTGCACTACTGTCAGGAAGCAGCAAGAGCAGCTGCTCTGACAGGGAATAGGGAGCCAAGGGCAATGCCCAGGGGCCAGGGAGGACGCAAGGCAGGACCACAGAGAGCAGCTGATATTCAACCAAGAGTCCAGACCATTAGACAAGTTTGTGCTGATGAGCCAGATCCCAGGTCAAGCTGGCAGTCTATCTGCAGGTCAGGATCAGACCCAGTAAGTGTAACTGGGGCCACGATCTCTGAGCAGCTCCACGGTGACAAAGAGAGGTCAAGGCCATCAGCCCATGGGTCGAGCTCAGGATCAGTGGGGCCCATGGCCAGGCTGGAGACTGGGATGCCCTATGGTCCCACCTGGGCAGGGACTGAGGAACTCCAGAGCCTGTGGGTAGGGGCTGGGGACGACCCTGGGTGAAGCTGCTGAGGGTCTTCAAAGCCTATTAGAGCCATGAGGGTCCTGACAACTACAGAGTAGAGTATTATCACCAACTCATGTCATGGGGACCATTCAAAACTCATTAGAGATGCCAAGAATTTTACCTTGTGATATTTGAAGACTTCCTAGAGATAAAACAGTCATCCCAGAGTTGTCATGTTGCCTGGGAGAAGTCTTAAAACATAGTTTTATCATTCCTGGATCATCATGGCTGGGCTTTGCAAAAAAAGATTTGGGAAGGGCTCTACCCACGCTTGCTGCAAGCGCGCTGGTGGCTAAAGAGGCCGAAGCGAGATAGGCAAGGCCGGCTGCAAAAGGCACAGCATAAAGTCTCCATAGGTGGTGTTGGTGAGGCACGGTTCTTTCTGCGTTGTCTTTTCTCCTCCAGACGGATTCTCAAAGGACTCAGCAGCATTATGGATGGTGTGTCTCCATGCCTGGGAGAAGTCTTAAAACATAGTTTTATCATTCCTGGATATTATTTTAAAAAAACTCAAAACCACCAAGTCTTAATTTTGTCTGAAACTTTTTATTCATTTCATGTAGAACATGCTTACTGGCTGACACACATGGGCACTTTTCTGAAAATAATGATTAGTCTTACTGCAGAAATGTGTGAATTTTATGCTATTCATAGAGTCTCCTGTTGGACCCATTTTAAGGTTATTCGCTGAAGGAAAAGGAGAGTATACAAGAGGCTTCCTGCTTATAGTGAATTTTTAATGCAGTTCACACTGGCTTATTTTGTGTAAATAAACAAGAATTGAGAAATCTAAGGCTAGGTAGAGGCCAGATTTTGTCATTTAGTGTCTGTTCCTAAAAAGCCTCTTCTTGCAAATAGTACCTCATACAGAATGCACAAAAATGAAAGATTTAGTCAATTAAGTTTGTTTAAATGGCATTTGGGGGATAAGACCAAATCGTTTCAGAAAGTGTTACCCTAGTGTTCAGAGACCTAGTACCTAGGCAGTCAGCCAGAATCTATCGCCATGGATTCACAACAATCAAGGCCTTGACAAGTTTTATGTCTAAAGAAAACCAGTTAGTCAATTAATGGTTAAAGACTTCAAAACATCTTTTTGTTAGTATGACACTGATTCAAAAGATAAAAGACTGCACAAATCTTTTCAATAGTTTTCTATTCTTTTCTCCAAACCTCCTGAGGAAGAATGACCAAAAAAAAAAAAAAATCCAACCACAAATCCTGCTAGAACGCATAATAGTTAACTAGTATCCAATAGTTTAGAGTAACTCTTCCATTAGCAATTGGTACATTTCCTCTAAAACAGAAAGAAACTTTCAATAGATTTTACGGTTTCAGACTTCAGTCTTTTCTTTAATTGGATGTGGCCATTTAATTTTGAATGAAATAGTTTTTCTTTTATTGCATTCTGATACATGCCAGCTTTGACAGAGAAAGCAAGCAACATAATGCTCATATGGCACATTAAGAGCCACACTCTGTTGTGGCTTTGCACTTCAGAGACCCTAAATTCTGCAAAATTTGTTCATTAAAAGGCTTGACTACAGCAGTCTCAGTGTTAGAGGTAATGCAATAATTGAAGGAGGCACAATTGCTTTTGCAAAACCTATTTTTGAACTCTATGAAGGGAGAAAATAACAAATTGTCCACCCCAATTTCTTTTCATATTCTTTAGCTAGCTGCACTTATTGCAGGAGCTCCTCAATGAAATTCTGTGGCCCTGGTAACACAGAAAATCTGCATCATCGCAGAGATTTTGCTCATCATGAAATCTAACAAGATATCCCTTAGGGATCTATATTTCTTCAGAAAACTCATGGTTCTGATTCCTAAAGCTACTCAGAACTCACTGCTTTAAGTGCCATTGAGTAGACTCTAAATGTTGTTGTGAGGCTCATAATGCACATAAGTACATGCGCACAGACTGCCTTGTAGATTTTCTTTTCTTGCAATTTTGACCCTCCTCAGCAGCCATTTGGATGCCTTCTACAATAGCTAAAGATTTAGGATGTGCCAATTCCTAGGCATCTCTTAAAGAAAATGTGGTCCCAGTACATGCCTGTCCAACTCAGCTGATATCAGCAAGTTCTTTATGAACAATTTATGAACATAAATTGTTTGCTCGAGGAAAATTCAGTGCTTTCTTTTAGTGGCCTAAATTTAGGAGATTATCCTTATTAGTACTAGTGTTCAAACAGAAAATGCTAACACATCACTGAACTCAGTTTTGACTGAAATTCTGCAATCCAGTGAAGTTCTCATAAGCAGTTCTGGCTTCCAAAATACCAGCTTTCTTGGTACCCAACCAAGCTATGCAGATGACCTGGAACATACAATTTAGATATTCAAATGCACTGACTGCATCTGCAGACCTTGCCTTACCTTTAAGAATATTCTATGTAAAAGTATAAGGTAAAAAAAGATAAAAAAAGGCCACAGAAATAGTGTACTCTCCTCTGTGAGTTTCAACATCAGTCCTGAGAATCCTTTGGCCTAAAGTTGCCCAGGATCCTTCTACTGTAGACCAATTTTGGTTGTTTTTTTTTTTTTAATAATTATTTTCAGGTTAGTTTGCTTCCTTTAACAGTGAACAGACCTGCTGCTAAACCAATTCTCCCGTGGCAAAATATTGCACAGGTTTCCCTCTCTTCCACCCAGAGAATCAACTTCTGTCCCTTAATTGCATACATTTGAATAATTTTAAACTCTTTTACTTTTTTTTCTGTCCAATTTCAATAATTGTCATACTCGAAGACACTTGCAGAGAAGATTGATGAACCATCTTCCAGCAGCCATCAACTTTCTGAATATATAAATTGTTTATTCAGGTTCAGTCACAAAGATCAAATAAGCTCCTCACTCACATCACAGTAGAAGCTTTGTCAGTAAGGTATACACATGTGTTACACAGTGCCACCATTTTCAGAAAAACAACCTCAAAGCATCCACCAATATTCATTAATTGTATTTAAACAGATTTCCCAAACATGACAGAGTCTAAAGAATGGTAGAGGGCAGACTGGGGATGGCTTGCATGGGAACGAAGAAATTATATGTCTTTAGTACTTTTGTCCTTGTTAATATGAATAGTGGTTACAAAAGTTCATGGAGATGACTTCAGCTATTCAGGTTAAAGGTGTCTTTTCCACAAAACTACTATCAGCCTGGCTGATAGCCTCTGCACCTCATAGAGCTAGCAAGGGATTTGCTTCTGTGCATAAATTACACTAAATTAACCATCACTGGCAGGTGGGTGGTAAAATTATACATTTTTCCTGAAGCCAGCAGTTGGGATTTTCAAGGGCATTCTTTATGTTTCAACAGGAATATCAGTGAAAGAATGTGCACTCTGAAAAATTCTGCCTTTGCATTTTCTTCTTGGCTGGAAACGAAATTGCTGTCAAAAGGTGCAGCTCATCAAGAGATGTGGGGTCTTTGTTTTGTTTAATTTCAAAGTTATAAAACATACAACTGTGAAACTGTGGTAATAACATTTCAGCCAACTTAAACAGGGATGCAATAAATTACCAAATATTGACTGAAGCAATGAAGATTCAAAGTGTGGCTTCCTCTTTTTGGATTTTCTTTTTGTCACAGCAATTAAATTATTTTTTGTGGAAAAAAAACCCCCACCAAATTCATGGATCCATTTATTTTCAAGGATATGTTTTCATTAACTCAGGTCTAGAGCTATTTAGAGAACAGGAGAAAATATTTATCACTCTTCTCATTTGATTAGTTGAGATGTTGCTGGCAAAATCAACATTTCAACACGCGAAACATTTTCATTAATTTTACAAATGTCAACGGGGACTGGTTCTGCAAAAATGTCAGGGGTAGAAAGAAGATCTATTCCCAGCAGCCACAATGTACTGGAAAACTAAATCAACTTTTAAATCTGTCCCCAAACCACCAGATAGAATTAAGTTACAAGCGTTAGAGTTGTGCCCCCTTTCCAAATCCAAAGTATGAGCTTTCCTGAAAGAATTCCCTTTGGAGAATGCTTCATGCATCAACCATTAAAACCAAACAAACAAATGGGAAGAAAGGCCTGGCTTTTCAAAATGTCTTACACTGGCTGACCAGAAAAGCCAAGTCATGAATCATTTGTAAAAAATTTTGACCATGGTCATTGCTGCAACATATTTGGAAATCCTTGGATACTTCAGACCTGTATATATCTCTACATGTACATGAGTATAGTTCCTCTTGGGGTTCTCACTTCTTCATCTGCCAGCTGAAATATTTTGAGGTGAGAGGGGAGTTTTGCCAAGGTGAAAAGGTTCACAAATCTACTATAAGTTCACATTTGACCCAGCAGAATTTGCATGTGAACTAACTTGAGATGTTTCCATGAAATCCACAGAGAATTAACTTGGGAGGGATTTAAAAACAAAAACAAACAAAAAAAAGGAGTAGAAAGAACTAAAAGAAGTTCCATTCTATTACAATAAAACACCCAACTTAAACTAATTATTTAAATATGCTCTTCAAACTTATAGAAACTCATTAAAACTGAGCACATGAACCAAGACTTAATGAACCGTAGTTATCAAATTCAGCTATAGTAAGCCACAAGCTCAGAACGGCCCCATTTGACTGATAAATGCAATATTTTTTTAATTTGTACAATAAAAATCACAGTAACATTTAATGCAGAATGTGAAAAAATTATTGCAACAAAGTGACCCTTGCACCCAAGGTGAGAGTTTGGCCCTGGTCCTCCTCTCACTGAGACTGTGAGCATGGTCTCACGGATCCATCTGATTTACATGGTGCTAGTGTGCCTTTTTGTACACAAGATTTTAGCACGCAGCAATCTCTGATGACTGATTGCCACCCTCCCTCTCTCCTTCTTCCTTTATAACTGGGTTTATAATGAAAACGTTGACACAGCCTTAACTATGGCAACATTAGCATTTGCCATTATAATTAACAGATTCTTCTTTTTTCTTTGTGATTTACATGCATATATTCTTCTCAGTGCAGTAATTACAGATGGTATAGCTTGAAACATATACTATCTCTAAACAACAAATACATTCTTTTTAGAATATGTCTCTGATAAATTTTATTTAAATGTAAAAGGTAATAGGCAGAAAATGTAGTTTGCTTACAAGTTTCCTTTATGGTTGTTTGACTGCCACTTTTCTGCAGATTTATGATAATCATTCTTGCAACAAAAACGTTTACTTCACTGTCTAAATAATAAGGTAATTTGTTAGAGCTAATTACTCAAGTGCTTCCTTAATCTCAATTAAAAGATTCAGGCTGATTTTCTACATTTCTGCAACAGTATGTTCCAGAATATCTCGTTAATGTATTCCCAATCACATATTTGTTAAGGAATGCATGGTCCATGCAAAACTGAAATGCTAAAATACATAGCTCCAATCTTAAACAATGATTTATTGTGACATGGGATGTGGGACATTTCCACAGCTTTTGTGATTGCAGTAATGAAGCTGTAAACCAAATAGCATGAAATGAAGCAAGGCCTTACAATTTAATCAGCTCGTAAACAGATCTACTGCATCAAGCAAATGACATTATTATCCATCCGAAGTAAATCATGCTAATCTCAGGAGATAAAATCAACATCATTAATGGTCACATGTCATATTCATCAACACTAAACCATCCCTTTTGACAGATTAATCCTAACTACAGCTCCCACGATGTATGGTAATAGGGCTTGTAGCATACATTTCATTCAGCAGTAAGGCTAACCAGCACTCTTAGTCTGCTATTACAAATAATTTTTTTATTGATTTACATATTTTAAAATGCATTTAAGGTGAGGTATCATTAAAAATCCTGTCACTATCACATATTTCTTCCTCACAGTCTCAGCCTGTATAACAGAAACTAGAAACTAAACATTGTATGCCATATAAATATTTTCTTTAACACAGTTAGTGGTAATTAAAGATTTCTGCCTGTGTTTTTCATTCAGCTAAGAAAATATTCACTGTTTTTAATAAGGTTTAAAGAACTATTGATACTATTATTCTAATATCTCATTTGCAGTGTAACAGAGCATAGTGCCCCTGGTCATGGATCAGGGCTCAACTGAGCCAAGCAGGATCCTGAAGACTATATTATCCATTATCCCATCGTTAATACAGCATTAAACCCTCTCCCCCCAAAGATGCATTTATGATATACACTCTTCACTGCAGCTTATTGTGTCCTGCAGACTGGTTGTGTATTTCTGCTCTGACTCCAGCTCCTGCCTATTGCCTGTTTCTTCCAAACACAAAATATATTTATTTATCATGAAACTGACCCTGTATGAATGCTTTTGAAAAGTGTCCACTATTCAAAGTGTCACTTTCCTTGAACAGGCAGTGAATTACTTTGACAGGCACATTATCAAGGGCTGCTGACTGACAGGATGAACGACTGCGGCTACATGCCGCATTGCCAGTCACTGACTGAGTGGGTGCAAAAATTATCTACAACCTTTGGAGATCTAAAGGACTCTGAACTAAGGCTAGAAAACAAGATATACGCAAGTGATTTACTTGCAGAGCATTTATCAACTTAGTACAAACATCTCAACTATTACCCAAACTACTTCACTAATGTAGTAATTCGTTAATGGTTTATTCTCCCTCCTGAAACTATTTTTTTAAACATTCCTTTTATGAAATTATTATGTCATGTTATTTAATACGTGTTTATGTTTCACCAGGGAAATGGTTGGGGTAATAATTTTAAAAGCAACCACTGCCTCCTGCATTTGTTTTTTAAGCCAGTGTGGGTTAAGATGCATCTTAGTAAGATTATAAGGGCAAGGCAAAAACAATACTAGAGACTGCCTGTGGCTGACACACAGTAATCAGTAAGTCTGGTTAAGAGAGAAGGCAGAATGTTTCCTGGCCTGTGCTGGGGCTTTAGGAAAACACTAAACTAACCACAAAAGCATTTAATTTGCTTGCCAAAATAATTTATTAGCCAGACTTATTTTTGATTGACATAATGGCAGCTTGAAGAAGGAGATCACAAAATTCTACTTTTTGTAAAAAAATCACATCTATTGACTGAAAAAAGAAAGGGTAATAAAATTTTTCAATAAGTGCATTAATTTCAAAACCTCAAAGTACTAAAGTCAAATTTACTGGAATCCACTGACCTTTAAAGAGCTTTTAAAGATTTTATGACTTACATTGTCACATTACTTACCAAGAATACTTAAGAAACTGTTTTTCTTATCTATGGTGTGTTTTTAATGTTAAGGTTGTGAAGACTTTCCCTTTTCTGTCACTGTCCTTTTTAATCCCAGGACTCCCATACTTCAAGCTCTACATAACAAGTTACTTAATCTTTGACAGGCTGCAGGCATCTGTGGTGCTCATCAGTGAAGGTGGTTTGAGGACTAAAAGAATCACTGATGAGGAAGAACGAAAAAAACCCACCTTTCCCAGGGAATTTTTGTGCTACTGCATAGCAGATGGTGAAAGCATGGTGGCACTGAGCTACTACCCCTCCAGAACCATGTCCTAGTACCTCCTAGGCACGTCCACTCTTACAAAGGTGAAAGCAAACTGTCTTTTAACGGGTATGGTTTAGGTAAGCAAAAGAAACAAACCTGTTTCTCAAGCAATACAAACACAAGTGCATATTAAGTAGAAATTTTGCCAGCACAGCTATGGTGGAATGAATGAAGAACAAAAATAATCCCTGCTATGGCTGTGAGATCAAAATTTTCCTGTGTACACCAAGTCCTAGGAAGAAGCATCACTTGAGCAAAAACAGTGATGGTATAAAAAGGATGGATTATCTCACTTTTATCTACAAGAAAGGAAGGAACAAGACCATACAGTGGGCAAAAGACAGCAGGAGTGCCTCTAATAGCTCATTCATGTGCATGTTAGGAGTAAGGATTAGGGCTACCATTAAAAGCATGGACAGTCCCATGGAACTAATAGATAATTAAGAATAAAATGTATTATATTTACTCCTAATACTTGGTCCTCCCACTTTCAGAACTGTATGAAAAAAACCTTCTTTGATAATTTTGCATAATGTATTTAGCAGCAGAACTCACATAGCAGTACTACGTGTAGTACTAAGATACCACATCATCTTAAGTTTTTTTTATCAGACTTTATTAAATATACCATTATCTAATGATATAATTAGAGATAACTTTTTAATCCATGTTTCATTTTTGAAATACAGGAAGAGGAAGATGTGCTTGTTTTCTAATAAGTCCTGATAATATTCTATCAGTTTAAAGACCTACACATCGAACTTACACTTGTTTAGTTTAAAAATTATAAAATGTGTCAAGATATAAAGATCATTTCATTTCTTGACAAGCAGCCATGACTTAAAATATTGTGCTTCAGTTGCATGTGCAAGATTCCTATAATCAATCATCCAAAATAAACTACACTTATTTAGGAGTTCAGTTGAAAGCAGACAAGCTGAAAACCTGCTTTAAAAACCCATAAGAAAGGGTTAAGACCAGAAAACATCGCAATTTTAATGTATATATTTTGTTTCCTGGTTTAAGTTTAGTTCAACTTAAGCCAATCTACTAAGCAACAAACTGAAAACCAAAGTTTTCACACTAGTAACATTGCCAGCTACGAGCTAATTAGCCTCTCTCCTTTTCCCATCTGCAAACTCAACAGTGACATAAGCATGTACTTCAATATACAATCTTTCAGGTTTAATTTTCTCACACTGAATGACAGAAATACAGACTGAAGAATAAAGAAAAAATTCTTTGTTAAACCTCTGTTATAAAAATATAAAACTATAAAAAAGTTTGTTATTGCACTCTTGGCTTCAAGTCTCCTTTCAAAGTTTTCTTTCCCCTACAATATAGTCAGAGATTAATCATTCAAGCACAGGGATCCTTGTAGTTAATTTAAGGCTCAGTAAAGACAACATAAGAGAGAATAAAACTCAGGTTTTTGTAGTGTTAGCCAACTTTTGCCATGAGGGGAATTACTTAATTTTGATTTTTTGTTTTAGAAAAATCACTTAGAAAAGGCCTATCCATGGTTTTTTGTTCTCTTCCTTTTTTTCCCCTTCCTTCTGAATGACATTTCTTATGCTAGAGGGGAAAAAGTCAGTTTATTATTGAATCTTCATACATAAAGAAGATTATGAAAACACATACATGATGACCCATTTCTTAGCTGTTGACAGTGGAGTTGGAAAACTCTGGAAACACTTTTTTTTGTACTGTTTGGATTATAAAAGGGTCTTGAATACACAAACTTAAAAAGACTGGTTGGCTTCAATGGATTAGCTATAGTTATCTTAAAAACATGTTTGAGCTATATGGACATTCCCTAGTTCTTCATTTTAATGTGAAATTCTACTCTGAAAAGCAATCATCAAAGCAATGCCTTTGTCATCAAACAAGTTTTATTTATGTGTGTGATGCATGTTCCTCTTAGTAGCTCAGTTAACTTTTGGTTTCATATAATACTCAGAGGGAACTTGTGCATTCAGGGTCTGCATTCTTAACTGAATCCCAGCAGGCAGATCAGATAGCATCTGGCCTTTATGAGTCAACATAGGGTGGCTGCTGGGAAGGAAAGGGTAGTCCTTTGTTACCATTTACTTTTTAACAATCATAACATACCTAGTGACCAGAATCAGTTCCTCCTGGCTTCCCCTGCAGCAGATAATGCAGTGGCATCAGCTTTTCAGTCTTTCAACCAGTTTAGTGAACTAGGAAAACACAAAAGCATTAATTTATTAAGTGACACCTCAGCTCTTGGGAGTCCTTGGGAAACAGCATCCAAGCCACTAGTGTTAGTTCATCAATGTTCATCATGAAGTTCTTGAGGTAGTACATCTCCTCTGTATCCCTTCCCATTCCCTGCCACAGAGGCATTCCACCTCTGTGGGACCAGCTAGCCCGCAACTCAACGAAAACCAGGTCAGTCCGACTTGCAGATGTTGGTGCATTCAACTTTGGTTGGGATATTAAGAAGTCTTTCTTTTGTGAATGGAAAACATTTTGACTAAAAGCTGTCAAATTGGAGTGAATCGTGAAGTCCACAAGGCCTTTTTTAATGCCATTTTGTGGAGGGAAAGAAAAAAGCCTTTAAGGAGAGCATATGAGTCATGGGATTTGGTTTCCAGAGGGCTCTTTGGGATTCTTTTAGACCAAGAGTTTTCTAACATGGTCAGAGCAGGGGCTGTGTGAAACTCAGTAATTTTGACTGTCATGCTATTTTTCAGTTCCAGCTTTCATCACTTTGTGCCTTTTGGGTCTAACTTTGCCTCCACTTAAGTAGTTGTCAATGTAGAATAAATCACATCAAGACTACTTAGGGCCATGGTCTTCGCCCAGCCCACATAACAGAGGAGGGAACTAAATCCTCCGAAATAAAGGGGTGTATTCTCCTACTCAGTATAGCTATTGAAATGCTGGAGAACTAAATCTTACACTGAAGATGAGAAATAGTTGTTTTCTCTAACATGTATTTGATTCAAATCTGAGAGAACTCACAGCCCTCTGCTGCTTTTTTAGAAAATCAGGAAAAAATCTGCTATGTCTTTTGAGCACAATGCATGAGTAGGAGAGAGTAATAAAGAATGTATTGCACAATGCATGAGTAGCTGCAGCACAAATTGTGATGGGTTTAGGAGACAGAGGGGTGTCCAGAGCTGGACCTGGAACAGTCAAGCCAGTGATTCATGGCTTTCAGTAGTGAGGCCAATGATTCTTGAAATCCAGCCTTTGCAACCATGCCTTGCCATTCGTTCTTTTTCAGATGCAAAATATTGCAGACATTCTTTCTCTAAGGGACACACACTAAAGGATGTTGGGACCAGCTAACAAACTGGGAACTTAAACACTCCTTTACATTTTAGGGCAGGAGATCAATCGGGATCTTGATTTACATTTTTAAAGAAAAAATGAAAAAAGTGGACTGATTCTGGCTTACTCTTGTATAGGAAGCTCATCTAAGTCTGAAGACTCTAGAGAGGAGACAGCTTCACAGTAGGAAAAGCTTATTTTGTTATTATTAGCAGCCTGAGGTGTGCTGATCATTTTACTTCTGGTATTTTGCCATCTCTTAACAAGCATTGCCACAAAATGACTCATGAGAAGGGGTTTTTGAATGGAGCTCAGTCATTTTGGCACAGATTGCAACTCTGATCATAGGGAAACCATTTACTTTTCCAGTTATGTGGTCAGGGCACAACCCTAAGTACTGCAGAGTCTTCTCTTCCCATGTTAACCTGGCAGGAATGGCCAACTAATAAACAGAAAAAAGTGAGTGTTTGGTGAACTTTGTAGTCAGAAACGGTACGCAAAAGTCTTCAGGTCATCAATTTCCCTTCATTAATTGTGTGCTGCTTTTGAAGACTCTTCTTGGAATCAGTTTTCAGAAATGTATTTCAACAGCATACTACAAATATAAAAACTATAATTCCTCTTTTTGATAGGTAGCTTTAGAACCAATACGTAACTGACCTGTCAGCTCCTATTCTTCATCTGGTGAGGGTTTAAATCAACTCTCTAGTGTAAAACAATCTGATGTGAAGTTGAGCTAGACCTTTGCTATACAAATCTCATTAAAACAGAAACCTGAAACAAACGCAAGGCTTTGTCACCTACACACTTGTTCTGCATATCTAATCCACACAATGGTCTCTTGACCATAAACTGCTTGCCCCTGTGGGAACTGAGGGTGACCTCCTTCACACTTCCTAACTTCAAAATATTGCTTTCATCCCCTCTTTCCCCCTTGATTCCTCTCTCCCTCTGATCACAGAAATCCTCTCAGTAACTGTAACTCAACACTGGAAAGCATTCCAGCGTTTCACAGATCCTCCCATCCGTTCCTGTTTACAGGACTGTATCCCACAGCCAGGCAGTACTGGGCTGATCCCTGAGTCACTGAAGTTAGGAGACATCCTGCCACAGACAATAATGAGCAAATTTTGCAGGAAATTTGTATTACACCCAGGTGTATTTTTTTTTTCAAAAGGTACTTTTTACTTAATCTAAATAACAGGGCATCAGTATCCAATAGGTATATTTTTTTCTAACTTTGCTCAGTGTGAAAAGCTTTTTCGTTTACTGTGCTTCTGGTTCAAGTGCACAAAATGAAGTGGGACAGTTAAAAACAGGCAAATAATGTACCTGATGATTTACCATATTTTATTTACATTATTATATAGCTATTAGATGTAATATTGTCTGCTCCTGTCACTCTCTGCAATGTGTTTGATGATTCAGGGAATAAATAAAACCCGGGGTTAGCAAATAAATGAGAGCAGAATTGGCAGCACACCAAGTCTGCTTTATTTGACTGAGAGAGAGATGTGTTACATGGCCTGTTTGTTTAAATTACACCAAGAGCTGAGATACACCAGGTGTTGTAGACTATGGAATAGAGCCCTTAAAATGTTTGCAAAAACCAGATTTCTGTTTACTGGTTTGCTAGAATACAAAACCATATGGTTTGCACTGAGAAGTTGAAAGAATGGCACTCTGTGCTACCATGTTGCCATTATTTTTATTAATTAAAGTTACAGAAACATCTTGTATATACTGAACATGCAATCCGTGTGTGTCTGTCTCTACACTGGAATATGTAGTATATATAATTATGTAAAATTACTTGAATGACAATCTTAATGATTCTGAAATACCCTAAGACATTCTGAAATATTCATAATACAGCTCAAGCCATGCTATATTTGTTCAACTAAACTCCCCTTAAGTTCAGTAAATAGGAGCTGGCTCTGAGAGATTTAATGTGTCAGGGTCTTCCTCCCGCTGCCCCTTCCATCAGCGACAGCTCGACAGAGTGGGTTAAAGTCAAAGAGATCCTGAGCTGTTCTTTCAGGATGAGTATGAAAGTGGTGTCACAAAGGGGCCTTAGTAAGTAGGATCAAGCAAAAACTATGCTTAAAAATTATTCCTTTTTCCTTAGGATCATACTGAGGATGCATTCAGGCATTCACAGCAGAGGTGGCTGGGCCTCTAGCTGTGTGCTGCTCTCCACAGTGTCCTGCAGAGCAAGCAGAGTGGGGCAGATGAGTGATCCTGATCCTCACCCACTTCACTGCAAAGTCAGCCAAGGCAGTTCAGCCTACCACAGAAGATGGTTAGAAGTAAGCCACTTAACTTTGCAGTGCTGTGGGGCCAGTAACCTTTGGTAAGGGAAGAGGTTGAACCAGCAGGAGTTTTGACTTAAGCTAGTAAAGCAGTTTCTGCAGTGAACATCAGACCACAGCCTGAATCAGGTTCAAGACTTGCAGAGAGAGAGAGAGAGGTGGGGGAAAGAAAGAAAAGGGGAGGGAAGGAAAGGACAAGGAGGACAGGGAAAGAGAGAAGCAGAGAGAGAGTACTCATTTCCAGTTTAACTCTATGATCTGTTACCAGCACTCTGAGCAAAACATATCTGTCTACCAACAAAATAAAGGCTAATGCATGGGAGGCTTCTTTAAGTTTCACCCAGTCATTTATTTGTTTTAGAGATTTTCTTCCCTGCCTAGAATAGAAAAAGATTACTTTTTAAAAACCAACTGCAGCAGCAGGGGCATGAGTTATCTTCCAACAAAAGTACATTGTCTCAGATGCAGTTATCTCTGAGACTGCCTTTTTTCTGTATCTTCTAGTGGTTATAACTTAAAACTGCCTGGAGTGCTTTTATTGTCCAATCAAATATCTTGATGGACAAAACATTCCTACTGACTCTCTCTGGAACCCTCTCTCTTGAAGCCTGCCAAAGCATGAGTTTCAGCATGCACAGAACATATTGCAAGTAGAATCTGCTTAATCTCACTTTGCATTAACAAGAGGATATAGGGATAGTCTCAGAGAAATTCTGAGAGATTTCTGTTGATCTAATGAAGAAGATAATAATGCCATGCTTACATGGAAGCATGTAGTTGTGGACGTTGGTTAGTGCGGCTGAGTCAGGGTAAATAAAGAAGATCCCAAGGATAAATTCATAATTCCAGCAAAGTTGGAGTTAAACCCCCAACTGAGAACAGTGGAACCAGCATTTTGTCTGTTCTTCTTTGGCTTTGTAGTTTACCCATTAATGTATATGTATGTGATCAGTTCCCAGTGTGTAGAAGAGACAGAGATTACTGCTGTACAAAGAAATATAACTTTCCTCAAAAGTTTCTTGTCAAGAAAGTCAAGAATCCACTAATTTTTCCATTAATATGAGTACAAATACCAGAACACAGGATGGATTATATGCATAAAAACAAACCACTGCTTATCTCACTGCTGAAGTTTTTTAAAACCAATTTTGTTGGTCTTGTGAGCAAAACAGATTCAATAGGTCTGATCTACCAATACATTATTCTATTTGTATGTCAGTACAACTCCATTGATTTTTGTGCTATTATGGCTGTGTAAAAATGAAATAACACAGTGTTGAATCAAACCTATTCAAAGACTGACTGATGGACCTGCTCAGAAATCAGATGAACTACGAAAAGCAAAATGTGTTGAAAGGAGATGATGTTCCTGATATGCTGTAGTGGGAGGAAGGATCACACACTATAACAAATAATCTGGTTTCTATGACAGAACACGTTTCACAGTGGAGAAAAGCTATGAAATGTCAGGACAATATACAGCTTGTTTAAAAGCCTCATCATTGTTTAAAAATAGCCTCTTGCTTACATTTTTCCTCTTTGAGAACTATAGTGATCCCCAATTCTGCATCTCTATTTCTTCACAGGATAAAGTTTGCTAAGTATAGGTTCCACAGGCAGGAAGATTTGTGGCTTTGGGACTTGGGACAAAATCTAATTTTAGTAGGCTCTATGTTTCTGCTTATAGTGGTGACGCAGAATATCAAATGAGCTGTTTAGCTGTGTTAACACGTTTGCACTGGTTAAAAGATTCATTTTCATAATTCTTTAAATGACTGGCCTTCACCCCAACATGAAAGCAAGCCTTAGTCCATTAAGCCCTCAGTTCACCCAAGTTACTAAAAAGTGGGGCCTCTGTATATTCTGAAGTTTAGTTCACATTAGCCAGCTGCTTGGTTAGGGTAATTTAAACCAAAACAAGAGTATTGCCTTTCTCTAAATAGATGTTGTAGGCCACAATATGTTCTGGCCTTGAACTGTGTTATATCACTTTAGGACATCAGTCTCAAACGTGAGAAAAATGTGTGTGATAAAATAAGACCAACATTGGTTCTGACCTAGTTTGAACAAAGGTGCAGAAAAATCAATGAGCCCTGGAGCAGCCTAAATGCTTTGTTAGCCTTTTACTACAACATTATATATTACATGCAAATAATGGCACAAATTTAATGCTACTATTCATGTCAAGTGATTTCTTTGATTCTATATTTTATATTTTACAGAACTTGAACAGTAACATTTTTCTTTTTAGTGCAAAGTTGCTCAAGGTTCACTGGAGACTCTTTTAAATTGCTGCTTTCAGAGAAATAACAATGTAAAATGACATTATGATGTATAGCACCCTTATGAAGACTTGAACCAGTGCAGCAGCAAGTCACTAAAACCTCTGGGAATGAAGCAATCTCCAGGGCACTATTGTCCAATTGTCCTAACTAGATAATTTTTAATTAGTTGCAATTAATTTCATGTGACAGCACACTGAAATATCAAATTAGAAAGCACAGAAAAACACACTAGAACTTGGAAATTATCATTGTTGGATAACTTCTCTATTACAGAAGAGAACTGGATCTGATTATTGCCTGCCTTAATCTATATAATTTTCATGAATTTGTTTCTACAATAAAGATAAGACATGCAATGATGTTGCTAAAGTAGTGACAGAGCTTTAGTACTTAGCCAGCCAACATGCACCAGGCTAACAAGGAGTCCATCGAATTTTTCTGTTGAAGAAATCAGTATCTATCAATTCTAACAGTTGTCTGTGTTATGGCTAAAATGGTTTAGGATTGTGGACACAACAGGCTACAACTTATCTACATTTTTGTCCCATCCTGTCCCAATGGATTGGTCAATTCCTGCAGGAGACTCAAAAGACTCAAGGTGAGGCACAGTCCTTATGAGCAGACTTTGAGGGAAACTGAGATTAACCCTTCTGTGGAGATATGTTGGAAATCCTGCATTTGTCAGTGCTAGAGGCATCCAGTCTGAGGGATTTTGCTACCAAGACAACTTGCAACTTGGCCACCCTACAATCTAGGCAATGGCAGCCTTGCTGCAGTTACCTTATCCCGGACTGCCCTGGAATAAGCAACCTGTTGCAAATCCAGCATGGCTTGGGGGTAAGGAACTGCTGGATCTTCTCCTTTCTGATCAGTGCAGTCAGAGCACTAGAGAGTTCACACAGAGGTTTGCTGTATCCTAAGGCAAGAAGAAATGCATATCAGAGAAGTGGCTGTCTTTCCTTTTGTATCCCCTTAGCACCATCAATTGACACCAATGTGCCTTAGAGATATAGATAGAAGTGCTATAGATCATACGTATCACAGCACAGATAAGTCACTGAATTAGAACACTGAATTATGCTGTTAAGTGTTTCGATTTCATAGATATTGTCAGGCCATATCTATGACAAATTAAAATGCTACATCATCTAATCTTGACACCACTTGAGGAAAAATATGTCCATGAGGTCAAATGGGGCCAAATTTTCAATAAAGTTATTTTAATGACAAGATATACATCTACAACTCAAAGCGCAAAACTTTCTCAAGTGAACTTATTATGAATGAAAGGAGCTAAATCATCTGTAGGAACTGAAATTCAAGACTGACAACACAGTAGACAGGGGAGGACACGGTGCTCACTATTCTGTGTGCCAGTGCCCTTCTATTGCAGCCAAAAGGGAAAAGGCCTCCAAGGAGCTTGTGTGGGCATGTTCAGTCCTTACTAATTGCACTGAACTCCCCTGAAGGAGAATGGGTGGTACCATGAGGTATTTGTTCCCTCCTCTGCCAGATCCTCTGCATGTGAACTAAAATAACTTGCTTCACAAACCAGTCTTCAGATGAAAGCTACAGATATAGTCAAAAGAGTTATATGCAGCAAATGCAGTGTAATGTGGTCTTTGTGTAGTTTCCCCGCTTACAAATACAATATTATTCCATCTCTCTGCAATTACTTTGCAATTTCACATATTTTTACTCATCAGATTTTCACAATTTGGAAATTTGGCCATGAAAACGATCAAGTTAGGGGGACTGTGAACTGTCATTTTTGAGCATCTTGTGATAAGTGGATCAGTCAGACATATTTTTTCCAGGAAAATACAGCTGGAGGAGCAGTCATAGTTTCATCATCATTTAGCAGAAAATGCAAACTAGGAATCTGTATAATTCTCAGAAAGAAACTTGTACTCCTTCAAACAAGGCCTCTTTTATTGAATTGTGTTTGTACACCAAGAAGTGTTTAGTTAGCCTTATGAAATCAAGGAATCTACTAATTACTAAACTGTTTCATGCGGGCAAATATGATAACTAAAAATACAAAAATATTTCCATGGAGATCAATTTCTTATCATATCCTGCATCTATCCAAAACACTTTACTTTCTCCACTAAAAATGCCTATATTTGCTTGTGTAACAAGGGCAAAATCTTTGTAATGACCAAATAAAAGTTAGGGCATGCATTTTAAAATATTTTTTTCAAAGCAAGTTGATCATTCAGTCTTATTTAGAGCCACCAAAGACCATGTTCACTTCATTACAGCATCCTGCTTCCCCACCTGCAATCAGAGATCCACTAGGCCAGCTGCAGTGAGCAGCCTCCTGGGACCTTATGCAAGGAATGGGCCAGACTTACAAATGATGCAGTAAAAATCAAAAGCACAAGGAAGTGAAGCCTCAGTACAAAAGCCTCATAAAAAGCCAGGGTCTGATCTAGAATAAAATCCTGGTATTTTGGTACCCTGTCCAAAGCCCTCATTACTAGACAAATTGATCTTTAATGAGGGAGTAGACAGAATTGGACTGGGCTCCTTTTTACAGCACAACCTATATAATTTCTACTGCGTCAAAACGTCAAAAGTGATTTAATTTCTTTTTTTTTTCCCAATACTTTCAAGGTCTTTCTTTGTTAGAGGGACGGAATCTTTCCATAGCTGAGAACCAATGCAAACTGCCATAGGACTGAGGACTATGTCATACATTCACAGGAAGATGGAGGGGAAAAAAACCCCACAGAACTATTTCTTTTCAGTAATGTACATGTTTTTCTTATTACACACTAGATTGCCCCAAGTTACAGATGTTAGTAGAAAAGATAAGATAACCTGCCTGTACTTCAGCATGCTGGCTAGTGCACAGGTTTATTTTTTTGTAGTTTCTTTTTTTCCCCTCCTTCTTTTTAGTTACTTGGCTTAATTAACAAGATTCAAAATAATAGCATGACCTTTAACACTGTTCCATGATTCACTATATGCAAGAGCATCTATTTTTGTGTTTATAATATCACAGCATAAATGGTGTCATCTTCTAACAGAGTGTGACAGGAGCTTAATTCCTGGTGCCTATGAATCAGGTCAAGAGCTCTGTCAATGACAGTGAATTAGAGATTTACAGTAGACCAGACAAACTATAAAAACCTATGGTAGGGATTACGAGTTATCAAGATGTGCTGAGCTGGCACATGCTGCTAAGTCTGCGGTCAGCATTATCCAGAGGGAAGCTACAGTGCCACAGCTGCACAGCACTCTATTACTACCAGTTAGCATCAGAGCAAGTATCAGCAATGGAAAGACTTTAAAAAGGTTTGAAGGCAGGAGGATAAAGAAGGGAAATCAGGGGGAAAATGCATGACAAACAGTAACGTCTCCAGGACTGGCAACTCGTAAATCCAAAGGTTGCTAGCAAACAAACTGTACGTTCAGCACTTTAACAAAACCACTCAAGGAAATAACATCAACATCAAATTGAAAGCTTTCTACTCCCTTGTTCTGGCAGGAAGCGCAAGGAAAGCAATAACTGTGGGATGCTGCAGTTTTTCATGCAGTGGATTCTTTGTTCATTGCACAGATCATCAACTGATTATTTGCAATGGAGGAATGGGCCAGGTAGAAGGGCTTCCTGTTCTGTTGTGCTTTCCCCTGAACTCTAGCAATTCCTTTCTTGATTTTTAATGCATATAAACACATATGCTTGCACCAACAAAAGCATTGGGCAGTCTAGTTTTTCTGAATTACTGCCTCTTCACAGTCTACAGTAGAGGTTAAGTCTGAGTTTTACTTGCTCAAAATTGACTAGATATCCCAAACAAGAGTCAGTTTGAGATTGAGATATATTTAACAATGATTTGCCATGCTTCCAGAAGTTTTCAGTCTTCACTGCAATATGGATGAGGCTTAGGAGGGTCTTACATGTTCAAGTTATTTCACTTTTCATTTAGGTGATGGGTTTCACTTTTCATTAAGGTTTCACTTTTCATTTAGATGTTTTAGAAAACCATGGCCACTATGACAACTTATAGGTTTCCCTGGATGCTCTCTTCTGCACAGATTTTAGACTAGAATGAGAAGCCAGGGGTATATTTACTCCTGCTATGAGCTGGCCATCACAGCTTGCACACTTGAGGTACCAGTGTTCTATTTTTATTTCAATGGCCTATGCAGGAAAGTTGATAATACTGAAAGAGGTACAGAAAGTCCAAAGAACGTATTGGGTTTGCCAGATGAAAATAAAAATGTGATCATACTTCATTAAAATAGAGAGAACATTTGCCCTGTCAACAATCATCATCAGGAACATCTCCCCATCCAGATAAATTCCACTTTATCTGAATTGAAGTTGGTCCAACTTGTCTTTTAGCCTACCAAGTGATCTGGTTCTACTACAAAGAAGAGATTAAACCTTCCAGTGTGATAGGAAAGACAGCTGAGTGCCATCTGCACACTAGTAAGTGTACTTATGGTCTCAAATGTTCTCACATACATATCAAATGAAAGAGCTGCACAGAATGCCACCCTGTAGAGTTTCCTATAACAAAGGGCCTACTAAAAAAATCATCCCATAACATTCTTTAAGATTTATTGGAAAGAAAAGAATTGAGTCAGCAAAGATCAACCATACTATTCCTACCAGATACCCAGGCAAGCCAAGAACATCTTGTAATTAATTGTACAAAAAGCAATTGAAAGATATAACCATTATGCATTTTGGTCTGAAATGAGCAAAGTATACATGACTTCCTGAAATAATTAAATTAACTGCATGCACTTGTGCCTTGCAGCAAAAATCCCTTCTTCAATTTCTGAGCTTGATTTCTGTCGGGCTTACCACAAGATTGATAGGAGACAGCTGTACCAGCTGTTACCCATCGCAAAAGATGGATTTTTGAATGTATATCCTGATCACTTTGCTAGAGGTAAAGCATGTCTTATCCTTCTATAGAAAAGTGCTGAAAACTTGGTTAATGAACCAATGTCTTTTTTATAGCCACACTGGGTCTTTAGAAAAAAGGTAACTGATAGGTATCTCCAAATTCTGTATGTAAAAATTAAAAAACATCCGAAGCCTTTGATATATATGTCTCTCCTAAAAACTCTCCCACTTTCTCAGAATCTGCCCATTTAATTTTAATATTATGATCTGCAAAGTACACAGAAAGTTACCTACCACATGGAAAAGGACTAACTACACGTCTGCAAGCAAGATGCACACTGATCTGCCAGTAGTGATTCCAATATCCAGAAATTTATTAGTAAAAGGCAGCCATATAGCAAATGGTTTTATTTACTCCTTTCCAACTTTTTCAACATGTAGGAACTCCTTGAACTCCATGGCTACTGAACTAAAGGTTATGTCAAACACAGGCACTCCACAAACAGATTATTTTCCCCCAGTTTAAACAGTGATGCTACTATGAACATACTGGGCTGTGGCCAAGTGAACACTTGCACTGAAAAGCAAGGTTAGTCATCACAGATGATCATTAAGGGCTATGAATAGATAACATTACTATTTTTAGATTGAGTGATGCCATAAGAACTGTAGTAGTTTCCTTGTGACAGCTGAAGCAGAAAAAGTTTAGTGAGCCATACTTCTGTTAGAATTTCCCGTTTCCAAGATACAAATGAATGTTGCACAGATGTTTTCTCATGCTAAGCAAGCCCTCATTCTAGGATACAATAAATCCTGTAAGATGAATGTGAATTTTTAAAAATTTGATTAACTGATTTATGTTGGTGACATAGAAGGTATTATATACCACATGACAGAAAAGAGAACTAACTCATCAACAGCACAATGAATGTATGGCACTTTGGATGCCAAAAATGGCAGTATGTAAGTGAAATAAAATAATTTTTCATGAAACATAAGATTTTTTTAAACCAGACTTACCCAAGTCATTGCAGTTGGCATAACCAAAGGAAGAGATTTTAAATCCATGTGGCATCACATTTGTGAGGAAGTGGAAGCAGGTGGATTTTAAGATCAGGCACATCAAAGCTAAGACATAGCAGTAGGCTCTATAGAGGAGGTGTAAGAATTTAAATTGAAACCTTTACTATGCCATCTTTGCACATCATATTAGACCATTCAAATAGGGTGGACATACTGTTTTTCAACCCTGGGACAGGGGCGAAACGGGATCATGAAGTGCATGCTTCAAGAGCAGCGCTCAGTTTAGTTTCTCCTTACTGTACAATATATAACCTGCATCCCACATCCTCTTCAGGCCTTTTGTGGCCCAAGAGCCACAAAGGCCATGAAGCACTGATACATCCTTCTGACCAGACTGCAAACATTAAGCAGTAATTTTTGTGCAGCTGCTGTGGGCTCAGAATGGCAGATGGAAGACAGAGGAGACTGAACTGCGGAAGGAGGAAGGGTATAAAGGTACAGCCAAGAGGCTAGTGTCATAGGGGCAGAGGAGCTTATTCCTGCAGTTTGCATTCCAGAAACTAAGCCTAACATTGGGTCTCACCTCTTCGCCCATCAGCAGCAGTCTGTGAAACTCTTAGATGAAGTTTGTGTCTAATTCCCTTCTAATGACTAATACAGAGAGAATTGTTACAGTTATTGGGGGAGAAGGTAAGAGCATTTTAGGTGCTCTGTTTCCTGAGTTAGAGAAACATCTCCTAGAGAGAACACCTCTAGAGAAGTACACAGAAGTCCTAAGGAGGTAGGAGCTACCAAGCAACCTTCTGTATTCTGTTCGGGCACTTCTTGATTCAAGACCTTAAGCCGGTTTAGAAGCAGCCATTTAATGGTTAAAGTTGGTCTTGCAAAGATATTCCACTGCTTGTGGAAGGTATCTGTGCTGAGAGGGGAATCAAGGCTGGCACTGAAAATGTGTTTATCCCAAGCTCTGGGATAAAAACAATGATCAGCTTCTCATGGGGCAGATGTTTGGTGACTCCGAGCTGCAGCATCCCAGTGCAATGCGGCAAGCTCACACAAACAGCAGTTCCATCTGGCTGCCAAGCTGGGAAAGGTTTGCAGAGAGGAGCAGAACAGGCCTGCTCTCTGTGTTTTGGGCTCTACTTAGGCATTGCTAATCTAACTGCACAGCAGCAGAATTCTGACCTGCCTGTCAGCCAAAGGGAAAACAGAAACAGGCAGAAGCCAGGACAAATAGAGTTGCCAAGAGATGTGCTGCTTGTATAAGAGGAGAAATATGAGATCAGCCTACTTTGTACCCGGAAGTGGAATATCTTTATTTTTCCCTGTAACAGTTCACTGGCAGGCAGAGACAGTTCAGCAGCTTCCAAACACAAAGACAGCAGACCCTGAATACACCAGAACTCAAGCTGAGGAAATGCAGGTCTAACTAGGGCTTAAATGAGAGGTTTAAATCACAGATTCAACCAGGCAGAAGAAGTGGCACTTGAAATTTGCTTGAAATTGGCTTTGAAATAAACGTCTTACGGTACTGCATAGACCCATATACCAGTGCTGGTAGAAGTTTGTCTAAGACTGTAGTCCAACTGTCTCGTGATCATTACAGGTGATCTGGCATTTTGAAAAGGAGAAAGGAAAGTGATTCTACACAGGCAACTAAAAAGCCCTGGCATCAAAATATTAAACTTCCATATTGTTTAATTAAGCATTGTATTATTCCCCATATTAGGTCATCAAATCTGTATGGCTGGTGCTGTTATATTTTACTTCAGGCTTTGGGGTTTGAAGTGAAGATACTACCTTTGTATTGCAAAACAAGTATGTTTAGAACAGAAATGCTTATGGAGGCATAATGATTAAAGTTCTACACAGGCTTTTGGAGGTTTGTAAAGACATTCCTTTAAAACTGCTAATCTAAACAAATTTACTGATATCTATACCTATTGCTAATGCTTGATGTTTCATAATCATATATCCAACACGTATGATATACACAAACAGCAACATAAGGCCTACCATGTAGTTAGAGAAGTGTCAAAACTTTCTGCTTCAAAATAATTGTGGGAAAAAATGACAATCTGGATTATTTCCTTGTCATCTCATTTGCAGGACCAATGTTAGGCATGCTGTATTTGCTACAACTTGCAGGGCTGTATTTTACTTATAAAGAGACGTTTTCCATCTGCCATTCAAAAAACATCAATTCCTCACTCTTCTTTTTTACAATCTATTTATCAAAAGTGGAGTCTTAGTTTCCTCTCCATGTTCCCTGTGCACTGGGATTTTTAAAACAGACTGTGCTTTCTCTTGCAATATGAAATAAGACAAAGATGTTCACTTTGGCTCGTCTGCTATGTCAATCACAACTGCTTGCAAAGGATTGCTTTATGACCACTACTTTAGCGGTTTTGAAAGCTTTATAAATTTTCATGCTACATAAGCATGCTTTTGGATAGCCTGTCAGTCAATATACTAGAGCTTTAAAAAGGTTTTAATATAGTACATGCTGATTATATATCTAGTGCTTTACATTACATAATTACAAACAGCTTTGCTTCAAACAGACACGGGCTTCCTTCACCCCAGAAGCACAGCCAACTCCAGCAGATAGTTTGAAATTGGAAAGGACATTGCTAAACTATTTTAGTCAAAACATGAAATTGCAGCAGGAGAAATATCCTCTGTTGAAACTATTTGGAAAATTCAAATGAGCATCATGCTACCATCTCCAGACTGGAACACATACAGTCATGTCAAAATACTCAGCTGGTGTGAGTCACTTTCGTTCCACTGCTTTCAAACCAGCAATGCTGATTTACATCAGATGGTGAATCGGCCAGCTCTTTCTCAGTTTAGGATCATAAGAAGGTTGGCACATCCCCCTCTACTACTAGGACATGGGCTCAGGGAGATGCACACGGCTCCTCCTTACAGTTGTCCCTCTGGTGTTTGTCATCCAAATATTGATCCACTGCTCAATTCATGAAGTCTGACAAGAGTGCAAATTTTGCTGATATGACAGACTGGTTTCATTGCATTAAGTGTTTGGGGGGATTTTTTGATTTTTTTTTTCCTATAAGCTACACAAACAGCAGTGATACATTGTGTAAAAAAAGTTGCTTAAGGTTAAAGGTACAGCTTCTTCCTCCTCTTTCTAAAGGGAAGCAGGTAGGCAAAAAATTCAATAATTTTATCAGAGGCAAGCAAAATTTATTACATGAGAAGACCCTGAGAGGCTTGGAATAGTAGACGGTATTGATATATGCCTTCCAGGAGCTTAACTAAAATGTTATTTTGTATCTGCCATAAAACATAAGAAAATATTGATGGCTTTTTTAAAAATTGATGTCAGCAGGGTATAATCAGAAAAGGAGAGGATGAAATAAAACATGGAAGATCTTTCTTCCTTTGCTGAAGGCAACTTGCATACCTTTATTTTTAGAGCTGAAATCTAATGTAATGCTTATTTGGTTAACTGGGCTTCAGCCTGTGGTTTAGTTTAAACATTTTTTGCTCGCTTTAGTCTTACAGGGATTGTCTGTGGGACTGTAATGTCTTTTGAAGGGACAAATTGGCGAGCACAACTATTAGCTGGGTGACATCAAAGAGCATTAATCTTTTGTTCCATAGCAAGGCCAAGACCACACTAGTGCATTTCACCCAGTCATTATTAAGACTGTAGCCCAAGGGTGTAATAAATGTTTTATGGCATGCAAACCAAGGTAATGGAATGCAAATTCCATAATACATCCATACATTTATTTTCTAATAGAGTAAATGATGATGTAGTTTATCTAAGAAGAGCTGCTGAATGACAGCACAAGTTCAGAAATTCAAAACTGAAGATAAATATAGCCCTTACTTGGTTTGGGACAGCTATATCTGTGAGACAAGACAGAAGAGAATTCTGCCCTGTTGGAAATTACCCAGTAAAAAAGCTTTAAGAGCAAACATTTTCATCTTGTTCTTTAAGGTAAATCTCTTTCTGGGAAGGTGGATGTGGTTATCTTACATTTTTATTTCTAATTACATTTCCCTCTTTGAATACTAATGGATTATTTTGGTTATATTTGCCTTAGAAATATATGGGAACATTAATGCATGAGATTTTATAGGTATCAGGGCAGGCAGTTTCCCAGCAGAACTTAAGTTATGCTTTATTATATTGTATTGAGAATCTGAGGGATTAAGAATTCTTCCTGAGGTACAACAGTTTAAGTAGCCTAAATAATAATATAAATAAATGTCAGTGTTCTTGCTACTTTAACCCATCAAACTACATTGCCAAGGTTCCAGTAGTCACAGTGCTGGTTGACTGGATTAGTGTGTGAAGCCTTTGTAAGCCATTTTATCTGCCCCTAAGAAATGTTTTCATTTCATTCTTACTTTATTTCCTGATGATGCACAGTGCTTTTGATCCCACCTAATAGACAGTTTCATGTTCATTCATTGCTGTGTTTCTCAGACAGAAATACAGTAACTGAAAGAGTAAATTGTATTACAGAGTGTAGCCCAAGTACACACTCCGGACGGATAGTAAGTTCTAAGACTATAAAATGCAACTGAGGAGAATGGACAGGAAAGGTTCTCAGTGACAGCCACACACCAATGTCTGGATCTTGCACAGCCAGAACAATACAGTAATGCCTGACAGAAAAACAAATCTGTTTGAATTCTGTTCTTGTGATCCTCATTCACCAGGGTAATACCTTTCACATGTCATTAGTAAGGCGAAAGGTTTGTCTATGTGGAGTAAAAGTTAACGACAAGGACATCAAAGCGTTCTAGGCCCTCACAGGATTTTTTTACTGAAGCAAGTTGTCTCGATGAACCTGGATCATCTGCAGGATTTGGTTCCGAGTCATATTCCTGGCTGGACGCATTTATAATCTGATTCAAAACCTACAGGAATTATTGGAAAGATTCCCACTGACTCCACTGGTCCTTGGATCAGGCCTTTTATAGAAATATATTTAATATAGCCCTGCTTGTGTTTTCTATCCTTGAGTGAAAGTTTATAAGAGAATAACTCAAAGGGACAAGTTCAGCCCCACTGTCACCAGTTACCCATAGCTGCACCGCGGAGCCTCACTCTGTATATGGAAGCAGCCCCTTTATGTCTCAGTGCTCCTGATAGCTAGGGCATGCAAGCATTATTTCTGTGCTAACTGAGGATTTCCAGGTGTGGGGAAACTTTCTCCTGAAGGGGAAGAGACCATCAGTTTAAATAGATCCTTGACTAACAGTGGTACTGACTCAGAAAGCACAATTAGTTCCTGCTGTGTTTGGCAGAGTGGTATTGCCCCTTAGTTAGGCTTCGTGGCCCAGAAGCTCTAGCAGGGAGTGATGAAAACCAAGACAGGCAAAACCATATAGAAAATATTCGGAACAAAACAAATCATGGCACTTAATTTCAACAGAGCAACAAAAGAAAAACCTGCTGTTCACACAGTCTGGGGTGTTGCTGAAATACGGCTCTTTTAGCTTACTAGGCAGTTAGAACTTTGCAGTAGAAAAGGAAGACAAAATGAGGAAGAAACAGCATACACTGTGGTACATATTTCTTATCTAATTGTGACAAATATGCCCCCAACAAGGAGACATGCAGTTGTTTCTTAACATTGGGAAGCACAAAAAAGAAACAAGATTTCTTCTCAGACCCTCTAGTTGCCAACTATAGCCCAGTATTAGTTTTCTGTTTCTTTAAAATTTTAATAAATGTGGAAGGCCATCTAGATGATGTCTGTGTCCTATCTCCCAGGCAGAAAGCTCATTCTATGAGATTACCTAGAACATCTGAGTGAAGTCCTTGCTTACTGTGCTTTCAGAATTCAGGCTAGGATGGAAATATGGTGGGTCTTACAGTACTGCACCGTGGAGCTCTCATTGAGCATCAGGGGCTACAGGAAATTTTTATCTGCAGCATTCTCTGTGACTTGGCATGACTAACTCCTCCTTATATTTGATTCATAAGAATTATAAAATTATGCAGAGTAATGACCTAATATTCTAATTCTATAAATACTGATATAGATGCTGTAGTTTATGTAACTGAGCAACTCTCTGACTTTATTTTTCCCGAGAATAGGACCAGAACCATCAGGCTTAGACACAATTTGACAGTATTAGTAACCTAGGTTGAGCTAGTAAATTAAATAACTTCAGTAACTAAGAGGCTAAAAGCTGTCATAAATAAAATGCTAAAAAATAAAAATCAATATTCACCTGGCATTTAATATCCAAATTGAACAATTAAAAGAGTCTTTGGCATGATGTAAGCACTCACTATTGCAACACAGGATTTACTGAATATCTGATAAGGAGTGAGAACCTTTGAAGATAGCTGTTAGAAAGCACTTAAATCTACTACCCACTTTTATAAGATTTTTTGAAATAATTGTTGTAAAACATGGTGCTAACTTAGCAGTTATAAACCTGTCTACCACATAAATTAACTAAGAGGTGGAATCTCATTGGTATATCAATGAAAAAAAAGTTCAAGTTTATTTACTCTTTTGAACATACTGTTTTCATTAAAAAATATGAATCATATTAAGATAAATTGTATTGTGCTAGTTGTTTGGACTTGTAAGAAAAAAGAGGAGGAAGCTTGGACAATACCGAAAAATAGAAAGCAGCCCTCTTCCAACTAACTGGTTACTTTTTTTTTTTTTCAATAAGTTCAAATGTGACCAACTCAAGAAGTCCCTCAGTTTATTGGTATTTTACTTTCATTTGCAAACACTGACTATATTAATCACTACTTCATCTGCTCATTCCATTGACAGTTTGCATTAACCTCTGCTAAGTGATATGCTAAACTTGCAGTTTTTTAAGTGTCAAAATTAAAATGAAGTTTTATACTTATCTGTATGCTCCCTTCCCACCCCTTTATTCTGGGAATGAGAGCTCTTTCATTTTCTATTTCCTTATGAATGATTAAGGTGAATTTGTTCAAATTAATGCTTAATTCTTCAGCAGATATTAACGAACTTAAAAGGAAATTGCACAGAATTTTATGCATTTCTCAAGATGGCAAGAGGTTTATTCCATCTTACGCTTGAAAGCTATAGAAATTAATTAACTTCTCTTCATCATTAGCACAAACAATTCCAGTTTGAGTTCAGATTATTTTCTTTTACTAGTAGTGTGGATTTTGGAAAAAAAAAAAGGCAGGATATTTATGAACAGTCTAGAATACAACTGCCTCAAAGTCACACAAATGTCTATATATAGGCTAATCTCAAACTGTTACAGGAAGAGCTACGTTAAGGTTTGAATAATCAGCTGCGAATTTGGGCATTCCGTTCTGAAGGAAGAGCAGGTCAGCAGTTCCTGCTTTAAGATGTCTCCAGTAACCTACCTAGCATCATTAATAAATTGTTAATAATCACACCCACTTGGTGTAATATCAAACCTATTCCCAATAAAATCAGTAGTAAAGATCATCTTACCATTTTGGTTTGGAATAAGACCCCCTCCTTTTACTTCTCACCCCAGCTCCTAACAATTAATTTAGAAATATGGTTCCTAGGTTATAGGTGTATTTCAGTTTCTCTCATGCACCACAAACAATTTCCAGTTAGGTACACAGCATTTACTCATATGAGCGTGGCTGCTGAAAATAGAGGGGATAAAAATCAAAGGGGTTCTGTGTACTGCTCCACTTCATTTTCCCTTGCACTCCTCCAAGAAAAACATGGGAGCTAGCACAGTTGCTGAGGAGGTAACATGAAGACAGAAAGGTGAAATGCCATCATACTAAGGAAGAATACTCTTGCTAATGACAAATCAGTCATTTTTATGGGTTTATTGAAGAAAAATCTAACTTGCAATTACAGTGCAATAATGTAACATGGAGGGCTTTGAGTTGGGATCCTAAAAACCATGTACTAGAACTTTCTAACAAATCACCATTTTAGAAAAAAAAAGAAAAAAAGATGTTACTGTTTATAATTTCTCCTTGTATTGATTTGCTCAATTGTTATCAGCATGAATATCTATACAACCTCTAAACGCAAATGAATTATTTCTAGTCAGGTTCTTTCTATCAGCCTGAATATATAGTAATGTAAAAATGTGGAATGGAAAGACATGCTTTACAGTTTCCCTTTAAGATAATTGCTTGCCTGTAAAATAAAGACATCACTGAGTCTGGGCCAGGACCTTTTATATATTAAGGGACAGCAAGTGATTCAGCACATTTCCTGTATGCTGCTTCATTCCCCATATGAGATAGAGAAGTTCAAGTGATTCCAGATATTTTAAAGGTTTTTATTTTGCCAGAAGATCCCTCTCTGCCTTTCTCTAGACAGATTAAGAACAGGCTGGGTTTTTTTTTTTTTTCAGTCCAATTACAGCTTTGGGATATTTTCTTGACAATTATATCATCATAGCCACCTTTCCTGCAAAAAGCTAAAACAGAAATTACAATTGCAATTTAACATTTTACTGGTAGAACAGAGTGATGGACAATGGTGACATACCTGCCACTTCTATTAATGCAAGAAATAAAGTGAAGATCTATTTTTTCAAGCCAATTAATTTCTCTGTACTATCCCACAGATGAGCTACCCTTGTATCTTTACGCAACAATTGAATGAACAGGCTTAGATCTACAACAGAGAAACAGATAAAGAGACAAGGGAAACAGGACTGTAGAACAACAAGATAAATTTTGTTAGCTGTTATTGATAACTCCCATTTCCTGATGTATGATACAGGTCTATCATTACAATAAATCATCAATTGTTCAGTTCAGTGAGGAAGGGCAAAAAGGAGAAACAATTTTGAGATAGGTAAGTCAATGCATGGTTACAAACGCTGAGATGTTTCACTAGCCAGCGCACTCATTCACCAATTTGGCTGAGAGCATCAGATTCCTCAGATTACAAGGTGTGAACCCCATTAATTCGATAATTGTGAACTATTTTTCAATTTATTCCACACTTCCACTTCCAAACACTTTAATCTCTAAAGATCTTATTTGCCTCTGTGTAATACAGGTGGGTGAGGATGAGGGTGGACAAAGGTTCTTTTCCAGAGTCATATTATAACTTGAAGGGGAGGGGGCAAAAGAAGTTTTCCTACTAGAGATGGTGTATGAGCCTTCAGAGTGGGCTTCTAAACTATTCCACACTCAACTGATTTGCACCCAGCATTCTTTAATTCACCGACGTTTGGCTTGAGGCAGAAGAGAACTAACTGATGGAAAATCATGATGAACTATTCCCTGGACAAAGTCATAATTTTTAAGATGTGCTTACACACAGCCCTAGAGTAGCTAGATATAGTGACCATAAATGCAGCTGATGACAGTTAACATCCTCAAAGTTCACTTTGAAATGTAAGAGTCCCTCTATTATGCAGTTCATATTACAAGCTCAAAACAAGTAGTCCTATCATGGACTTTTTCATACCTATAAAGACTAGATACCTTAGGGGATGGCTGTTTAGCAGAAGCTGATAAAATCTCCAAAGAACAAACTAGTCCAAATTTACTTTTGGTAGAGATTCAACATTACTTCCAAGAGTTTCAATGCCTTAAAATTTCATATGGTCTAAGAAAATATAAATTTTGATGCATATTTCTCTATAGAAGTCAAATAAAAAACCTCACATTTGTTGATATTCCCTCTAGAAGACATGAATGCTTTCATCAGATTTACAGGTCATCAGCACAAGAATTGGAAGGTTGTGACTGTGGCTCGACCACAGATAAGAGAGAGACTCTGCTGCCCATCACCATGTCTCTTCATAATATATGTATCTCGAAAGAAGGAGCAGGATAGGCAGGCTTCTCCATGATACTGAAATTATTAGTATTCATTAATTTCCTTTCTAGCCCTGGTGCACTGAGACACTGCACTGACAAATACAGGTCAAATCACAACTGATAGCTCTCTCTGAGCCATTTTCCTGTGTCTAGAATAGTTACACCTAGAGACAATTGGGTCAATGTGTTTACTGGGGACCTTCTAAGGAAAATGAAGGCTGCAGCAATAAAATATTAAAGCTATTAATTTAGCAGCATTTTTTCCCTTCTGAATCACTAATAAGCACTAATAAATGTGGCCACTACTAAAACTGTTAGAGAAATGCCATCTTGCACAGCTGACATCCTGACATATGTGATGACTGCCAGTTCCACTGTGCTCTTGCAAAAAGTTCTGAGCAAGTTCCAGTCTGAGGAATTACATTGCATCTACCCCAAATTCCCCATTAAGTTTCAGTTTAAAAAAATGGCACTTTATATTGTGAGCATATAAGGGTTAGCTAGCTCACAAGGGACTGTGTTTTGTCATTACTGTGAGAAATGATTCACTCATACACCCTTCTGCCTAGAAACAATTGCTCATGGAAGGACTTTTATCTGTACATACATCAAAAAGTTAAGGAGTCACGTCCCAGTGGAGTCAGCTGATGGCTCAGGTCCTACCTCGCGAATGATCTTCCAGAATTTCAAGAGTATGCTGGGTATACGAGAAACTAAATAGGCATTTAGCATTCTAATCATTCCAGATCACAGTGTGACTGCTCAGTGACAGTACAGGAACAGAGTGACTAAGCACTCAGAGGAGAACAGCAGTGAGAAGAGTGTTTGCCTGGTTTGAGACTGCTGTCAGTGTAACAAGTTTCAAACATCTCCGTTTTGCAGGCCTGCTTTCCATTAATACCCACACACAGAAAACTAGAGAGAGCCAAGATGACAAAGGATATTTGACTAGCATGACAATGGTTTAATCTTAGCATGCAACTGCCATGGAAACGGTTACCCCCACAACCTCTAGAAGTTTTCAGATTTTCAGACTTTACCAGCTCCTCTGCCTGAATTGATAGTTTGTGTCCCTGATCCTTCTCATGCCATGGTCCCAAAAGCTCTGTCCGTACCTTCACTTTTAAACTGGATCCTCACTTTCTGGAAAAACCCACTTTCATACATGGAATTAGATTCATTTACGAGTTCAGGACCAGCAGCACATAAATTTTACATGTTATAAAGGGTGACTAAGTCCACTAAGTGAAGTAGCCTTGATCTGAGGATCCAATTTCCTCAGAAGAGGTTGATCAGAAGAATCTGGAAACAACCTATCCCGCTGTAACTCTGATGAAATGGCTCTGCAAGGAAAGGCCATGTGGTTAGCAAAATCTGGATACTGCTAATCTCTCTCATTGTTTTTTTCAAGTGTATTCTTATTGTATTCTTAGTTTGAGGTGAGCAAAAAGTATCTTTTAGCTTCAAGTTATTGAGTAAATTTCAGTGACTGGTCAAATAAGCTATGATATCCTCTCATTTTAGAAAGGGACGAACCTTAGCCCTTAAAACCTGAAAGACATATTTGGGTAAGTCACTGTCCCCTTCATAGGTTTTTGTTTGGTTTTTATTTACCAGAACAAATTTCTAGAATTGATTTGTTTCTAAGCATATTCTAAGCTCTCTAGCTGATGCAAAAGTACTTTTCCCCTACAGAGAAAACACGGATTGTAAAGAAGGATATAGTTATCTTCACGTGCCACAGCAGCCTATCACGTTGCTTACAAACAAGAGTAAAAGGTAATTTAAAACTGTGTACCTAATAAAAAATAGGAACTTATTTCTTCAGGTGGTTGGTGGATATGAGAAACTTTATTATTTTGCTAAGCCCCTGTATTCTTTACAATAGAGGTTCTTGTAAACTAGAATTTCAGATTTAGCGTTTCTAAATTTTGCAGCCTCTGTGACCCACAATCAGCAACTGTCCTCCAGTCTCACTCACTGGATGTCTTTATGTCATGACTGTCCTCAAGTGATAATTATTTATAGCTAGCTGCAGATGTGTAATTTTATAAAGAAAGATTTGCAAGTAAGGATAAATTGAAAAAATTAATATTAATAAACTGCACAGGAAGAGAAAATTGTAAATACTATATGGCTCAGATCCGTGAGAAGAGCAGGGCATCAATTTGTAATGGGCAAATAATTCATAACAAGTAACATATTCAATATATTTCACCTCCTTTTCATATTCTAGCAAATGACACACCAGCAGATAGTGATTTTCTCTAATTTACTCATAATTTGCATTTTCCAACTATGTACTTTTTGCAGAGTTATTGGCCTTGAACAATTTGTTTCAAAGTATTGCATAGTAAAAAATATGGTAAGAACTGGGTTTACAGCAATTGTGATTTCAAACTTTAGATAATTCTTTTGCCTCCTGACTAGACAGGTGTAACTCTTAAGATTCAGTTTTCTAATCTAAATTTTCGTGTTTACAGCCTTCTTTACTTTCAAGAAACATTCCCTATATTTACTTAAACTATTATGCTAGAAAGCTCATTGTCTTGAGTAACTTTAGAAGGCGACTAGAAAAGAAGCAAAAAACCCACATAAAAAATCAAAGTATCTGAAAAAAAAAAAAAAAGGAAATTATAGTCAACAGAGAGTTACAGAATTTTTTAAGTATGTAACGGAACAGCATTGTTCAAGAGCTTCAAGACAGTCAATGTGTTCAATAACTTTCTACATTAGCTAGATGGACAAGAAAGTTATTGAATTTAGACTGAGGTTTGATAGCCAGTGTATTCATGAGCCTCCACCTGGGCGTGTCAGAGCTTGCATGATCCTTTGTGTAGACTTTTGTGATAGGTGTTTATTGAAGGCATGCACATTCTTCTGCTGTCCATCAAAAGGAGAACTCTAATTTAAAATGAGTAACAATACTTAGTTCAATAACTTTCTACATTAGCTAGACGGACAAGAAAAGATGGGTCCTTCCTGCAATGTGTCAGTGAAAAACACATATGCACACGAGAAAAAGGTTTGCTTTTGTGTCCGCTCTCTAAGATTATGGACCGTCTAGGTTTTTTTATGCATTGATGTGGGTTGCTTGGGTCAATCAAAAAAATAAATACAAAATCAGAACTATACTGGAAATGCACAGCCAGGAGAAACATCTGGATTTCTACGGAGACTTCAGTATCAAAGGAGGTATCTTAGATGGCAACTTTATGTGAACAATGTCCAGTCTTTGCCGAACTAATACAAATTCCATTTTAATTACAAGAAATCAAAAGTTATTCCCTGTTCACTCGCCTTATTTACTCACAGAATTACAAGGCAGGATACCTAAAGTAACCACTTCACACACATGCATCGCCTTGGACACCTCTTGGCAATACTTCTGCAAGGGACAAGATACCACAACGGAGTCTTCAGCCTGTGGCACTTTGGGGAAAGCGTCTGAGAGAAGGATAACTCAGTGCAGAGTTGCAATGACATTTTGACAGCTACATGTGTGTGTTTTCAGAGTGCAAACTGTTTAACTGATGCTGCATTCACATATGCATTAGTGTGGGAGAATTGTTTGATTTCACAATGGGAAGGGGAGGCAATTTTTAGCTCTTGAAGGGAGCTCTTCCTTTGTGAAGTGGGCTGAGGGGAAGAGCCACAGAGCCATCTTTCAGCAGAGCTCAGGCACTGCTTGAGGAAGTAATGTGCAGTGACATTAGCCTGGCTCCAGTAAAAAGCATCAGGCAAACATCCCTACACTTGTGCTGCCACTGAGGGAACTCTTTCCAGAATGACACAACAGTCTACTGAAACCATTTATCCTAAGAGTTGCACATTTTTAAGTACTGTTGCTCATTTTAAATTAGAGTTCTCCTTTTGATGGACAACAGAAGAATGTGCATGCCTTCAATAAACACCTATCACAAAAGTCTACACAAAGGATCATGCAAGCTCTGACACGCCCAGGTGGAGGCTCATGAATACACTGGCTATCAAACCTCAGTCTAAATTACAGTGTGTGTGAAAGATTAGTATCAAAATTCAGACAGCTTTGTCATTTATTAATATGAACTTAGTAAGGGCTTGTTGGCTCAGATCTATTTTTTTTATCTGCAGTTCCTTGCTTTGAGTTAATGAATATGCTGTTGAACTCGTATGTCTTTCCAGCAAGAGCAATACTTGAGCTCTTAAAAGACTGCAATAGCACCATGAACCAGAGTGAGAAATCTGTTTTTTAATGGAAGTAACACATTGATAAATAGGGCAGAACTGCTACCCTCAAATGCCTTTATCAGCATTGCTACCTCTAGAGCTTGTCCTGTCTTAAGGCCCAGTCTTCTGTATTTCCTTCATGTACTGTCGTCTTAATATCAGAGACATCTTGTTTATAATTCTGGTTTAGACCTCACACTACCCCAGCAAGTATGTTCAGGTTGTCCCTAACCCCACTGGGAGGTGTTCTAACATCCTGCAGGTGCTATGAGTCATATGAGCTTATTCAAAAAGTGAACAACTTGAAGGAATTTCCCTGGGAGCATAGCTACATCCACCAGGAACACTGCAATACTATTAAATACACTTGAACACTTTTTGGGAAGTCACAAGAAGTAGCTATTCTTCTATAAAGGTTGTCTAACAACAATGCCGTCTAACTCCAGAGATTTCTATATGCATGCTCAGCATAACATGTAACCATGCTTTCTTAGTTTCTTACCCAAACTAACCACATATTGCCAAAAGAGTAAAGTAGGAGAAAGGCCATTTGGAAAAACATGAGACAACTCAACACTATCTTGACTCAGATACTACGAAAGCAGTAAGAGTAATAGTGAAGAACAAAATTTTGTTTTGTTAGAGTTCCGTAGACAAAACTGATTCTGCAGCCCACAGATAAAGAATAGTACTATTTTTTTTTAACTTAATGTTGCTCCCAACAACATTCCATGCTGTGGCACAGGAAGAGTGTGTTACATGGGAAGATGTTTTTTCCCCTCTTCCCTCAGACTGTGAAAGAGAATTGGAAGTCTAGGGTGTGGGAAGATTTGGGGAACCTAGCAGGAAAACTTGTTTTCTCACTTACCTTTTCACCATTCCCCTGAATAGCCTTTTACCCATGCCAACTTGTTCAAATTTGCTGGGACCTGATTTTGTAGGACTTTGTGCTGCAGTACAAGTGCACACGGTGCCAGCCTAGGCTCTGATGCTGGTTTTGCTGGTGAAATGAATGTGATCTGCCACCCAAACCACTGTCCACAATCCCAGCTGTCCTCAATTTTTCTTCATCCAGCCCTTTCTTCCAAAGCTATGCAGCAGTAATAGGGTATTTTTAATGCAGATATTGAAGAAAGATGACAAGAGAGTCTACCAGATACATTAATCATGTCAATGATATTTCAGTTTTACTTTAATGACATTTTTGGAGGAGGGGGTCCTAAAACACAAGAATGTCTGGGCTGGGCTGACTACTTTCTGATGTATTGCTTCTGTCCCATGGCTTGATTTTTGCAACCTGCCTTTCAAGTTAAGTTTTTCAGATTCTTTTTGACTCAGCATCAAGACCTCTACACTTTGTAGTTTGTTGCTCACCGAGACACTCTTTGTCTCAAAGTGAGAATTAACTTGATCTGATGTTCTTCAAAGAAAGTTGCAAGGACCAATGGGAAGAGATCAAGGTGCTGAACATAGTAGCAATTTCTTTCATGAGAGATAGTTGCCTCTCATGGAGTAAGCAGCCTCATAGCTAGTTTGCATCTGTAGTTAAACCAGTACAGCTCATCTTAGTCTGTTAAGTTACTGGTTTGGCATTTT
>VWZG01009223.1:54817-111574 GCA_013396735.1 Grallaria varia | reverse complement strand
AAGAAATCTCAGTGTACTGCTGGAAACAATCCTGGCTGGATGGGAAGATGAAACTGATTATTAAATAGAAGTTTTCCAACTCTCCCAGTTTTTTACCCTGTGGGCACAATGCTTTGAACTGGACAACTTTAGAAGTTTAAGGAAATTTCTCCTACTTGTATCAAGGCTAAATCTAGCTCTACAACAAGAAAGCAGTTTGTTGTTCATAAGCAATCCCTTTTGCCCTTAAAGCCTAGTCAAGGTGTTTTTCAAACATGGCTTCAAGAGGCAATAGAAAGTATTAAAAAATGGAATAAGTCAAAGAATAGTAGCCAAATTGGAGCCAAAGATATACTTTTTCTGGTACTTGTTGAAGCCAAATTCACCATGATATAAAAAACACATTTGCTTGGTTAGAGACAAGCTGACTGGCCTACACATGGAAATGAACAATCCATATTTTCAATGTTTAAGGGTGTCTTTTCACCAAAAAGACAGTTTAGAAAGCAGGTTATTATTTGACACATAAAAAGGAAGGGTTTATGGACAATTCTGTAAGAACAAACAGTCATTATTGAGTTAGTTAGTAAACATTAATGATAACAGCATCAGACTGGTGACTGCCATCAATGAGTAACAAGCTTATGTTCTTTGTGTATTTATTATTAGATTTTCTATGCTCATCAGAAATTGAGTGTAGCTTTGTTCACTACATATATCTTCATATTGCAATCAATATAATGGCACACTTTTCATAGACATCAGATTTAAATATTAATTTGCTCTTATTTATACATCACAGAAAGACACAGAACATCTTCACTTCTATGATAAAGCCTTCATTCAAAATAAAGTATGGTTATATCATCACTGGGGTTGAGAAGATTTTATGTTTACTACTCAAAGATTAATGGGTCACTCAAGCATTTACATTCTCATACATTTTTATGACAGTGCTATGAAGTAAATTTGATGTATGTTCAGAAGAGAGTGATAGGTTTAAATGTCTAACAGCTGCTCTTTTGAATTTCAGCAATGTTTTAAGTGTTGCTACCATTTAGCACTTCCACTGTTCACTGCAATTTACTGTTTGCCTGCATTAGTTATTTGTGTTTGCAGAGGAAGACACAGGGAAAGAATTAGGTCCAGAGTAGAAAGAGTTTTACATCAAGTCACCTGAATCTAATCAATCTTATGGCAAGCTCTGCTCAGGAAAAAACATTTTTCAGAATGTTTATTGAAAAACTTCACTGAAAAAGCATCTTAGGTTTGTGCACAAACACACACCCTTTCCTGGATCCAGTTTGAAGCTTATTCCACTTTTTGAAATGCATTTGATGTCCTCTGTATCGCAAAACCAGTTTTGATGAGTAAACAACCCGGAGGGGGGCTAATTCCAGCAAAACAGGCCATTGAAATTGCATGGAGTTGGGAGGGGCAGTAGCAGCAGGAAGTTCTGGTCTTTTAGCTCCAATCAACAAACAGTTTCAAATGCTGTTGTAGTCTTTTCCTATGTGACCTGTACAACACTAAATGTAATGCACTTGGTACAATTCACTTAAGACTGTTTAACACAGCTGGGAAACATGGTTCTCTAATCACCCCCTACTACGAGCCGGAGCCAACACAGGGGCAATTAAATAGGAAAGATCAGAATGACACTACAGTCAAGAACAAGCTCTGTTGGGGGACACGGCAGTCATCACTAGGGACCACACAGATCTGCTTCTACCTGCCTTTGTGACTCCTTACTTCATGCATCACACCAGTTGTTTCACAAGTACCTATAGACTTATTGCAGTCCTCACAGCAAATACAGGAGGAGTGGATGTAGCAGGGAGCTGGGAATGCCATATAAAATCCTTCTCTAGCCCACTCTGTGCTGCATACAGAGACAGTTCTGGGATGCAGTTACATGTGGGTGACCACACTTTCTCATTTGTCCCCATTTTGAAGAGAGTTCGATTCACCCTGAGTCAGGGTTTCACAACTGCCTCATTATGTGAAGGAGCAAAAGACAACTACATTGAATTCCAAAAGCAGCCAATAAATCTTTCAGAAGCCTAATTTTATTTTAGGAATGGTGCCTCAGGCAAGACTTGTGTGGCTTAGAAAGGGAAAATGTTTAAAACATTTACAAAAGATCTGTAAACCTGGTTTGGCCAGTTTCTGCTGTGTTACACTACTCTGAACAGACTTCAAGCTTAATGGCTCCATCAAGTTGGGAAATAGAAAGAATACTCTGCCACTTACAGGAGACATGGGCTCTTGTTAAGTCTAAGGTTATCATTGCAACACATTTATTTCATAGTCAACTTTGTGACTGCCTAGAACCATGTAACATGGAATTTAGTCAATGAAGGACTCTATCAGAGTTCTAAAATTACAAGGCAGAGGTTCATCACCTATGTTACCATTGCTTTCAGCTCATGCAGAACAGAAAACGCAATCCTAGTAAATATTAACTATGCATCCTGCTGGGATGGTCCTAACCTTCCTAAAAAGGTTTTCACTATTCCAAGCCACATTACTCAACTCAATGACACCCTCTGGTCTAAGAACAGTCTGTAGAAAAGCAATTGTAACAATTACCTTCAGTCCCTGACAACTCATAGCCCCTCCAGTCCTTCAGTACTTTGTCCCCCATTAGCCATCCACAAGAATCCTGTGCCTTCTGCAGAGGCAAGCTATAACTAGACACCACAGCCCAGTGCAAGGCACTTTGCCATGTGGGAAGTAAAGTAGAAAATCACTTGCCAACTCCACAGCAAGTCTTATACTTTGGAGAGGCTAGAAAGAATTAAAAGCAAAAGGTGGAAGGCAGGGGGGGAAAGGGAAGAAAACTTCAGGGAATATTTTTTATAACACAGAAACTAAGGGTGGGTGGAGCAGAGAGTTTATTTATCATTCTCTAAGTGATATACATCTGAGAAGACTCAGTTCGATGACATTAGCAGCCACCCAAAAATCTATGAAATTTGAAGAACAAAAGGAGAAAACTTCTTGTGAGCTTTTAGATGTTTCAGAGGACTGAGACCAGCTGACTCAGGCACGCAGGGTGAAGTAACTCACAACTACAAAACAGAAGTAACACAGAAGAGCTGCCCATTGTGATCTGGATGCTGGCTAAGTAACGCTTTGAAATAATTCACACAGCGTAGAAACACAAAAGAAGATGTAGAAAAAAGTTTATACATGTCCAGTACAGATAAATTGACTTCTTAAGACATCTTAAGTAAAGCACACAAAAATTTGATCATTCAAATTATTGGTCACTCTGTCTACACTCATTGTATCTTGTTTCCCTGGGCCTTCTGCTGTACATAGTGAGGCTTATACTAGTTTTCCACTTCTCTCATATATTTATGAATTACTTTAAAGCATTTATTTGGACTCAAGATGTGTCAGCAGAAATACAAATTCCAATGTTATTTAATATGTGGCATTAAGTCTAAGGAATAACTAACTCCGAGAGAAAAATTCGGACAGTCAACTTCCTTAAAATGGTAAAAAGACTCAAAGCAAACTGTTTCCCACAAATCTTCCAGAAGAGATTAATTTCCACAATGAATTATTAAATAATTATAAATTAAGTTGACATTAAGTATCACTAAAATGAGAATTTTGAACAAAAAATTCTCAAGTTAATTTTGAACAATTTCATTTCCAGGGTTAGATTCAGACCTTTTTTTTTTCTTAAACCCTTATTATGCAGACAGCCTTTCATGAAAGAAATTTTTAAAATACTTAAAAAACGCTAACTACAGATTTATATTATTATTTCTATTCAGTAAATCAGAAGCAGCTTCTCGTTATAATAATTATATTGTTTAGCATTATTTTAGTCTATACATAGATTAGTTGCCCAATTTCTCCAAACGTGCTTCATTATGGCTAATAAAACCCCCAGATAAATAAGTGTAGATACACAAATTAGGAATAATATAATGTTATTAATGTTATTTTAATTTATACTCCCATGAAAACCTAGAGAAAGGTATAAATTTCCTTGCTGAAGAGAATGAATGAAAATATAATTAAGGTCTAATTAACATTACACTCTGATGTACAGCTGCAAGGATGAGCAATTCTGGCTAGACCATCATAAACCATGCACGTTAGCATTTGTTTGTACTTATGGCTTAGCATGAATTTATTTTAAAAAACCCCCAAGACCTCATTTCAGTGTCCAAACATATGTATAGTCCCCCCTAAATGTGCTGTGTTAAAATTGCTCAATAGCAGTGGATTATCCACATGCCTAAGATCAAGCCCAAGTGAGTGCTTTGTTGAATTCAAGTCAAACTGGGACTTAGTCACAGGCTTAGTTTGTGCTTCTGTCCTGGGTGGGGGGCAGACAGGGAAGATGTGGAACCCGAGTGCCTCATCTTTCATAATTCCATATTACAGGTGTGAACTGTGTCAGTCCTTAAATTCCTAGGGCAGAAGTGGGAGGATTGAGCTCTAGAAGGTGGACAGACACAGCAAGAGCATGGCTCACCCACTGCTTGACAGCCAGCAGAGCTGGGCCAACAAACACACACTTAAAAGCAGGGGCGGGATCAAGATGTAAAGCACAGCACACAGAGATCAGTGTCAAGTGCTCTGCATGTAAATGCACAGTCCCTGTACCATGCCGTGCACAGCTGCAGTTCCTTGTGTGTTTCTCAGCAAGAGCACCCAACAGCTCATCCAGCCTGCCAATTGCCTCCACAAAACAAATATGAAAAATGAAATGCACATTTGCATATATGCAAGATCAAAAATATGGTGTCATACAATTTTTTCTGAGCCATGTAATGAGTCACTGAAGAACCACAAGTAGAGGGTAGGAGTTTTTCAAATGCATCTAGATACACTCCTACCACAATCTCTCTCATCTACTTGATATGAAGCTGAATAGATAGTGACTGCACATCCATGTTCACTTTGATGTCTTCAGACTCCACAGATGGTCCTTATAGCCTACAAAATCCTAGCAAACTAGCCTAGACCCAATAGCTCAGCTGAGGGTCTCCTCTCTCCCTTCATTACTCCACAAGCATTGTTTTTGTGGTACCATGTTTCATAGTGCCCTGAAGTTTTTGTCAAATGCAACTGACAGATCAGTTAAGAGAGCAAATACTTGCCTCTGTAAGCACAGAGAAGGAGGGAGTGAGCAAACATGTACTCTTCCCCACTTCATGGGGTTGGAAAGGTATTTCCAAAACACATGAAATGAAATTCACTAATTTCTACATCCAACACAATCTCTTGATGACTCTGAGTAGCTGGAGTGGATCATCTAAGCTGTAAGGTAGCTGTAGCTATGTTCTGAATTGTTCTGAAGCTTGAGCTATATTTTGCAACTGCAAAGCGAAAACATAGTGGATCTAAAACCCCACAAGTCAGAATGATTCTGTTTTACATTTTCTTCCCTAGGCTGACATGATGTGAAGATACTGAGCAGTCTAGAATTACTCACTAATTTTTATATGCTTCTGAATAGTTTTTATAGAGTTAGAAACCCAAGAAATTTAATCTAGTTACAATGAGTTCTTTGTTGTCAGCAGCTACTTATATGCTTATGTTTTCACCACTATCTACACAGAACATTTTCAATCATAAGAAGTGGCAGCATTCATTTTGACCTTGGGTTTTCTATTTCTCATACCTCACTGGTTATCCTACCCTTAGATTAGCTGGACCACACCCTCACATTTTTTCACTTGGTAAAGGCCTCTCCTTTGTAACTTATGGAATAAACATCATGGGACAAAATACAAAACATACCAAACTTGAGGTTTCAGCTTTTGCACTGTGGTCAGCACTGAAGACTGGATTTTACAGCTAGAAAATTTACAAACAAAGAGACATCTCTGACTGTCTTGAATTAATTCTTATGAAGAAGGAAAATCTATAAGTCCTTTCTAAGAGGCCTCACAGGAAAGGAATAATTATGCAGGCCTCTAGAAAAATCATTTTAAAAGACTCACTGTACTTCCATTGACATTAATGATGCAAAAACCTGTTGACCTCAGGAACGCAACTTCAGTGCCTGTAAATAAGACATAACTGTAGGAAGCTATACAACATAACTGATGCCATTTTCCCTTTAATCTAATGGAATTAAATCTGTCCACACTGTGTTTTAAGGAAAACTCTTCTGCAGTTGGTTCTTCCCACTGTATTACATTTTGTTTAACTTCTACTCCACTCAGCAGCCAAAAAGGTCTAGGGTCTGCCCAAGCATTTATTTTTTTCAGGCAAGAAAGAATTCAGCATCCTCAAAGTCTGCTTTATCCTCTCCTCCTGGTTAAGGTTATTCTGATTTGTAAAGCTAGTTCAAAACTCCATTCTGAGCACACATGCTGTGAAATTAAGAAAAGGCACTGGCAGAGCTAACGCACAGGGCATGGAGCAGATGCATCAAATGCATAAGGAGAATGCCTGTGGTGGGGAAAAGTGATGATGCTCCTTGGCCCTTTAGAGACTCAGGTCCACAATCTAGCTCCTACTCTCCACGCATGTACCATTATTTTGCTGAGCTCGCTCCAACAGTAAAAGAAAAACCTCAAGCAGTCCCAGTGTAGAACCTCATGGCTGAGAGTGGGAAAGAGCAAGGCAGACTGCACTCAGCAGAGCTGTGCTTCATCAGGAGGGTTGGGGCTCAACATCAGCAGCTGTTAAGGTCCTTGCACAACCCTGCATTCACAAGAGAGGACAGTGGCTCAGAGCACTTTGAAAGCCATGAGTTTCCTGACCTGTCTCTCTTGGGAAGCAGACGAAGCTTGGGCTATAAACCTTTATTTTAATTCTCCTTCCTGATGGTTGAAAATGTTTTCTGTTAGTTGCTTTAAAGAAAAGCAAAAAGAAAGGAAAGCAGAGAAACTTTTCTAGAATTATTTGTTAATATTTTTTGGCAACTGTACATATACTACTCTCTTGCTGTGACCATAATCGAAGCCTAATGTTGCTCCAAAGGAATGCTGTGGCAGTATTCCCACCGACTGTACTGCGAGCAGATTTGGGGCCTTTGTTTGGTCAAAGCTGTTCCAGATGGAGTCCAAAGGATTCTCGCCCTGCACCCCAGTTTTAAAGAATGACTCTGCCCTTCCCTTCCAAAAGGAGTTTTCTGGCTCCAGGTACAGTTGACCTGTTGGGACCAACAGTGGAAATGACTCACTACCATTGCACAGGATGATCCCTTGGGAGAAAAGGGTAATGCCATATTTTATTAACTGCATTCCTGTCTAATCAATGTTAAGGTGGTTATATTTGGTGTAATTCAGTTTAATGTTGCATATATTGAGAGAGTTTCTGCTGGTCACAGGAACGTAGCTGTTCCTAGGATAGAAATATAATTATAGTACACCAACGGGACAGATTTCAAAGGATGTGAACACATAAATCCCAGTAGTGGTGTACTTACCCACATGAAACCATACCAGGAGTCTAATGTAGGAAAAATGTAAGCTACCCCAAAAGAAAATCTGACAATCACTAAAGAGAAAATTCTTTAGTTCTCCTGGGATCTCCAATGATGAAAAATTGGTTAGAAACCTACATTTGCATCTCACTTCATAAAGTACTAATATTTTCTGTCATTATTAGTGAACTACTAGACTAGCAGTAATTTTTGTGACCAACTGAAGTGGACCTAGTTATCAGAAGACACGTGCAGAAACAGCGAACTCTTTGGTACTTCCAATTTCAAAAATCACTGATCACTTCTGAAAATTTAGGCTGCTATCATCACTATGTATTACTTTGAAACAAAACTCTCCCTCCCTTGACTTTGCCAGTAACTCACTGCTGATCTATGGCTCCAGTTTTGTAAGCAAACTGATGTTTGTTCATGCAAGTAGGACTTCTGAGAAAAGACTGCAAATTTAGGCCAGTAGAAAAATAAGCACTACCACCCAAGTTACCACAATACCCAGCTTGAAATTTGGGTCCAAAGCATTTGATTTAACAATACCATAAAGTGTTGCCAAGCTCTCAACTCAGATGAGAAGATTCACCAAATCATGCATAGTAGTTTTTCAAATCCGTACTTATTCAGAAACTTCCAGGATAAGAAACTAGACTTTGTCCTCCTTTATGTTACATGGCTGAGCCTGTGCAGGCCAAAAGTCAAGCACCCTGATTACTGTTCTAGTGAGAAATGCTACGACACCAGTGCAGAATACATTGGCACAAGGCACCTGAACGCTTAGAAGGAAGATTTCTCAACGGGGGCGAGTGCTGTTACAGGACACTGATACCTTTGGTACACAATGCAGCTACCAGCTTAAGAATTTGTTTCATAAATCAAGGTTTTCTGGTATTTCTGGTCAGTTTAGGCTCAGGAAGCAGACAGAGCCCAAAACCAACAGGGCATCCAAACCCTGTTAGTATTTATTATGAAGAATTATGCTAAAATGTAACCCTTTGGTTCCATTTCATTAAGGCATGCATTCAGTAACAAGGGCACATACCAAGCAAGTTACTTAGGCATTCCTGTAACACATCTAAGAAGTGTGCATTGAATCAATAATCTGAGAAAAACAGGAATTCTGACTAATAACGTGGAGGAAAGCAAAACAATTACTTTAAAGGCTTTATTTTCTTTTTTTTTTTTTGAACAATTGTAGATGTACCTATTTGCAGAGGTGCTTCATTGGCTCAGTTACATTACAAGACTAGAAAATACATACAAGCTTACAAAAGCTGACAGACAGCAGGGGTTGTGGGGGCAACAAGTCTTTCACTTTTTTTTTTTTAAACATTCATTATTATTGACTGAAATAGGCTTGTTTGCTTGTTTCTTAGTATCATGGGAGCAATGATTAAAAACAAACCCAACAATACTTTCTTGTAAGGTTCTGAAGCAAATAGTCTTCCTTTGACTTTAACAGACACCAAACTGGGCTTTGAGTAAAGCTGATTGTCTCCAACTGACAAACCAGTGAACCAGGCTTTGCTACCAATAAATAGAAGTAACTATAATGCCTTATGGGCTTCCCAAACCTGTCCCACAGTTTTGCCTTTGCTAATGCACATTTCAATCTGATGAAAGATAGGCAAGGAGCAGAAAAAGCACACATAAGGTATGTGATGCTTTGTGTTCTGCAGGCAAATTTGTATGACATTTTCTCCCTTCTGTTTTCTCACTGAGTGAAAGCTTGTGCATGTTTGTCAGACTGGCCCTCCATTAAATGTCTCTTCATGGAAATAAGGGGATATTTATGCACAGTGACTAATGAATGGATGCATTCCAGCATCTGCTATTGTGTATTTCCTGTAAAGTCATTTATTATTCTATCTAACAAACACAGTGTTCTTGGGTTGATGCTTAAGATTAATGAGGCATTTACTCCTATTCAAGAAACAAGTTCAGAAGACACATTTTCTCCCATTCAGCTGCGCTGATAGTTTAATTAATGCCATTAATACATATAAGTCACTGAGAACTGTTTTATGGTAACACTGAGGAAAGTTGGCAAAGCAAGGAAATTTCAGAGGTAAAGCTACAACATAACACTTCCCTTTGTTGCCAGGTAGTATAGGATTCTCCAGACAGAGGGTGATCTTACAGGCTACACGAGTAACAAAACCTCAAGATGTAATGAGCTGAGGTAATGACAGAATATCAGTCTTAACTCTCTGCTTGTGTGGGCTTAGTCAAATCCTTAATGTGATTTCATTACAAAATTTCTCTTTGTGTAGATGCATGTCATATTTTCCCCCAGCAGTATTAGAAGGAGAGAAAAAGAAAGAACACATCCTCTTATTGAAATGTATGAGTTGATACAGTAGACCATAACCGATGCTATGGACTATGGTTTAAAGATATATTAGGGGAACTTTTCAATTCGTGTACTATTTCACTGATATGACAGAAGGAATTTAATGAGTCTCTTAGTGCTCACAGAGGTTTTTTGCTCAATTTTCTGCATAGTGCCTTTTTGTTTGTTTGTTTGTTTTTTAGAGATGCCTAATTGCCAGGCCCACTCAGGTCAGCACAGAAAGCTTGGTGTGAACTGGAGTGTCACTGGGTTCGCATTTCAGAAATACAGACCTGGAAAAGGAGGAGCAAGCATGGGAATTCGCAAGTGTAGGAGAGGAGGCAGGAACCAAAAATATAATGAAAAAGTGGCCCTTAACAGGGTTTCACAACTCTAGTGCCAGGAGAAAACAACACATCAAAATAAAGGTACACCACTCAGGCACCAAAACACAGGCCTTCTCCCTCTGAAGTCTGATCTACAGCTAACTTTACAATCACAGACTTATGACTGGGTTAATCTCCTCCCTGCTGTCACACAAAGCAATCATCTAATGACCTCCACAGATGCACAGAGTAGGTACAAAATGTGAGACACCTTGAAGACATTATTCTGACTGAAATAGGACAGTAGTCCAAGGACCAAATCTGTTGATGATCCAGAGAAGTAAATACAACAACATACAGCCATATTACAGCTATAGACAGCTGGTTGTCTGTAAGAGATGTAGTTCCTATTTGATTTGCTTGAGCCTCCTAATTATAACTCTTCTTTCCTCACTTTCATTTATCCAAAAGACTGGTAACAGGAAAAGAAACTAATACAACAACAACAAAACCCTAAACCAACCAGGTTTTCAACGTTATTTGAACTCTCCAAACAAGAGAAATTAGCAAATCAAAGCATAACTGGAACTGCTCTTAAAGAGCACTATATCTCAGTATGCCCACACTGCTGGCAGTGCTTTGCCATCCTACATCTTCGCTGCTCCAGCTAACACCTGCCAAAAGCCACTTTCAGTCTGTAGTGGATGAGTCCGGGCACAGATGGGTGCAGAGTTTGGTACAGTGCCTACTAGAACAAGGAACTCCTAGACAGTTGTACAGACTAAAGCCCATTAGCTGCTCTCAGTGTTACTGCAATTCCTTAAGGAAACCTGCAAAGTCCATGAAGCCCAACAGGACAAATAAGAAGCCTTGAGCGATACATTTAGATCTTTAGGAAATATTTCTAAAACCTGTCCTTCAACAAAACAGTTTTGCTCATATTGAAAATTCAGCGATTAGCAATAAAAGACTGTAGGAACGTATTTGTTACTCAAAAAAAACACTACCTCTCCCCAGCTCTCCCAGCCAGAAGCTCTGAATGGCCGTAACACTGTAATAAACATCTGGGCCTGAAACAAGTGTAGGGATATGCCATGAACAACTAAGGAGTGAGACCTGCTAGACAGGTGTCAGGCATATGGATATGACCCATCCCTTACTGTGGGAGCAATATAGAAAGAATTACATTTTCTTCACATAGAATAAAACACAGGGCATAATGTAATTTTCAGTATCGTTAAAGATAAACTTATTCTTTAAATTTAATACTCCAAATTGTTTGTGAGAAGTTTGATCAACTGCCTCAAAAAATTTATTTTTTTTCCTGCAGGGGTTTCCAGTGCTTAGCCTGCAGCTGTTAGCACTGGATTTCAAGACACACTGTACTAAACTGTATTAGGCATGTGAAAGGACTTTCATTCCTCATTAGCTGTGCATAAGAAAGGATTTTAAGTTTTAAAAAGAACTAAGCAGCTTTGTAAAAAACTCGAATTTCCCTCTAACAAAAATCATACTTGTTAAAACCTTTTTTTATTCCCAGCTGAACTATGCTTCAACTCAAAGCAAATAAAGTCATCAGTTGACTTCATTCTATTAGAGGACAGCATTTAGAGAGGAGAAAAAAAAAAAAAGGCGTCCAGTGAGTCCTTGAACAGTGGTCCCTTGTCTGTCACATCAAGACATGGCTTATACTTCACACACTATTGACCATGAAAAGCAATCTTGCGACTTTTGAAGCCCCATCACAAAAAAACAAAACAAAACAAAAAAAGAGTGCAAGAGAAAACTTTTCTTGAAATGTCGAGGATGGGGGGCTGACTGCTCTCATCTCCTATGATTAATGACTCGTGGCCTTATTGTGTAGAGGCTGCTAATTAGCTTCAGACTGATTAAGGCTGCAGAATGCAAAATTCAGCTTGATAAACCTGGACAGCTTCCATTCCCCACCCCAAACAAAGCTGGTGCAGAAACTCTGACATGTAGTTTTGTGTTAAAAACATTCTCATGGAACTAATGTAATCCTGAATGACTCTGGGCTTCACCTAGCTGGAAACTTGAACTGCAGTGTTTTTCTCTATAATAATTATTTTTCAGTCCTGTCCTAGTTCCCTGCTTTTTATCTCAAAACTTGACGTTTTGAGTAAACAGACATCACATATTAACAAATCTCATTCAAAACCTTTTAAAATTTAGTTAAAAACCAAAACAAAATATCAGGTGGATACTTTTGGTCCTCCATTATCCACTTATTAAAAAATGAGAGCTAGTTAATCATGCCTCTAAAAAAGTTGCACATAGCCTTTTTGGATGCCTTTTACAGATGCATTTAAAGAGAGACCAGAAAAGCAGCAATTTCTAAATTGTTACTGCATAACATTCTGACCACCTGCTTTACTGGAATACATGCTGAACCTTTAATTTGGTAATAATTGCTTGCCATAGCTATAGAGGAAGAGTACAGAGGCAGTTTCAATCCTTTCTTCCCTGATCCCCCTCTTTCTTTCCTCCTCATCTAAGATTAAATCTGCTTGTAAAGTTGATCTTCGCATGGAAAAGCATTATATTCAACTAACACAGGAAGGTTGCAAATACTTATGCCAGATTTTTAACACTAACCTCATCAAACTGATGCACTGCAACATAAGGCTGATTAGCTTAATAACTGATTACTTGTCCTCTAGGCACCAGCAACTAAAATTAAAAACTTTAGCAGCTCATATAACAACGTAAGATGTGTTAATTTTTTCAGATACCTCCAGTTCCAAGAGAGAAGGGTAAAAATTTGTTTCCAGGCCAGTTCCAAAGAGGGAAAGTTTCTCTGTTTTGGCAGGATGGATTTAAATGCTGATAATCTCTCTACAGAATAATATCTAGATATATACCTATGCACAAAGGATAAATTACCCAGATTATTGCACTAGAATTATTTTTCATGTCAAATACATACATGTTTGAACACCTTCAACACATCAGCTGCTTGAATTCAAGAGGCTTCCCTTCATGCTCTGGATTTCCCAGAGCATCCTTTGTTCCTGCCACCCATTACTCGCTTGCATTGCTCTACACCCACAAGGCACCTCTTGCACCAGGTATTGCATGTTGGGAAATGAAAATAAAGTCATGATGCAGAAAAGTAAGTTCCAATATTGCAAAAATATATCCACAAGAGTGACTGTAGGAGTGCTTGCCAATGGGCGAGTTTGTAGGGGCGGTGCTAAATTTATGATGAAAGGCAACACATGGTCATTGGAAATAGTACCTTAAGGTAACATGAGATGACTGCGATCAGCAATGCAAAGTGAAGGGCATCATCCACAAGTCTCTTTCAAGTCCCCCACAAGAACCCTAAGTACACGCCTATCTTGAAGCAGGCAAGCAATCCCTTTGAAGCCAGTAGTAATCAGATAAAAACATATTTGTGTGTCTATCTGTTTATTTTTACCATAATTACACTTCATATCCACTGTGTTCTGTAAATGCTAATAGACCAAACTCATCATTCCTGTAAGGTACCACAGTACCTCTGGCATCAATATCTTGCTCAAGACCTGGGATTTAACTTATTGTTTATAAGCATTTTTCTGTGCTTTACCCTGTTTCTTTTTTGCCTTGTTTTGCTTTCAGCAAGGCTCTTTGTAGTGTCATAACTCACGATCTTTCTAGTCAGACTTTGTTTATAAAACCTCCATTGTTCCAGAACAATGGAGTTGTGACCTGTTCGAAGGCAGGATTGCAATCAGGGCCCTCTCCGTACTTTCTCAGGGTGCACTTTGTGACAAAGTGAATAGACCATGCAACCCTATTGATGTCAGCCAGGAGGGGAAAAATAGGCTCCCTCAATAAATCTCAACATAAATCTTCTTGCCCTATCTCACCATCCGTATGAATCCACCTAAAGCACAAAATTATTAAGCAGAACAAGTATCCCCAAGCCTAAGAGACTGAAACTCTGCCTGCAGACCAAAAGGGATTTCTTTCATGCTTATGGCAGCTTTGGGGAATTCACAGGCATAGAAAGCAACAGGTGGAAACATAGCGTGGGCCAAGAAAAAGTGAATGAGGTTGACCCTAACATCATGAATATGCTTTACTCTTCTGTGTCAGTTCCTGCCTATAGATTTCCTCAAGGACAGGTTTGGGGTCTCTGATGTTTCTTAGCACCAGTGATGTCAGTTTTCTAATTTTGCTGCCAATGTTACAAAACAATCATTCACACAACACAAGTATTAGCAGTGAAACAGCCACAACTTTTTTCCTTATTTGAAAATGCCACATTCTGTAGCTCTGGTTTTGAAGGTTGTTTAAGATTTGCTTAAAACAGGTTGAGGATGACTATGTCCCTTTTGAAATATACTTCTAGTCACTTGTCAATGGTAGTTGCCCTCATTCAGCTTTACCATAGGTTCTGTACATACATTAAGAACATAAAGTAAGATAGTCAAAGAACTCACTGCAGAAAAGAGAAGCAAAAGGGAAGAGTTTTCTTTACCTTCCATAGAAAAAGACTTCAGATAACAATACCTAGGTGTATTCTAGGAAATTAAAACAACATGTGCTTTCAATGTAAATTTTCATAATCACTCATGAAAGAAGAAAACAAAACAGCAAGAGCAAGCACCAAAACAACCAAACAAATAGAACCTCCAACTTAATTGCTTAAGCTGGAGTGGGAAAACTGCAAGCAGTTCAGAGCAGTGCTACCTTTTTTCCCAGTGTCAATACAGCTTCTAGCACAGCAGGGCTCCAGTTTGTGACCAAGTCTTTCAAACAGTGCTGCATTGAGCAACAACAGCATAAAGCCAGCTTAAGCCAAGTTATTTCTAAATTTGAATTATTATTTATGTTTTTTAGCATTCTCTCAATTCTGAGAGTAACAGAACTCATCTATAATGTCTTCCATCTGAGCAGAGCAAAGTGCTTTGCAACAAATTACTGGTTCAAATGTGAAAAAAAAAAAAATTAATTGTTAAAATGGAAGGCAAAGGATCCCATCTCAGTCAAGCCCTGCTAGAGGGAAAATACTACTGAAAATGCATCAGAACTAAAAGCATAAAAATAACTAATTTTATAAAATTACAGTTGGGCTGAATCAATGCCTATTTATCATATACAACCTTATATAGCAAATTCCAGGCAACTTTTTTTATATTGCTGCTTAGAAAATACTTGAATACAAAATGATTGTTCAGGTAACATTAGTAAAATTGCATACTTATTGCTAATACAAGCTATCAACATCAGATCAACCTTCTCAGATCCGTGTTAGCTGACCTGGTCATACCAACTCAATGGCTGGCCACTCTAAATGAGTGAAAAACAAACGGGGAAAAAACCCCTATGAAGCAAACACTCACCTTAGACATTCTCAACAAGAAAGAAGGATAGTCATCAAACTCCTTATCTGAGACACGCATAGGGGATCAGCCTAGGTGTGAATCAAGGCAGAGGAGTGCACTGCTGTTTCTCCAGGATATGTGATGATAAAAAGGAGTTGTCCATCCAGCAACTGTCATGAAGAATTCATTCGTTTCTCTCTGTTGAAAATACAAGGAAAAAAGTGAGGAAACCCAAAAGAGCTCAACTATGACATCCCTCCCCTCACCCTCTTCAGATAGGCAAGCCTATCCAAAACATCTACAATCTATTAATTTAGTAGCATTGAAGTTATTTAGCAACTCACAGAAGAATGTGTAAAAATTAATTGCACGTATTTTAAAGTCCCACTTTCTAGTAAAGCTAGAATAACTATGCTTTGCTCTAGCATAAAGCATTTTACAAGGTACCATAAAGCACCCCTACCATGCATAGACAAGGCCTCTGCTACTCAGTATTAAGCAAAACACTCAATTAAAATTCACCTCACTGCTTTTACAGTCTGATGATTGGATCAACAGCTGAGTATGATCACCAAACCAAATCAGGTGTCCTCATTAGTGCCTTCATACACTGCAGCTATGGGGTGGATGTTGATTGCCTGGGCACTGAAGGGATGACAACACCACCTCGCTGCTACTGGCTCCACCAGCAGAGGACCTGTGGAAGGCTGTAAGGACAACTGGAGTTCAGGGGATGCTGCAGTACCATAGAAGAGGGTAGGGTGATCAGAGGTACAGCTGATCAGGCACTCCCATTTCTACCAAGATACTGCGTGCAAAGTTAATTGTGGTCATTGAGAAGTGCAAATGTTTATACCTACATGGGAGTTTTTGTGCCCCAAGCACAGCACATCAGCCAGGTAGCTAAGTCAGAAGTAGCAACCAGAGAGATCAGAGTGTAGAGGAGGCATGAGGGATGACAACTAGAGAACAGATTTGAGGATGTGAAGATCTGTGATGACATGCAAAAAAAAATACATTGAGGTTATGCATCTGTTTAACAGACGAAAATACCTGAAAATAGATTGTCTGAATATTGTGCAGTAAGTCTAATTACTGGAGATCTGTAAGACTGTTGTGAGATCAACCAGATTAGCATCATGATACTTATAGGTCCAACAGTGAGACCATCATAATCAACTGACACTTTTGAGGCAATATTCATAGAATGGTTCGGGTTGGAAGTGACTTTAAAGGTCTCCTAGTTCTAGATCCCCTGCCACAGACAGGGACACTTTCCACTAGACCAGGTTGCTCAGGGCCCCATCCAACCTGGTCTTGAACACTTCCAGGGTGGGGCATGCACAACTGCTCTGGGCAAACTGTTCCAGATACAATGCTTTGTTAGACCAATTAGGTGTAAGGCCAGCAAGCTTTTCAGCATACAAGCTCTTGTTTGATGGCATACAGAATATAAAAATCAGAAACATGGGCAAAGCTGGCCTCTTGGCATTTTGATTATGATCCATAAAATTTAGGAGAAATAAATTTCTTATTGCACAATATAAACCAGCTCTCCCAAGCTAGGTCATAACTGATTGGAGGACACCCAGAGCTTCTATTTCCACTTAGCAATTAGGAAATTAACTTTATTTTCAACAATTTATTGTGCAGTACAAAGCTACCCAAACCAAAAACACTGTGTATTTCAGATGCTGTATAAAAATTAGTGCCCTGGGATGTGTATGGGGAATAACCAGTACTTAAAGTTGGTAATTAAGATTATTAATAATAGCAAAAAAATATATCCATTCTCCAAGCAAGCCATCATAATGCTTAATAATTGATTGTAATTTCCTGTAATAAATACTAATGAATTCATTTATAAAGTAATGCAGCTTTATATGTTTATTCACTTTCCTAAGAAATATTTGTGTTGGTGTTATGTCAACCATTTTATACACTAAAATAATTTATAATTATTTATTATCAGTTTCAACACTTCTTAATAAAAAGCAGTTGTTTCCCATAAATACCAAAGCAACCTTCAGAGCAAATCTGTGTCCTCAGCAAGCACTCAGGCTGGCTTGTCAGTCCTTTTACCATCTGTGAGCCTGCCTGATGAAACTGCACCAGGCAGCTGAATGGCGCAAAGAGCAGAACAAGCAGGCCTGCAGGGAGGACCTAGCCCTAACCTGGGATCTACCAGTATCCAGTCTGTCTATCTCTAGAGCCAAAAATTTCCACTGGGAAGAGATTCAGTCACTCCTCCGGGACAAAATCATTCCTCCAGCCCAAACACACTGAGTTAGTAGCTCTGAATAAACTCTCCCACCTCTATACAATATCCTACCTTTCTTGAAGTCTGTCCGTAGAATGCTTCTACTGTTTCATCTTCTAAGACAGAATTCTTCTTCCTGCACTAACTTTGCTAAGACTGCAAATATTTATGACAGCTTTTTCTTCTCAGCTGTTTGATTCATCTGAGAAGGTTATTGGGCCCTACATTAACCTCTTCTGTGCCACATGGCCGTATATCTCCCAGTGCACTTGCATTCCTGATGTGGAGCGTCTTTTGGCAAGAGTTGCAGCAATAACCAGGGCAGTGCCCTCTGTAGATCTCCAGGAATGTGATGGCAGGCAGTTCCTGCAGGACTAGGGGACACAAATCTCCTGCCTGCTGCAGGCTCAAAGCTAATGGTGAGGCCAGCTGTTAACCACTTCACTGCACATCCTGCAAGAAAGATGTTGTCCCATATAGGAAACGTGAGCCTGCAATCCCTGGCTATAGGATTGTTGTAATAATGTGATCAGCACTGTCCTGCCCAGTGCCTAGAACTAAATCAGGACCGGACTGGTGTTGTCCCTCTAGGCATAAAAGATCGCATCTTTCACAGCAGCAGTAGAAGTGGTGGTGAGGAACATGGTAAATAGGCCACATGAAAATTCTCTCTTTATAAATCTATTGCACCTGGATCCCCACTGCTGTCTCTAGGGGCACCTCAGAAGGCCCAGACTGCACCTGTGCAGCACAGTGGTCTGCATGCCCTGCTATTGTTATGATGGGCTGACAATGCCTTTACAGGACTGTTTTATCTGATTCATCTCCCAGCTGTTCATCCTCCTGATTTATGCCATCAGCACCAAAGCCTGATTAGCAAACAGAACAGAAGGAGAGGGATTCACACCATCCTTCTAAGGTTTATGAGTGCTGGCATACCTTTTTTACTCCTCTGAACTTGAAATCCTGGGTACATCCACTGCCTGCCTCTTTGTCAGGCACCTCCATGGTGTTTGACAGTAGCTAGTTGTCCTCTCATTTAAAGGGAATTATGGATCTGCCTCAGAAGATTCAGTAGACACAGTATGGGTTGCTGTGGGCCAAGCAGTAGACCTTACTTGAGCCCAAAGCATAAAAGCAAAATAAGAACTGTCAAGGGCACCACTAACTGACCTGTTCTTGATTCTCAACAAAAGACAAAAAAGTCCCGGGATGGCAGTAGCTAGCCCTCTTCATCTCAAGAGCGGTGTAACAAGAGTTGGATACTATCCTAGGGCTTCTGCTGCTGTTTTAAAAAGGCAAGTCTTGATACAATCATGAAGACATCATGAAGAGTTGCAAAATTTGCCATCTCAAGGTGTCTCTGGGGCTACTGCAATGCAGCCGTTGCGAAAGGGAGGAAGCAAACCCCAAGGAGCTCAGATCCGGGGCAATTTTTGATAAATGTATGCCTGCCACTCTGCTCGCACCTTTGCTGTAAATGTGAAGCTGTACAGGATGAGGTTAAGAGCTGAGCTCTGTGGCTGACTCATCTAGCAGATACAGAGCTCCCCTGGGCTTTGCTTAGAGAATCACAAGGAGTAAAGGGATGAGATTGTATTGTAGGTCGAGAGCCAGTTTTGGTGGAGTGTCATTGCCAAAGTCACTTCTTAATGTAGCAGTTCAAGAGACAGCGTCTGTCTCAGGACCTGAGGCTAACCTATTGGATGTCACACTACAAGCAGAGCAAGCACTGAGTTTGCAATGTATATTTGATGTCTAGTGTTGGAAAGTGAATTGATTGAAATGCTGTCAGGCTGCATTTTGAATGATTGCACTACTAATGTCACCTACAGGCAAATTGATGGATGTTCTGCCATACAGAGAATACAGTAGGCTGGAAATCATCATTTGCAAATCATCACCTTTGAAAGTACAACAACCAATTCAGCTCTAAAAAAAAAAAAAAAAGAACGAATTGGAAACATGTTGAAGAAACATTAACCTGAGGAAGTGAGCAAATCAGAAACACCAAATATTTAGGCTCATGGATTTCTCATTATGGGAATTTTCAGCCTACTGTATTTCTTTTGGGGTGTTGCATTTCAAGAACCTGTATTTTGTTTGATTTGAAATCTAATCAGTTTGTCTTCTAAGTTTTTACTGGTATACATCAGTATGGCATTTTGGGATTTTGTTCATTTATGAAAGTAGTTTTACAAAATCTGTCACTATATACAAATGTGACAAAATGGGTAGTAGAACACTGGCATATTTTTGAAAGGACATGAGGTTTTAGCTAAATGATTGTCATTGAGATTAACAAGAAGTTAGTGTTTAAATGCTGTAGTTGATCATACAAATCACAGTTTTGACCTGTATTTCCTTGCCCTGACATCAGCATGAGTTAGCGTTAACAAACATTGATGTCACAGGATAGAGACAAGGAAGATTTCCTTACTTCCAGTGTCTGCTGTTCTCCTAAAAGTAGAATTCTGCAATTAATTTTACTTCAGTTTGGAGATTAATTTTAGCAATGTGGTAAAACCATTGGTTAGTAAGCACTCAGAGAACAAACACACAGAAAGAGGAAGAGGCAGGACTAAGGAAATCTCAGTATTTCAGCACAGTCACCTACTATTGACAGCTCATGTTAGCTAGTCAGCAATAATGCTGCAGTGCCTCTTCAGGTACTCTTCTACCAGATTATCTGAGAAATTTGGTATGAATTTACTGGGATACAGGCTAGATATTCAACTGTTTCATTTAGAAATAGTGTGGGGGGTTTTTTCTTTCCTATACCAGTGTATTTATATATACCCCCAAAGAAATTATGGTCTCCTTGAGCATTACAGAACACAGTATCTCATTAGAAGAACACTTAAAATTTTATATAAATTGGGCTCTACTTCAGGGAAACTCTATTCCTTCTGCTAACAGGAGACCATTTTGAATCTGCACCAAGTCACACAGCAAGTTAAAGATGTCTGTGCCTTCAGAAAACAAAAAGATTTCATGTTGAAGCAGGAACTGCATATACTGTTGCAAAACCAAGCAGAAGCAGTAATGGATTTCTTCCCCAGACCCTTGAAAACCTACTGCTCGTGGTACCACAGGTAGCATGAAATGTTCAAGCACACTGTTTTTCTTGGGAAGGGAACATGGGACGGGGCCATGGAGACGGCAGACCAAGATGAAAGGAAGGCTGGCTGGGAGCATTCCTGCTGCACTGCGCACATGAATCCTAAAAGGGCACACTCACCAGGAAGCAGAAAGAGCAGGTCTTCTCCAGCGAGGGACCAAGCTGGGAAATGAGGGTAACCTGCATGAAGCCACACGTTGCCTGAACAGGACTGGGCTGGTGGGTGGCATGTGGTCCATTGACAGTTCCAGACAAGGTGAGATAAATAGTCAAGGGCAGGATCCTCCTCAAGAGAGGAGGCTGAAAATGGGTTTGTGACATAGGTCTAAGGTACACCCAGGATACAGGACAGGAGACAAAGCTACTTTGCATGGCAGGTCTGGAGTCCACCTCAGAAAGCCAGTCAGCAAGCCAGAGCAGCAGATGGACGGAACTGAAACATCTAGAGCTTGGCATAGGGGACAGCTAGCTGCCCAAGGCTGAATTGGCCTGGACCTGCAGATAAGGGCTGTGGTTCAGGGTCTCAGGTGAGGCTCACGAGAGATATTAAGGCCAATCAGGGCCCTCATACAACCCAACCTATACTTTGGAAGGAGATGAGAGTCTAAAGCTCTGTTTAAGCAAGAAATGCTGCTGCTTTACCTTTCAATAAAAATACACACCCACTCTTATGCTGAAAGGCTGGCTTCTGGCCATCAAAAGATCAAGTGTTTCTTCGGCAGCTGATATAACCTCCTATACAGGCATGTCTTGGGACAAAAAAAGTTCTGCCCAACATGTGAGGGGAAGTCTTTCCTCTTACTTTGCTGTGTAGACTGCAAAAAGCAGTTTAATGAAGAGAAGTTCTAATGTATAAATACTTACATAAGAAAAAGACCCCCTAAAAAGTACCCAGGCTCACTTTTTTTTTTTATTCCTCTCTCTAAATTGAGCCTTAAGTCATTAACTCCTATAAAAATGGTGTAAAAGCCTTAAGTAAATGGTAGGCTCCTTAGCTTGTGTGTCAGTTTAAACATAAACAAACTTAATGATTTCTAAGGGAATCTTTCAATATTTAGAAATTAGCTGGCTACCTGATTACTGAGAATTTGTATGCACATTCTTTTCTTTCACTCATCTGCTCTTTCAACATCAGGAATGGTAACACTCTGGGAACTGTTTATCCAAGATCAGCATGGTTCAAGTGTTACTTTGGATCTCAGTTAGCATTTCTTGGGTTTTAAATGTTTAGTCCTTGGGGGGAAGTGAAAATGACTGCAGGAAGAACCTGAGGTACTAAGTCCTGCTGAAGCTGGCACTTGATGACAGGAGGGGAATGAACACACCAGGCACTACATTTTATGACAGAACAAACAGGGAAGTTTGTATTAGATTGTATCAACTTCTGCTGTGCCTTGAGCACATCTGAAAGAAAAGAAACAAACTGATGAAAGTTATAGGGTACAAAAGCAAGAAGAGAGCCTGGAGAACAGGAAGCTGGGAATATGTGTAAAATGGAAATGAACCATTAAGAAAGAAAAAAAAAAAGACCTGTCACCCCTCTCATGAGAACTATCGTAAGTGATGGCTTTGCAGTTTAGATGAGAGTGAGCTTATTCCTTCCTCCCTCACCCCCAGTCCCACCAGAGGGAGACTTTTTGCCCAGGGGGGAATGGCTTTGGCATCTGATGATCTCAGCCTCATAGCAGAGCGACAAATAATGTCCTCAGAAGTAAAACAGACAACAGTGAAGGGTAGGGTGTGTGAAGGTAGTGTGCAAAAGCCATGTTTGGTTAGCCTAGGATATTAATGGTGCCTCCAGCACACCAGGAAATGATGCCTCATATGAAATGCTAGGATTCCTGTTTACAGAAAGCTAAAATCAGATTGTTACAGAGCCACGAGCCCCGTGTGGGCAAACTGATTGATCCTTGGGTACAAACACTCCAGCTCTGAGCACTCATGCAGAGTTTGGACACAGACATTGGCAAACATCTTTCTGACCTTACTGTAGGTAACCTACTTCCAAACCTGTACAGATGTTCCATCCAGTTGAGGTCCTGCCTTCCTGGACAGTGTTACTGAGCACAAAGACTGGACCTTTATTTCCTGCTGCCATCACTTGCCATCAATCAAAGCTACAGCAGGGCGATGAGCCCCTGCAGAACAGAAAGGTTGTAATACACTCTTCCAGGAAGACAAGTGCTTTCTGAGGCTTACATATAGCTATAACATAGCCAGCCATCCATCCATCCGTCTGTCCCTGCACTTAGAAACAGCAGAAGCCAGTTCGCTCTCCCTTTCAGACATGCTATCTTTTCCTCAGTAGGTCAAAGTCCTCTCCCCAGGCTGCAGCCATTCTTGAGAAATGCTGCAGGGGAAGAGCAATGCCTGCCTCTCCCGTGGTACTTTCCCAATATAATTGTAAATCTGCAACACTCCAAGCAGGCCTTGGAATTCCACAGGCCAAACTGTAAACACTGCTGAAATTCGAGGTCCTTGACATTTCACGGAAAGCAAAGCCGTGAGGCTGAGGAAAATAAGCTAAAGGCCAAGTTAAGATATGTCTACCAGCTCCTAAGAAGGATCAGTTCAAATAAGGAACTGCAGTCACAATTTCCTGCTTGATTGTCACTTTCCTCCAGTGAAGAAATAGTCTGCTACTGGCCCTTGTCAGGAACAAATTACTTTCCCTTCACTGCCAACTCAGCTCCACATGCCCTGCACAGAAGAGAAGCAGCACTGCAAAAAGCCGGTTTTCCCCAGAGGTTATGAACTACACAGGCTGGTAATCTGTACAGATAATTTTAAAGGGGTAACTTACCCTACATTTACTGAGAGCAGTATAAAGGAGTGAGAGTTTTGTTCTAAATTAATTGAAAAAGAATCTGCCATGCAATATTTTGCATGGGAATTCTCATCAATGAAGATTTTAAATCCCCTGAGAGCAAGCTTTAGGGAGGGCTAAGAGAAAATCTAAACAATAAAAGAGCTGTGGTGAAAGCATATTGGTGTTTTAGCTTATATTCTTGGATTGTGCCAATCTGTACAAATTAAAAAAAAAATTAATTAAAATTAATTACAAAGAAAAATGTTTTGAGACATACCACTTTTAGACTTTTGTTTGCTTTTAGTGTGGGCAAGATACAATGAGCAAAACACAGGGATTCTGCTGAGGCCTTCTTCATCTCATCCTTTTAAAAACTGTTATGTGTGTGAGAAAAAGGGAAAATCATCAACAAACAGGGTGCCAAGCGCAAGGTACTCACACTGGAGGGCCATTTGGAGTTTACGGCACAGTTGTAGAGTTCTTATTCAGCAGTTAACATCAATGGTATCTTCACTGAGAAAGGCGTGTCTGTTAGAGTTCTGGATTCTAAGCTGAAGAAACTGTTTTACAATACTGAGAACACAATCACTAAAGTAATGATGTAAGCTTTAAATTCATTCCATTATCAACAAGATTTTCCTCTTCAAATGTAGATTTCCTAGTTTCTTGATTAGTAGGTGTACTTTGGTGCTTTGCTTTTCTTGACCATTATTTGTTCAGTCTAAATGAACATTTGTAACTTTACTGTATCTATTACACTTTAGTAAGTCCAGATTTGGACAACACTTGCCTGTTTATGAAAGTTTCCGGACTTGTTCTCTCCCAGGCAGAGAGTACTCGATCCATGCATCCTGTTGATTCTTTCAATGTCTAAAATTAGCGCTGCGCACACACGCTTCCCCTACCTGGTGGCATGCTCCCCATCAGAACCGGGGCAGGCACTCAGGCACAAAGGCCCAACTGTTGCTGTTTTGACGGGAGAAACCAGAGATTTTTATCTTTAACTTCACATACAAGGAAGGGATCCCAACCTGCTCTCACATTCAGCACCTGTGACAAGCACCGTTTTGTTTAAATGCTGAAAATGACAACATGGTTGCTAAGTACAAGTGGTGGCATCCATCTTAACATATGATTAGCAGTACCTATGGCTCTGACAAGTCTGAGCATGGTAAAAATTATTTGGCGGTCACAGGACTGCACAGTTGGAAAGGTTAAAGAGAATCCCCCAGCCTCTCATTCCTCCCCTCCTCCGCTCTTCCGCTCTCGCAAGGATCTCTTGGGACACCCCTGCTAGAAAAACGTTTGTCAGAGAGCGGAAGGCAACCCAATGGGAAACATCAGTGAACCTGCGCTTACTTTATTTAGAAATGACACCCCATCCCTGTCCCCTGGGGCAAAACTTCTTTTCTAGACATGACCTCAGAGATGTGCTACATGCACCCTGCACAATTTATCACCATGCTGCCTATAATTAGGTTTGTTAACATACAGCCTAGTGCAGTCTTGTTGACTGGGAACTTAATCAAGTTACTATTGAGCTCTTGTATGCATTGCTTCGGGTGACTGTTTTACTTGCAGAATTATAGCTGTGACCAACGTGAGGAAATTAGCTCTGGACACAAGTTTTTTACTTTTTTTCCCCCTACATGCGAAAATATTTAGCAAACAGTGACAATGATGGAAAACAGTAGGAAACAAAATGTTCTACATTAGTATAAAACATGAAAAATGCAGCAAGGACCCTCAGTGGTACAACATGTGTTATGCTGGCTGGCAGTCCATTAGGCTTGATAGACATTTCACTTACCTAAGTCAAATATAACAGTCTAGTATTCATTAATATAAGAAGGGGGTTGTGGAATCAAGCCTACCATCTGGTTAGAACGACAGAATAATCTACAACTCATGATTAGGTCTAAGGAGTGGAATTTCACTTTAATCTTTTTCATTGCTCGAAATTTCCATCTGCGCAGTACGGCACATCATTTTTCTTCAAGACAAATGTGCTGTTTTTCATGTTCCAAAATTAGATCAGAAGAAAACGATTAATCATGTCATGGCCTGGGAAAGGAAACAAAGCCCTGATATTTCTCTCTCTCTCTCTTTCCCTCTCTTCACCCCCCGCCTCCCCAGCCCCTCCCAGCTCTGGCTCTTTGCAAGGTCCTTTCTTTTCCTGCCTCAATTTTCAACACAACTTTCAGAGATTCACATTGTGGGGGGCTACAAACATTCAGGAAACAGGAATCTGAAATAAAGACGCGGCTTGGATTTGCATGGCTGTTTTTATTTCCCCCTCACCTTCGCCTCTCCCCCACCTCCAGTTTGCCACTTCATCTTTTCCTCCTCCTCTCCCTCTCTCTCACTCTCCACCCCCTACCATGTGCCCCCTGGCACAGGACGACAGATGGTGACCTGTTTGCATGTGACACCGTAACTGAATCTAAACTCAAGGAAACAAGTCACCGGGCTGCAAATTAGTGAGACCACACAACTGTCAGGTGGCAGTCCCCTTTGACAGTTGTAGGCCATTATAGGAACATTGATGTTTTCGCAGTGTGACAAAAAGGAATCCTTTTTGCAGCAGACCTGTCTGTCAGCTGGCTCTCAAGTCATAACAAATCCCTGGCACTCAGCTGAGGCTGAACATTCGCAGCGTCAGGAGGATGATAAATGACCTGCAGGGCTTTGAAGTGCCTTGGCAGTTCAGATGGGTCCGCAGTGCTGACAGAGAAATATACACAACAGCGTAACCAATAATGAGAACATTAAACATTCCTGCTTTGTGACAGGCTGACAGAAAAACCCAGCCTCACATCAATCATCTGTGGAGATATAACCTTGACAATTAGCCCCCTCTCTGGTACTCAGAGTAACCTTTTTTTTTTCCCCTCTTCCCCACCTCCTTTTTTTTTTTTTCTTTTGCCTGGCTTATCTTCCATGATCTTTTTTTTTCCTGGTATGGCAGAGAGGGAAAAAACAGCAGGGAAAAAAAAAAAAAAGCTGACATCAAAAAAGATCTTTTCCTTTTCCTCCATGCAAAAATAAAATATGCCAGGACAAAGTTTATTTGATGGACTTCCACCTATTTCCCTTTAGGAGAAAGGAATATATTTTTTGCCCTATCTACCAAAGCATCTGTCACTACAAATACTCCTAGCAGAATTTTGTTTACATTTTATGCTTATTTTGTTCCTTAGGTTTTTTATCTTTCCCCAACTCTTACACTCATATTAGTATACTCTGTTGTCAAGCATCATTTCCACTTGTAGGAGTGAGATGATTAAGCATAGGATTGTCCCCTTGTTACTGTATTCCAGGATCATTCAATGAAACAGATAGTATCTCAGCTGCTTCCCATAACCTAGTGTTTTCTTTCTCTTTTATTTTTATGTGCCTATGCACTGGTTTGCCATTTTTTAAATCTTTTTGTAGAGCAAAAATAATCTTCAAAGGACAAATGAAAGGTGCAGCTAATCTTCTTGAAAACTAAACACTTCCCCCTGGAATCATTCTCACTGAAGAGCACGGATGCATCCTGCCTGTGAGCACACCCTCTCTACTCGTAGGGAATTTCTCTTGCTTTTCCAGGTGAGGGATCAGCAGAAATTCTTCCTGATATACATGACTGACTTCTTGGCATGACTTTCCTGACAGCAGAGGCACTCAAGCAGTGGGTCAATGCGAGTGGTCTGTGCTCTGTGAGAGGCAAATTAGGCTTCTGGGCACTTTCTGCACTCCATCCCGGTGGCCTGGAGTCTTCGAAGTCACTAATTCAACCCCACACAGAGGTTTCAAAGGAGCTTAAGCACCCTTGCGAAATAGCCTCGATCCTAAGTGAGGTTGAAAATGGCGTTTGTTGCAGAGGTTTTAATCTGGAGGAATGTCAACAGTGCAAAAAACCCAAAACCTTCTGTCATTTAAACTACCAGCAAATCCTCTAAGGTGTGCAGTGCTCAGGTCTCCACCTCCCTATTCCCAAAGGAATTTCTGTTTTGCTTATGCAATGGCAAACACGCACTCTTGCTCTTATTGAGTACAGTGCAGCTCAAATACTTTGATGTGAAGTTTGGGTAGCGAAACAACCAAGCGCTTGTAAATTTAAAAAAGCTGTGTTTCTAACCCTGAAGTAAAGTCTGTCCCCAAGGTCCATTTTCCTACGCATACTGTAAGGTCCCTGTGCAATGCTGGTCTAGTGGAAAGAAGATGAAAAGAAGAACAACACCCAAGGCCTTCAACCTTCAATACAATTACAGAGGAGGCAGCTATAGACCCAGATGACGCTACTGAATTAATATATTCCAGAGTCTGTCAGCTGAGTCCTGCTGCTGTCAAAGTATGTCCCGTGCACGTGGCCACAGCTGTTGACTTCACTATTAGAAGAGGTCAGTATGAAGGAGAAAAGAAGGGTTTTAGAAAGATGATCAACAGTAAGTGGCAAAACCTGTTCAGCAATTGCCTGACCTCATTTGTACTCTGATCAAGTTATTCTGAAAAAAAAGACAAACCATGCAGTGCCTGTTTCATAATACAGCAATGGAAGATTGGCCTCTGCAGAACAGTGAGGAGCCATTTCACTCTTAGGCAAGTAGTTTTTACAGACCAGGCCGAAAACAATGCAAATAAAAAACTTTTCTTTGCCTCTGTTTTATCTGCCTAGTGGCTACTGACTGACTGTCTTACAGCGCACTGAAAACATACTGTGTACCACATTGTATGCCCTACCTGGAGGGTCTGGAGTCAGACATTGTGGTTGCAAGGTCCTGCTCAGGCTTTGGAAAGCCCAAATGTGGTAGTGTTTGTCCACTGCTGGCTGAGGCTTCAGCAGAGCCAGGCAGCGAAGAACTATGAATGTCCTCTCTTCCCTCTAGGTCTGAGACTGGTTTCTGGTGTCAGAGGGACATTATTCAGCATTTGGCTTCTCTACTGAGAGAACAAAAAGTTAATTCATACCACTGATTTTCCAAAGACTGATTCCTTAGCTCATTAAAATTACTGATCTGCTTGTTATGAGCCTGTCTTACAGCCAGAAGACCTTTTTTCACCATGATAGCTGGTACAAAGGAAAGGGTGCACTCAGCGTGCATACTGTATCTGTGGGATCTCTCCTGTGCTTGATTTCAGTCTTGTTTCACACACCTTCATAGAAATGGCCACACCCCACTTTTTAAATTGCAGCATACATGTTCTAGGCCAGCCAGCCAGGCTAGATAATGCCATCCCCTCTGCAGATTAGGAGCACAGCGTGGGGCAGCCAGATGTGCCTGGAAGTTCCATTCCCCTCATGGTCAGTCTGGCCAAAGCAGGTATGATTTTCAATATATGATCACTGAAGGCTCAGAAAGTATATCTTCCCTCTGTCCTAAACCTTTCCCATGTGATGCTTTATGGCCTCAGGATCATCAGTAACTCTGTTTGGGTAGTAACTGCTGATGATTGAACCTGTAAAGGATCTTTGTAAGATAAACGTGCAGAGTAAAATGAACACTCTTCTCCCAACAGCTTTCTTTCCTTCCACTTGTCTACTTGCAGAAGAGGACAGGCTGCATTCAATATTTTTGAGTCAGGAGAGGGATGAAAAGCTCACCCTTGGCCACTGGCAAAGACCAGGCAAAGAGCTTCATGTCTTTCACAACTGACATTACCGAATTTATCCTGTAGAAGACCATGGCTATAGGAGTTGATGGCTGCCAAACAGGTCTGTCTGGGGCGAAGGGGTGAAAAGCCTGCACCATTTGCTGAGAAGATGGCAGCGGTAGAATGAGATCATCCAGGCATTTTCTCCTCATGGTGCTGAAGGGCTGAGCAAGCATCTGGCATGTCCAAAGATTTGAGAGACCCCAAAACTGGACTGAGGTATGAACCACTAATCATCATGAAGGGCAAGGAAATGAAGAGTCTGAAGAAGCTATTTGGCTGCTCTGCCAGTTCAGGTGGCCATCATTTTTGTTGTCTATTTGACGAAATTTTTAAGAACCAAATTGTGCTAGAATTATCAAATCTCCTAATCAAATCTCTTGGGTCATAATTCTTACTCTGACATTTTATTTGGCCCGCAGCCTTGAGTTAATCACCATTCCCTGCCTCAGTTTCCTCACAAACAGGAATGGATGCATTCAAATTACACTCACCTGAAAGGCATGCTGTAAAATTTAATTAAGCCATGAAAAGCACTCTGCAATTGTGAGATGAAAAGGTGCCATTAAAGGCTTCTAGTATTATATTTCACTAAGACTCTAAGAAATATTTTGGATGGAGTTAAAGAGAGAAAATAAAAGGGAAATAAATCATAAACATTGCAGAATAAATGCTGCCCACCCTTTCTTATCTGTAACTCACAAGGCATATAGATTACATCTAAATAATCCTTTGTATGAAAAACTGTCCATACATTTGCACGCAAGATGTAAGGACAATGCCGGGTTTATATGAAAGGGAATATACATGTTATTCCTTGCACACCCTCAGTGAAGTTAAAAGGGTTAATAAAATATAAGTTGAGATCAAAAGAAATCTGAGGTGACATTTTGGCCTTGAGGCCTTCTCTTTGCTGTGGGAAAACAGAATGAGGCTGCTCTGCAACCTACAAGCTGAAGTAAAATCAGTGGTGTTTTCAGGCTGCGTATTTTCTTCTTGCTTAAATCTGTGGAGATATAAGCATATGCAGCAAAAGCACTGTGAATTTAGTTTTTCCAGTGGAGAATTACTAACTGTTAAAGATGGAGACAACATGAGAAAATTCAAAGTTCTGTAATTAGAAGATTATACCCGCCCAGATCAGAACCAGATTAAACATTCAAATCATAATTATTAAATGCACCCAAAAGGGAAGGGTTTCGTGTGTGCAGCTGCAGTGTCATGCACACATCCCAAGGACAACTGGAGACAGTTGGCCTTTCATCTTTTGACTCAAGACCTATGCATTACGGCACAGAGAACCACACACTCTATCAAACGTCGTTATTTACATAACACATGGCAGGGAGTAGTTATGGAATAAATCAATACTTCGTGATATTTGTTACAAGCCACATGGCAGCTGAGAATTTCTAAGGCCTTACCCAAGGTCTGGCTTGAAGGGAGCTTATTACAGCTATATTAAAATTGCCTAATAAGTGAGGTTACCAGAGAACTGCATTGAGCCTTTTTTTCCTTTTTTCCACTGGACTGCAGCCTAGTGAGGGCAGGGCTTCCATATACAGATGAGCTCCTGATCTGATCTCCTTCAAAGCAGACTCTTTTCTGTGTAAAAGACAAGGTGATCCCCCTTGCCCAGTGCTTCCTCACTTATTCCTAAACTTAGCTGTGATTTCAGATGTGGACAACTGTCCTAGAATTAGTGATACAACTCTTTAAAAAATCCCATAATTGTTCACTACTGAGACTCTGCCTGTATAGACTCCTCGGATACAGCAGTGTGGCTATAGTGGGAGAGTGATACCATCTTCCTAAAGGTCCCTAGGCTAGGAGGATTTATATGAGAGGGGAACTTCCAGAGGACAATGAAGGTGTAGTTCTCTTTACCAAGTATATGAAGAGCCTGGACACCCAGCTCACACACAGAGGCTAGATTCTTGAAGTTTGATTATTTCAATATTGAATATCTCATACAAAAAGCTTTGGGCATCATGACAAACTCTTGTACAAACAGCACCGTTTTTGGCTTAAATACTATCTGACCATCACTTTCCTCTGGTCTTGGAAACTGGATGTCGGTTAAAAAACACATTCAGGAAACCCAGCTAACCTCTCCAGGTTCATTGTGCCAAAGCATATTCATTAACATCTCCAGTTTGGTGAAGACTATGTTTTAGAACACGAACAATGCTTAAAATTGAATGTGATCAGTTCCAAACACCAGAACAGCACAACAGTCAATAAGCTGCAAATTCAATGGGACAAAGCCCACACTATCTCTTTGCTTTTGCTTAGCACCTAGCACCTCCTTCACAATTAGGCCTAATAAAGTATCTAAAATAGAAGTGGCAGTAATTGAAAAATAGGATCCACTATAGTGGAGATATAGCTATTAAATAACACTCTAAAAATCACTAAATAAAAAAGTTCCTCTTCAAATTAAGAGACAACTTTAGTTGTGTAAAAAGAAACAGTAAACAAAATATCTCATTATGTTCTCATGTCTGTAGTAAGAATATAGGCAATCACAAAAGGTAAAGAACCAGCAACACAGAGATGTGTGAGCCCAGTAATGAATCTCCACTGAAGGCAAACAAGCACAAGAAAAAATAATCTGCAAGGATCGTGAGGCTGCATGAAGCAGTAAAAAAAGAGGTTGAATAAGGAACTTGCTACACTCTTACTAAGCCGCCAAATTCCCAAATTTAAAAAAAAAAAAAAAAATTGATCTATGTATGATACATTAGACATTAGTAAATCATTTAATGGAAAGTCACCTGAAATACTCAACTACGTTTGTTTAGATGCTAGCATAAAACTGGGTCTACGAACTTTAAAAATTCAGCCTTTTCTTTGTTCTACTGCTCAGAGTTCATACATTAGTCATCTGCTGCCTCAGCTACATCAACACATCTCGTTTCTTTTTGGTTTCACAGCTTTCTTACTCCATTTTTTGAAATGGCCATTTGAAGTATTTTTTTCACTTTTCATTCTTTTCTTTCTCAGCTACTTGGTTTCCACTTATAAATCAAATTCAAAACAACATTTTAGAGCACTACAAAACACTGCCCTTGGACCTCTTTCTTTTTACTACTTCTTTCACTATTCCTGCTCCTTAAAAGAACTATCAGGCTTGTTTGGACTATCTCAGTCTTCTTTCACTGCTGTAGTCTTTATTTTTCCACCTTGACAAGAAGCACGTTTATGACAGCTTTAAATTCACTTTTCCTAGAGGTTTCCCACAGAAAACTCCCATGTTCTATTGCACAACCATATCCTCATGCCTTATTTCTGCTGTTTCACACTTTTGAGATGTCTGTAGACTAAAGCTTTCAAAGAAAGCATTAATTGACATAAGCAATTTCTACTGAGTAGCCTTAGGCACATCCACAGTGTCACATACACTAACCATGCACAAACCCCACCAAAGACAAATTATTTGAGGGAACTACCCTTTGGGAAATTTGCAGAGACTGTGTTAAACTCAAGTTTTTAATATTTCAGTAATATTTTAAAACCACTAATCAGGTGATATAAAAAGTTGCTATAGTAATTAAATTTGCAGAAGATCCTAAATTAGGAAGTGTTGCAAACATAAGCGAAGACAGAGAAATAACACAGAGGACCTGAGAAACCTTAGAAATAAGGGCAGGAAATAACAAAACGAAATTCATCCGGGAAACATGCAAAGGTATAGTACATCTGGGGGAAATATTTCAAAATTAAATACCAAAAGTAATCCGATCTTGTGGTTCAAGGTGTAAACTGATTGCCACAGCTGAAATAATCCTCTCAACCTTCCTGCTCAGCAACATATAACTGGCAAGGTACATTAGGAAAGGTTTGAAAGATCAGGCACAAGTTATTTTTGGAGGCAGGATGCCTGTCTCTTACAGAAAATCCTCTGCGACATCTATATTCAGAGAAATAGCCAGGTTCATTGTTGGGTTCAGCCCAACAGTGACCGCCATCCCCCTGTTTATATGCTTACTGATGATTCAGCACAGACCTATGACACAGTGGCAGTGGTACTAACAGAACAAGTTGAAAAGAACAAGGGAAAGGGATGCCTGGCTAGTTACAGGGTGAAATACCTGGGCTCTTAGTATTTCCAACCTCTGAGAAACTGTCTCAGCTACTTTTCACTCTCAGAGGCCACAGGGACTGCTACACCAGACACGCAGTAATGTCAGAAACACAGATCCAGATATTCAGTTGATGTCAGTCAGGGCTGTTCTGCTGACTTCAAAGTGAATAGTAAATTTAATGTATGTTTGCAGTGAAATAGGATATTGAAATTCTTCAGTGCTGCTTAGTTTTCCATCCTCAGGCTTACCACAATCAGGAACTAGAGAAGAGATGAGGCTTTGTATGGCATTGATAAAACCACAGCAAATATATCACAAAGCTTTGGCCCTTGAATGCCATTAACTCATAGAGAAGCTGGAAGGAGGTGAATGGAAATCAATAACAATGAAGGATCTCAAACAGATGGACTTTGAAGAAAGTCACTATCTTCTTTTGTTACACATAAAAGACAAGAAATGACATTAAAATAAATAAATTCATTACAGCCGTATAGCAAATCAGTTTCTCTCTGTCTCTGCTTCGGAACAGAGCTTCTGCTTAGGAATTAACTTTCTACTACAGCTCTAAATAAACAGCACATATATCCTCACACATTCCCTGCCCTGTTCTTCCTAGATAAACAGTCTGAACAGGAATGAAATTAGAGACTGAGATGAGTCATTGGTTTCACCGCTCATTCAGATCTGTTCATTGTCTAACCTCCCGCCCTGTGTTCAGTTGATTCAATTTATAATGAAATTCCAGAGGTGCGAATGGCTGGACAATTGCTTAAGGAGTCTTTGCAGCTGGATAACCTCTCGTTACTGAAGTGTAATATGGTTCCATTTGGGCCAAGAACAGCATTTCTTGGAAACTAAATTGAGATTGAATATCCTTCCAAAAACCTTTGATGTAGCATAAAGAACAAATCATACACTTTTTCACAAGAATTTTTGAGTCAAGTTTACATCAAGCTCAGTTGACAGCCTTTGCTCCTGTCTAACCAGTGTGAAGCTATCCTCCTGCAGTGCAGCTATCCTTAAAAAGTCATACTGAAACACAGAAGATGTCCAGCTCCTGATCTCAAGGAAATTAGTTTTCTGAGGGCATTTCTCATAGCAAAAGAAAGGGGGTGGGGGATGAGGGGAAAGACAAATTTTCACAATAATTTCATTATAACTGTGGTCAGCTTGTTACACTGTAGTAGTTTGGAAGCTCCAAGGACAATATGTCAATGTGACTAAAAACATCCAGTAAAGAAACTGTTAACATGCAGGTACCAGGGAGGTAAGGATGATCTCTGGTGAGGCACAATACTCGGACCTTAAGTGATCTGTGCCCTGTTCCTCACTGTGCAATGTATTTCCTGTACAAACCCAAAGGACTTTAGAAGTACCTTAATTCCAGGTCCATAAAGTTAGTACTTTCTTGGCTACTTCTATTCATGCTCCAAACTATGTACATCTACAGTGTCTCACAATAGGGGCCAGATTTGGAACAGAGGAGAGAAGGTTTTTCCAAAGCAGGTAATACTATTACAGACAACAGGCACCATCACATTTCATCAGGCATGTACGCCCACAAAATCTTCTCCAACCAGAAGAGGGAGATCTGTGGTTTGAGATCTCTGGACCAACAATTCACATGAATCACTTCGGGTGGGCTTAACTTGCACTTAATCATCAAAACCTGTACTGAGGTTATGGGTAGCACCATTATGCACAGTCAGATATCTTTGGCTCTCCATGGCATGTAGGTTTTCCAGCTGTCACGAACCTCCACCCTCCACAAGCTCTTTATAGCATATAAGAAGGCTGGGTATGAAGATGGAAATGGAGTCATGATATAATGGAGTGTGGTGCCTGATACTATCAGGGCTTTTAATATTAGTTTCATTGCTGCGGGGTTTGAGCACTTCCAGCTGAAGTTGGGTGCTGGCATCATCCAACTGTCTGATAGAGAGACCTGCAGGCAAAGTTGTGGTTATAAAACTTGAGATGAGCAGATCTTCTATCTGTATAATGAGCTAATTAAAAATTAATTTAAACATAGTCTGTATAAAGTGCTGAAGCATATGATGTGGGGTATAATCCTATGCTGGATTTGACAACTCACAGCTGCTACTGCATATTCAGTGTTTTTGAACAGAATGATATGTTCCTTCTGCCAGAATCCAATGAGAATTTTCCCTCACTGAGGACTTAAGGATCTGACTCCAGGATGCACACTGAATGGTTAGCCCATGTGATGATGTGCAGAGAGAAGATCTAGGGGCCATTTTACTGTGTTTGTACAACCACGATGTTTCTTAGACTAAGCAGTGTTCTAGAATGCAAGCATGGATACATCTGCTGTCCTTCCCACCATTCTTGGTTCCAGACTTCCTCACCCTGCACCAGCTCGTGTGTCTCAGCACTTTCAGTGATGATGTACCCATAAATAGGATGAAAATATCTGTATCGGCAATAAGCACAAAAGGTTTTTTGCCTGCAAGGCATATAGGCCCCTGGGAACTATGTGGAAAACTGAAAGGCAAGCTCTGATTGCTTTCCTCTGCCAATGAGTCTCAGCTGGGACACAAATATATGAGATGACAGGAGGTGGGGAAGCAGAGATCAGGGTGAAAGGAGTGCAGTCAGGAAGCCATGAAAGAGAAAGAGCTCCTATAACTCTTGCTCTCTTCTTGGACAGGTACCTACCACAAGCCATAATTGAGCCCTGCCCCAAATCAGGTGCTAGTTACTGTACTGCAAGGACACTGGGGCTCATGGATACTCCAGTCTCTGCTCCCAGCAGCCAGGCCAAACCTATGATATGACAGTACAGTACTGCTTGCAGAACCAACTACAGGAAGAGTTGTTCCCTTGCTTGTGTAACAATGACATCAAAATAGCTTAGAATGAGCAAATACTGCAATGGACTTAAAAGAAAATCTGTTTCAGTTGAAATGAGGACAACTGGATGGTTGCCTTGGCTTGAAGACTGAAAACCATATAAACATGAGTCCAGCTATATGAAGCAACATAGGAATAAAAGGATTGCTTCTGAATAGAATTACTCTATGTGATAACTGTTGAATCTGCAAAAACACTATTACTGACAGTTCACTAAACATTGGTATGTTGGTAGTTTGTTTACTGTACTAGTAAATAAAACATTTTCATTCTTGTCTAATAAGCATGTTAATTAATCATAAAGAGATAATAGCCTAGAAACACAATTAGGTAAGAATTATGCACGGCCACATATACTTCTGTGGTATTACCAGGTACAGAATCACTATCAGTCTTGATAGGAATAACCTTAAACAGTCTGAGGAAAACAGAATAGCAATTACAAAATAACTACCTACTTAGTAGGAAAAACCTTGCATATTAGGCAGCTTTCTCAAAGAGCATGAACACATTTGGTCTTTACTCACCACCTTTATCCTGCCCGTGTTCCCAAAGCAGGAAAGGTACAGAGGTGACAGGATTCTCTCTGAGTAGCAGTGGAGGAGCCCAGGGATGGTGATCCTCTTGGATTAAGAAAAACAGGTAACCTATCTGACCAAGACACACAATATTTAATTTGAAAAAAAAGCCTTCAATTATTCCCTTAAAAACGCAGTAGTAAAAATCAGCATAGAATAAACCCACTAACTCACTGATTCTAGCCAGCTATGGTGTATCACTTCTTAGATTCTCATGGGTGTTCAGAAGAGGCGAGTTACTTCCCACAGAAGAGTGCATCTATATGTTCCATCAGTAGTACTATCACTAAGCTACCTTTGTTTTGTGCTACATACAATGATTTTTCATAACATTTCAAAGTAATATCAAAGTAGTTGTTTTATTTTTCCAGCATACGTACATATATATCCAAAATGAAGAGCATAATCACCAATTACAGCCCTGTGTCCCAAAAGGACACTCCATAGAAAGGCCAGAGTTCATCTGCACAAGAGATGGGTTCTCTTGTGGGCTCTTCAAGACTCTTTCATGAAACAAATAACTAATTTCCAAAAGAGCTAAGTAACACCGAAAAGCTTAGAATCTTTTGTTCGATGCTCATAGTGCCTTTTTTTTTTTTTGCTTTGTCATACAATGGAATGACATGTACATGATATTAGAGAGAGGAACACAGTACAAGAACAAGAGCAGCATACATCAGAAGAGACTGCATAAAACATTCCTTCCCAACCCTTCCTCACATATACATGCCAAAGGTTTGATAGTCCCGACAATGAGCTTAACGTTTACCAGATGAGACCAGATTGATGTCTTCCCTGTTGGAACTGGCAAAATTTTTAATGATTGCCTGTTACAAAGGGATGAGAAGCAATACATTAACTGTTGAGCATAGTATGTTAAAAAACAAAACCTCTTCATCATAAGAAGTAAAACTCTCATGTCCTGTATCTCATAGTTCAGACCTCTCTTTTGCGCTCTCTTTTTTACCCTTATCACATGTATTGACTGGTACTTTGTACAATGCATTCTTCAATCATTTCTCCATGAAAATAAGACTTAAAGGGTGACAAAATGCACACCATACCTATTCCTTCCTGAGACTTTAATACATAGAGAAATTTTAGTTAAAACAAATTCCAATACCTGAATTCTTTCAGTGAATTTTTACACAATGATGATTAAGGATGTGCTGGGTTTGCATGGCAAGGTTTTGAAAGTGGGGGAGGCTACAAGGGGGGCTTCTGTGAGAAACTGCTAGAAGTTTCCCCTGTGTCTAACAGAGCCAATGCCAGGTGGCTCCAGGATAGACCCACTGCTGCCCACTAGCAATAGTGGTAGTGCTTCTGGGGTAACGTGGTTAAGAAAGGGGGGAAAAAACCCTGCGCAACAACAGCTGGGAGGGGAATTGGGCAGGATCACTACAAGCAAATTCACCAGGAGCTGTCTGGAGTTCTCTTGCAGTCCAAACTGTTCAACATGTAGGCTGATCACAACACTTTCCCCACAAGGAATAAGCAGAGCAAGGTTCCCATGGCAGTTAACTCACACTTGAGAACAATTTTGAAAATCCACAAGTCAACTACCACAAATAGAGTTTCCTCTAACCTTTTTTTTATCTTCTTTTTCCTCCTTCATCTGAAAGGGAACAGTAAAATTATCTTACAGCAGATTTCTTTTTCAGCTGTGGTTAGATACTTGGAGAGCTGTTGAATCGTGTATAGGGTCCATGCAGCAGTGATGAGAGGTCTGAGGTAGAACAGATCAAAAACTTTTGGTTGTCACATCTTTCTCAGGCTCCCCTTCCATAGTCCATTTTCAATTGACACTCTTGCTTAGAAATACTCCTTCAGCTTATCTTTTCAGAAATCCTTGTATGTGACAGATCCAAAGCACACAACTACCAAGAACAGTCTTCTAGTTTCCTCTTGCATCAGGATCATTCTGGCATATTGGGAACTTAAAAAAACCAAGTATTTACAGGGAAGACTTTAATTGTTTCAATGGATTGGGTCTTTTTATTTTGCCTGTTCCTATATACATTAAGAATGTCTACATGTTTCCTTTTTCTTTTCACGTGTTGAAGAAACCATCCAACAAACTGGGGCCAAAACAGAAATAGTATAGATGGAGCTACAGTAAGGATGTGGTTTCACGGTCAGCTTCATCTAGTTGAACTCCAAAATACTACTGAAAGGGACAAACCTTCCTATCCACAACCTCACCTGTCTGTCCTCCACGCTTTGTGTCAGCACACGTAGTTGCAGGCCTCAGCAGTCAGCCAGATCCGGTCCCCAGCACAGCTGGATGTGTGCTGCTGCTGACATAACACAAGGACAGAGGACACTCACCCTTCCACCGCCTTTTTGAAATTCAGAAAGAGATTAGTCACAGCTGATACAGAACTACACCCAAGGATCATCCCTTTTTGAAGAAGAAAGGAAACGAGATTCACATGTCATTTGCTGCACTACAACAAATCAAATTACTGATAAATAATTAGCATTTAGGATACCTGCCTTTATGATACCAAGGCTGCTGTTAATACAAATGGAAAGAGATATGTCAGACAAATGTTTGTTTCAAGAGGTCAGACAATAAACAGAAAAATTAAACCAAATTAAATGAAATTGTAATAGAAGCTTTATGGACAGGGAACTGAGAGGTTTGGACATTCATTTTTCATTACTTTCATCTTCATCTCAGAGGCTACTACTTCCAAAACTATATTTAATATTGGTGTCATGCTAATTAGCATTACATGAAAAGCTGGCTTAGGAGACAGATCTAAACCAAATGGTGGAATGGAAAAGACAATACACTAGTGGCTTCAGTAGAATTTGGATGAAGCTTTTAATATGTTTTTCTTCTGTTATCCATCCCCCCCATCTGCTAAATACACAAGGAAGACAGCAGAAAAACTTCAAGAGGTATAAAAAGACAAGTTTAGGGGACTACAGAATGAGTACTGTAAAATCAACTATTTTTTAGAAACAGACATTCTTACTATTGAAGAAAGAGAGTAATTTAAACCCATATCAGAATAATTACATGCTACTAGAGAATGGACTGTTTCCTCTACAGCAGTTAGCACTAGCCATTATCAGTGTCATGATACCAGATTAGATGGATCACCACTCCAATCCTGAAGATGACTTCTATCCAGCTCACTGCCCTTCACCTCACCACCAGTGGCACAGTGCCCCAGGACTTGATCCTGCGAGACATCAGGTTACAGACACCAGTGCTCTGTTCTGCAGTAGGATACAGCACAGCAGTTCCCACGGCCATCACGAGGAGCTGTGTGGATACCTATTGCCAGGAAGGGTGGGGTGAGAGCACTTGGAATGCAGCTACTGAAAGTTCAAGTCAACAGGTTTGGAAACTTGGCAAAGACAATGAAGACAAATAACTCGAGGTTTGCAGGGCATCTCCGTGACTGGTATAAATCAGATGAGTCCTGCTGAGTTCAAGGGAACCTGCCAATGACGACAGATGAGCACCCACTCCTTTGAAATGCGCCTCTGAATCCTGGTATCTGAACTGCTTGGATCTCATCCAGCTTTCTAGCGTTTCCTCCAGGTCAAGATGAAAACCATGCAAAACATTCTGCCATTCTCAACACAGTGCAAAATCAAATCGCATTTGATCATGAAAGCTGATCCTCCATTTTTGCACATCGGCAAAGATATGAAGAGGAGATGTAAAAACGAAGGAACTTCCTCTCCTTCTTTCAAATCCCCACCCTCTAAGTGCTTTCCTGCTGCTGACAGAAATGAAAGTCAGGCCTGGATGAATCCAGCGGAGATACCCAGAGGCACCAGAGCAGTGGTGGGTCCCTCCCAATGCCACACCGCAGTTCAAAGCCCTGAAAGGCTGCAGAACTCCCACCGTGCTGCAGTTCAGCTCCCCACCCAAAGAGCCATATACCTAGCAGTGTACTCTCTTCTCAGCATTGTCTCCACTAGGTCCTTTCCTTCTCTGCCTTCTACCAATATAGTCACATACTACTCTCATGGTGCACAAACAATGAACAGTAGTTCTGCTCCTCCTGCTCATTAAACCTCCAGCTGCAGGTCAGTGCCAGACAAAGCTTTATTTACTGCTTCTGCCCCAGCTCCCTTTTCACGTGCTTGTTCTGACCACTGCTTTTCTACACAAAAAGGCTGTCATAAGGGTTTTTGAGACAATGGAGTCCACCATAAATGGGAGCCTTGGTAATACTGAAGCGATCAGACGTCATGCCTTGAGATGCGATGTTACTCCATGCATGCTGTACACACACAGGTGAGGTGCCCAACATATGCACTGCTGTGCCTGTGCTGGAGACAGCAAAACTGGTTTCCTGCATATGCCCAGTAGCTTCTTTTCCTAGCAGCCACTGCCACCTGTGCTGAAAAAACACACAGCTGATGTGAAACAACAGAGAAAGCTTCACTGTAAGCCTTTCATATGGAGCATTAAGACTGTAGTGTGCAGTTAGAGAGGACATCTGGCAACTTCTTCACAGGCTCATGGGATTTGGAGATGTCACCATGTTCACAATGCAACAGACTGTTCAGTTTTGGACTCTGCAGTCTGCAAGACTACTGATCGAAATAAGTATGAAATAAAAAGGTGAAATACAAATGAAACAAGTCAAAAGCAAATAAAATCTCTTCAAAACTTAAAAGGATTTCATCCAAATCGAAGTTCATTCCTTAGCACAATAAGGACTCAGCTACTTGGACTGTTGATTTGGCCATTATTTTGACACCAGCAAAAGATGGCTCCTAGATGCAAGACCCAGTTCTATTAATACCACCTTCCAAAACAACTGACATTGTCAAGCATCTGGTTCAGCCTGTTACAGAAAGTCAGTAAGGGCCCAAACTCGGCACAGAGATTTGAATCTTACTGTATTTCAGAGTTGATGATGAGAGGGTTCAAATATCGAGTTCTAGGCTTGCTTTGGTGTATCTTCAGTAAAACAAACAGTTCTCTAATGCCACCATTTTCCCAAGATGCTGTTGTGGTGTGTGCTGTAGGCTGGGAGGAGAAGGGAGAGGACGAGAAAGAAGTTCCTCATTCTTCCCTATTGCCCTTCTTCCTGTTTTCATGTCTGTTTATTCAGAGGATTGTCTTTCCACAAGCAAATTACTAGAGACAAGCTCACTCCAAATGTATGTTCTCTCATGTTTCAAGCACTTGCTCTGTTCTTGCTGAATGTTTAGTTACAGCATGAAAAACGGGTATGTGGAATGAAGACATTTCCCCTTTGACTAGCACATTTGCAGAAGGTATGTCAAGGATCTGAGGCAAGGGGNCCCGCCCCCTTCTCCTTCGCTTGCTTATTGGAAGAGCAATAAATATCAGGCAGACAGACCCTTCTCACAGTTACAAAGCCTACCTGTAACTGAGCTGGATAATTAGCAGCCTTGAAGATGATATATGACTTTCATTACCCTTTGGGACTTGAGACTAAATGAGGACAGAGCTAATTGCCGTGCAAAGCAGTTTGGCATGAATGAGAAAAATGCAGGCGCTGTCTCCTGCCAAAAAAGGGCCCTATTGCTGCTCTGATCTCATGGCTGGTTTTTGCCGCAGGAGTTCACTTGGTGTCCATAAATCATGGTCTGCTTACAGCTGAAACTGCACTGAGTCATCAACATGCAATAAGCTGAGTGACAGATTCCAGCCTGACTACATTAGAACTTCAGACTTAGTCCTCCCCCCAACACTACCCGTACTTAACAGAAAATTAAACCCAGACTACGCAGACATGAAGGCTGTGAGAAACACAAGGCTTGTTTACTTGACAATAGTTTTTTAAGACTGATGTTTCCAGGAAATAACATCATGCATTTTGAAAGGGTAGAGGGCCACAAGTACTGAATTTATAAAGTGACCCACTGCTATAGCATTTGGTTTGTCCTTCCTCATGTAATTGCTGATTAAAATGTATTACTCTCCTTTAATGATCTAAAGTGGCACTTTGTCATCTTAGTTCTTATGGAGATAGATTTAGTCAGCTAACTGAGAAAATATTTTGCTGATCTTTAAAATTAGGGCAAAAGAACCTGAAATTTGATTGCAAAACCTGCTTCCAAAGTGACCTGGGGAGTATTAACATCCATATATACCCTTAAGAACTATGGGCTTCTGGAGAATCTAAACCATCAGTGCAAAAGAGAGCCCTTGAAGATACTCCTTTCCTCTCCCCATTCTGTTTTACAGAAGATCTTTTGCTTTTCCCTAAAGGTACCTTAGGTCTACTTTTTTTTTTAATGGAAGAGATTGTGCTGAATTTGCAATATGGTATCCTGTCAGATCCTAATCAATTAGCCCACATCAGCTCAGTATAAGGCAGATACCAATTTAAATCACAGAGCTAAGCCTTCTGATTTTCTCTAAGGGCAGTCACATAATTCATTCTTTGTAGTGCCAAATTATATTTGACATTTAATTTAAAACTCAAGGTACCATAATGCAAAATCTCACTAAAAATAATGGTGATAAAGCAGAGGAACATTTCATTTGACAGTGAGGATTTTTTTCAGCTTATTTATGCACCCAAACTTTCCCCCTCACCCACCTTTCAAAGCCCCAAACTCAGGAGTGCTGGTTATCCAGTCAATCACGTTCATGTGATTTTTGCCTCCACAGGTGTTTGCATACCTGGCGCACTTGAAGGTGAAGCAAACAAGCTGGCTGCTGGTCACCTTTGGGTGGGTAAGCTCTCCTCTTTGGCTCCCTCCTCTCCTCTCCCTCATGGCACATAACCTCAACTTCTCATGTATTCTTGCCTCTGTAGCTAGTAGAAAGTGTTTCAACAGAATGGCTGGGCAAATTGGAAAGGCTGTCTGTGGACTGGGAAAGGGGGAGTCAGCCTGAAAAGACTGAGTTTTTTACATTTAGAAGACCAACCAGAAAAAAATAAAGCTTAATGTCTTCATTCACCATTCTCTGTCTTTCAGTAACTCCATTCACAATGACCTGGCACGTGTCTGTTGGTTCATGAAGCATGTCTGGATTCTGACAATGTTACCTTATGCAGAGATGATAATAAAACATCCAGGTTCTTCTCCTTTCTTGAAATGTGCAACACACTGTGAATCCATAGGGAGTTCTAGCCAAGGGCTCAGTCAGCACTTCCAGTAACAGTCAAACTCTAATAAAAACACCGCTTGGAAAAAATGTGCAGCTGTCTCTGTCAAGGTGAGTGGCTTGTAGGGACTGACTATTTCTGCTGCAAAATGCTGAGCAGCCAGTGATTTGCCTGCCTAATCCAGAGCAGCTCTGAGAAGAGAAAGTAATGGATAACAGCAGGCTCTGCATTGTTGAGACAATACCATATAGCAACAAGTAAGTTGGTAGCGCAATCCTTCTGAGAGTGACTCAACTTTTGTCCTGTCAAAAAACAGCTACTACTTTGCAATAAAAAGAATCCAATGTCTAATGCTCTCATCCTTTATGGGCCAGATTAGCTTGTGGGGGAAAAAAAAAAAATCACTGGTCGCAACATGCTTCATAACATAAGATGGATTACTTGAATTCTGGGATTTTAGGTTTTACTGTGGATTTCAATCCCTTATTAAGATGAATACAGTCTAGGGCTAAATTCTGGTATTTTTAGAGCGAGTCTGTAGGCCTCACGTTAGGAATTCTTGCTTTATTTCACATTTGCATGTAGGTGCATACACATGCTCCTGGGAGTCAAACTCAGAACCTCGCCCATGTGAACGGATCCATTTCCTTTAGTACTTGCTACATGTTCCACGTTTATGTTCTAGAATACACAAGCTGCTACCTGGCATATGAAATGTGGACAGGAAATAAAGTTGCCATGTACCAGAGTGAGAGAGCACTTTATCATCATAGTTGGAAATGAAAGAAACTGTACTTGAAGTTGACCCAGTGTGGGTGTGCAACATGTTCAAATTAGTGAAACAATTGTGAGGGCATACCACTGCTGTAAGATTTTCCTATGTTCCATCAGATGTCATAGTGGAACACAAAAACACAAACCCAAAAACTTTTGGAAAAGTAATGTTTCAGCAATATATAAAACAGAGGGCTCCTTTCTATGTGTGTATCCTGTGATTCAGTTCTTCCAGACTTCCTTGGGGGAGACTGTATCAAGACTTTTATTTTCAATAGCAACGATTTTGTTATTTAATTGTATGAACAAGAGCACCTTTCAAAAGTCTAGATAATTGCTTTCTTAATGTTTTATAATATACTCTGGCAAAGAGTTCCACAGTTTACTAATATTTTTATGTGGAAAAGCACCTTCATTTGTTTAAGCACAATTAACAATTTTAAGAAACAGAGATTAAATATTCCCTATTACTTTTTCATACAATTTAAGATGGTACCAAAAGGCATTGTATATCCTTCACGCCTGTATTTCTAAGGCCATTTTGCTTGACCTCTTCTCATATGGAAATCTTTCCAGAAACTGGCTCACTGCTTTTACCTTTTCCACATCCTGCATATAGGGTCCTTTTTAGTTGAGGGCAAGGTATCATTTTCAAGATTTTAACCTGTTGTAGATTCACATCATGCACTCCATATTCAGTATTGTCCTAGAACTTGCTGCAATTGTGTAGATGCACCTATAACTGCTCACCGACTCAGTAGCAGCACTTTGGCACAAGTGCCAATACATGTGTGCAAATTTTTTAGCATATTTACACCCAGTAAATGTTTTGTACCAAATTCTTCAGAAAATTAAGCTTGACAAGTATTTTTTCAGAATAGTTTGAATGATTTCCAAGAGGAAATTATGAAAGTGCTAATGTAATTGTATTACAGAAAGCTGGATTAGCTAAATGGCCATTTTAGTAGCCTATTTATATCACTAAGTTTATACTACTGCAGAGACAGAAGCTTTAAAAATAAGGAATAGTTAAAATGGTAGTAAAAGTTGCACAGTCAGTAAATACCCACATTGGAAATCTGACATTTTGTGCTACAAGGCATCTTTAAATTGAAGTGAAGGGATAAGGGCATTGACTGATATTTCAGACCCTCAGTTACTTAAGTTGGTTCCAAGTGCTGAGAATTTAAACAATTTCACTGAAAAATAAATACATAAGAGTCTAACTTAAATTTGCCTTTTCTGAAGGTCTTAATCTTTTTTTCATACGTAGGATTTAGCATTTCACTTTGCAAGGAGCCTATCAAATATGGGGAACTGACTTCAGAGTTCTTGCATTCGGGAAGGAAGATGCTTTTTAATTACACCACGCAAAAACATTAGTGAAAAAATCCACTTATAAATATAAAGAGAAAACTAAATCATAGGGTAGGAAGCCATAAGGACTGGCATGCAGAGAGGACAGAAAGAGGGGATACAAATGACCATATGACACACAGTCTAATTTCTGGAGAAAATTCTACTTCAATTTACATATGTAAGGAAGGCCCAAAAATCAGCTTGTTTCCTCCTCATTTGAAATATAATCAGACAAATAGACTATGGGTTTTTTTGAATCCCTTATGATACAGTATTTTATGATTAATAGCACAGATACATTTATCACCATTCTTAGTCATAGATATATCTGCAAAAATTTCAACAAGTTCTATTCTGCTCCAATTTAAACTCAATTAAATTCCTCCCAGCTCCATTGTGGAATAAGTTTTCACACAACTTAAACCTGTGTTTGACCACAGTTCTGGGTCCTTATCGTATCTGTATTGAGAAACATTTTCCAAAGCACGAACAGCAATTCCTTAGCACAATTTGAATTCCCTGGCTAGTGTCCGTCCATCCAATCTGAGAAGGCGTAGTACCTTATGTTTCTCATCACTGACCAAAATATTTCTGAAATTCCAACTGAATTAACACAGCAATATTCCAAGTGCTGTAAGAAGCTAAACCCTGGTTTTCAAACGGGATAAGCAGGGGTTGCTGCTGCTTCACATGCTATAAAAATAAATTCCCTAGACAAAACCAGTGAAATTTAGATTGACTGATAACAAAAGATGAAAAATAAAAGGCTTTTCCCCCCCTCACTTAATAGTTCCGGAAACAAAAGCTGAGAGAGAATTCTGCCCAAGATTGCCAAGATTAGGCAAAACAAGGATAAAAATTGAACTCAGATTTCTTCAGACTCATTATGGATCCTGTATCACACAATCATTTTGCCCAGTAAATGAATGGTAACCACAACCTGACTACTGAATTCAACAGAAAGAGCTTTTGCTATTTCCAAAGGGGATTTTGATCAGAGTTCCTTGGTTTACTCAATGAATATAGGCAAAGGAAGCCTGCAGCTAGAATAAAGCTGAAGACATGCCACTCCAGACTTCTTTTTAAGGCATCTCTAATTCACTGGCCATGAATAATATAATATTCATGGAGTCCCATCTGGTGTTCAGTTTTGTGTATAAAATACTTTGCATTGTTTGTCCAATAATTCCAACTACAACCGGTAAAGTGATATACAGGTCTTTGAAAACAGTAATAGGATAAAACAAAATAACAAATTGAATAAAGGAGAAAAAAATAAGCTTGCTTTAGTCTGTAAGGAGTACAATTGATGGCTTTTAACCTTACACATAAGTTCCACACCACTGCTTTTTAAAATCAGTTGAAAATCATTTAAAATCAAATTGATTTTGGCTTTTACATTCAGATGCACTTCAGCTTTTCATTTACTGGCCTATACAAGTAATGTCTTCAGCCAACCTCTGTTTAGAATGGGGTGAAAATTAGTTTGTATGTTCACATGCTTACTGGAATTTTCTCATTTCCATTTCACTCAGAGCCAATCATGATCAGATTAACTTGCTGGGGAATATGTCAAGAGGCTGATTTCATGGGTGTTTTAGCAAAGAAATGGGTCCTAATATAGTGAAACATTTTTTGCTTATAAAATATTGTCTATTGCCCATTTTGTGTCAATAAATGGGAAGACAGATACTCAGAACTGTTCATATGTATTCTGAAGAGCTCTTTTCTCCATCACATGTAGATCCATAATCAATCACAAAAGAACTGTAAAATCACAGGAAAATATTTCCTAGTTTACATCTGCTCCTTTCCACTACCAAAATCTGGAATAGCCTGTAGCCTTCCATGTATGGAGTGGTAGGGTAGGCTCCTGAACCGGACACTCTTCTGTTCACCTGCTGCCATCCAACTGTGGATCATTTGGATTGGGTAACTGCTGTCTGAACTGACATTTAGTCAGCCAGTCTGAGAGCAAGTATGCTGAGATGATGCAACATAACACACCATCAAGGCTGTAATAGGACATAGAACACCTGCCATTGACTTGGCGAGAAAGGATAAAATGCTCTGAATTGCTTTGTTTTCAACATTCTCTTCCCCATGCTCATCACATGTCCATTTTCACTTAATTTGTCACTGATGCTTTAAGGAGGGAGAAATGGCATGGCTGGAGAACAAGAAAACGCGAAGCAGATGCCCAAGTTCTATTACTGATTCTGTCAGTGACTGGATCAGCTGTTTACAGCATTGTATCAAGTTCATTATCTAGATGGCTGAGTTTTAGGTTTCCAAACTGAGAAGATGTACACTGCTTTCCACTGTGACTCAGTACTTCAACATATCATCTTCAAAAAAGACTTAGAATGAGTCTGCAATGAAGGTGGTAAATATGCCTCAAGCTCTGCATCTGAAAACTCATCACTTATAATTAAATGGCATCAGGAAAATATTGACTGTAAATTCACAGTAATTCAATTTACTTGCCTGTAAATGAGAAATTAAAAATGCATCATGAGGAAAGATGTTGTGAGTTCCATCAAAGCTTTTAAGGCCTCTGTAAATCTCAAATAAGAAGTCAAAAATCCACGTGCAAATATTACATGGCAGAGATGATGAATGGGAATGGAGTGGGAGGTTATATAACCTGATAATATCAAGGATCTGAAAGAGCTTAAACTATTTAACTATTCAGCAGTAAAAAGAAGTCAAGGAGGATCACTGCAGACGAGGACTGGAAAGACAATATAGAAACTGACTTGTGCAGGTTGACATTCTGCTTCAAAGAGCATTAGCACTAGAGAGAGTTGTTACAAAACTCTAAGTCTTTAAAAACAAGTCTGATTTAATAAATATTTACTAAATTGTATAAGAATTTCCTGGAATCAAGCTATAAATATTAAATTGCCATGTAAATATTAAAAGAATGATGTTTTTTCAAATAATCAATTTAAGATTATAAGAATTTTTGGATTAAACATAAAAATAATAAAAAAAAATCCCTGAGAGTCAAACAAAAATCCTGACGGTTAGATTCCAAAAGAACAATCCACTCAGAGTTCCTTTCATGTGCCAAAAACTATTATTTATATTGTTTATGCTCTTTCATCATGACAGCCCTAACACTGAGCAGAGCAGATAGAGTCTAACAGTTACCACATTACAAAAGAAAGCCCTCAAAAGGTAAATAAAGTGAAGTGAGGCTATATTTTTGGATCTTGGGAGATATAAGGCCATTCTGATATTCTGTTTATATGATTATATTGTTTAATGAATTTCTCTACTTTCTCTACAAAATAATGGTTGGCTTAATGAATAGAGCCTGTATTTAAAGGAACCACCCTATTAAAACTGGTTTTGTTTGTGCCTGGAGACTCAGAACAATTCCAGACAGTTTGTTTCATATTTTACTTGAAAGCTCCTGTTCCATTAGTATGACATTGTTTCTAAGACAAAGCTTAACCATAGTGTCTTTCCCCTTTAAAAGGTAATGACACCATCTAAGCAAAAATAACAGTGGGGGGGAAAAAAGACCCCCATTATAGCAAACTGTGGTATTAATGAAATTCTGTTTGTATTAAAATTTTCTTTCAACCCCCGTCTTCCTGTTCAGGGGGATAGTGTCAACCTGTCAAACTTTTAATCAAGAGCGGTTCATTGATGCTTCCATTATGTCAAAAAGCCTCACCTAGGTGACTTCAAGGGGAGACAGCAGGTCTAGCTTTCTCAACATCCAAGGCTACGAATTTTTCATTTCTCACCCCCTAACTTTTATATGCGAATAGACACAATGTATTCTTTTTATTGCATTAAATCTATAAATAGTGTACATTTTAATGAAATTGTAAAGTCAAGAGGAAAAAAAAGTAAATACACAAAAGAATAGTTTCTTAATTTTTAGGTTGAAAAAGGAGCTATTTAGAAGACTCAAATGTATGCATTCATAAATTCTTTTAAATGACAGCTACTACAGCCAAAATTTCACAACATAGCACCATGATTCACAATCTAGAATCTCCCTAGAAATTATTTCACTGAGGTGTTTTATTTGCAGACATGCTGATATTAAGGGTATTATTCAGCCAACTAAAGAATCATTACCTTATTGTGCAGAAGTCAAATTTGGAGCCAGCTCCCAACCTTCTGCAGTAGCTGCTTTCCAGCTATCAGCAGGACTGAAATGTACAAAAAGTCAGTTTAATGAAGTACCTGTACCATCATGCTCTGTTGGCAGAACAAGTGATTTGGAAAACAAAAATAAAACCCCCCACGTGGTATCTTTGCAATGCCTTCCTCTGCACTTTATCACTTACTAACCTGCTACAAGGGAAATTATAATGGAAATGTGACTAGGAAAAACTCCCTGATTCCAGGGAGCCAAAATGACTTCTAAAGGATGTTAAGAAGGTGATAGTAGCTGAGAACAGACTTAAGACAGGTCTGATTTCCATCTCAGTATTGGCATAGTACGTGGTTGACCCCGAGTGAAAGACAGAAAGTTCTCCATACTGTGTGCTTCAGAGAGAAGACAAGTCCCAAAGGAATGTACAGTTCTCTTCGGTTCTCAATTCAGTCCTGCAAAAATTGACTGAATTTCTATAACAGACCTTCTGCTTTTACAGTTTATACCATAATCAGGAACAAATCCATATTTTTGCACACACAATAATATCCATTATTTATCAGTGAAATGAACTTTGACTGAAAATACTTTGTTACTACATGATCAGGAAGTGAAGTCAGGGAGAATTATGATAACCTGAAGGTATGGTTAAAGGAGCCTCCAGATCTTGGGTTTTAAATAAGTTTGCAAAGGCATATTAATAGGGAGTATACTACATAATCCATCTAAATAATTTACTCTTCACTCTCCTGCCAAAGGAAAAATTCTCATCCAAACAGTTTGAAGGACTTTTGGGGTTTTTTTTAAAACATATCATGTATAATAACAAGATGACTATATGGGTCATTTATAACGCCAAACAACAAGACCAGAACTCTCGTAATGTGAAATGACCAGCTAATTACAAGACTGGTTTAAATTATGTTCCTAGGTATTACTTGTTCTTTCCAAAATGGGCTGGATATCTGTACCATTTATTCAGCCCCAAAGACCAATTTCATTCTTGCAAACATATTGCACATTTAAAATGTAACAAGGTTTAAATCATCCAAGCTTATTGTTTTAACTTCCAGCATTTCATTATTCTACTTAATGGTTTGCACATTGTTTTACACAAGTTCAATATAATTTTACTACATGATGTAAAATAAAAAATAAAATAAAAAAATCCATGTCTCATTTGCTTCCAAAAGAGATGAGAAGTGATGGGACAGGAGCCCTAAAGTACAGAGATGCTTTGCCTACAGACAGGAAAAGCTGAAGGTTGTTCAACATATGCTTAATTGGGAAGATACACGCTCAGAGTATTAGCAGCATATATACATCGGAATTAGTCCGCCCGTCAAGATCGGATTGGCAGAAACATAAAGAAACTGAGCCAGCCCAATCTTTCTCTCATTGTAATCAGCTGGAACATTGACAGCTTTGACTGAGCCATGAGAAGGTACTATTTGAGGTCCTGTGGCTTCTGCACTGAAGCAGGTTTTGTAGCTGGGGATCACAGCTTTGAGAGACCCATCTAGGAGGGTAAGGTACTAAATGCAACAGGTGGTCCCTTAAAACACAGAGGAATCACAGAATCACAAAATATGCTGAGCTGGAATGGACCCTAAGGATCATCAAGTGCAACCCTTAGCCCTGCACAGGACCATCCCCAAGTCACCCCATGTGCCTGAGAGTATTGTCAAAACACTTCTTGAACTCTGTCAGGCTTGGTGCTGTAACCACTTCCCTGGGGAGCCTGTTCCAGTGCCCAGCCATCCCCTGGGTGAAGAACCCTGCACTCTCTGACACAGCTTCCCTCTCCCCCTGGAGAACCTCAGGTGGCAGTGCCTGGGGGTCAAGAACCACATCAAAGTGGTTTATTTCATGATCTCTCAGACTTCAGGTGCCACTGGCTAGAGAGATGGAAACAAGAGGTCCCACAATTAGTGGAATGCATTCTGATGAACTGCTCCGGCAAAATGCAGGTATTTGCCTTTAGCATTGGGAGTGCATTGAGGGATTAAAAATACATTTCAAATTGTTCTTTTGTGCATGATACAAAAAAGACTTTTGCACAAAAATATTTTTACCAAATATTTCCACAAAGCATATCCAGTAAAGCACTGTATCTGCAAAGATGTTTAAAGATGGGTACTTCCCAAGTGCCCTCAATTGCTCCTGTTCTACTTGCCTTGACTTGTTGCATCATGTTATGAGATATCAAACTGCCATCATGTTCCATTTTAGAAGTGATTACACTTCATCGGTGGGCAAAGTTGCTGCTTGCTGAGTGTTTGTGAAGTTTGATTAATTAGTGCTTATGAAGTGCTTTGAAATTCTTGCATGAATGATCTTACAGAAACATGGAATATTGCTGGTGCTATACAGGCAGGTACATGATTAAAGATTTGATGTTGCGAGGTGTGGCTGGGCTTTACCTTCCCTTTGGGAATATGTTCTGGTTTCCTCCAAATTCCCTGTGGCAAGCTAGTTCAGTTTTCCAACCAAACCAACCCAAAACACTTCAAACATCCTAGGGTAGGGGAAAAAAAAAAAAAAAAAAAAGATCAGATGAAGGGTTTTTCTGAGAACTCATTGCCTGTCTAGGATATTGCACCTCTAGGTGGTCTGATAAACTTCAAGGGCACCTTGGTGATTAAGTTTATTCTTAGACTAACTGCATTTTCTTCAACTTTTTTTTTAATCAACTAGAGCTCTTTTAATTGCTTTCTCTTCTGGGTATTTTACATAGACACCTGACTGCCTGTTAAAGCATCTTCCTTGAGCATCTTTATCTGTGATATCCTTTCTTTGGCCGGAGACACCCATGTATCCCCCTCCCTGATTTTTCCTGCCCAAAGGGAGCTGTTACACGTTGTATCCCTTTCCATCATTTCTGACTATGAACCTGACAGTTCCCATCTGCTCTGGGAAATGCAACTCCCCACAGGTGATTCATTCTTGGCCAAGGCAGGAAGCTGTAGGGCTCAGCCCACAGCCAGCCTTAGAAGACCCAAGCTGAACATAATTACTGCACAGGCAGTAATTTGTCCAACTTGCTCATTGCTGCCGTACTTGGCTGTAGCCATTACCGCACTGCTGTGGCCCTTCAAGAACGTGCAGCTTCCTAAAGCAAAGGCCAGGATTCCTGCCCGACACACAGGTGCCCGGTGCCATTTGAGAGGCCGCCAGGCATCCAGGACATCTGCACAGGAATAGCTGACATGACGCAGGACCTAAAGTACACTGACACCCCACCAGGGTAGCAAATGCATGCCAGGCAGTCTAGTCTGCAGTACCTAAAACAACACCAAATGCCAACGATGAGGCCACCAAGTCCTGTCTGCACCGTTCAGTTTCCCTATTTTCTGTTACTCAAAAGGATCAGCCGTATTGACCCTCTGTGTTGATCACACACTTCACATACTTTCTGTCTTGCTTAGGTTAGCCTAACAGACTATGACCCCCTAATGCTCTTCGATTCAGGTCACAGCATGGTGTCTTGAGTTTCATTTTTCTTTCTCATTCTACTCATTTCACATTCTGCACCCAGTAACAATTTTTAGTTGTTACTTTTCATAATACTTTAATGGCTAATTTCGTACACACCTTCCTGCACACAGTAACTTCTGGAGTTTCAGTCCTTTGCACTTACTTAGTTTCCTAAAAACTGGAAAGAAAAAATATTGGGTTTGTCCCAGGCTTTAGCAGACAAACTTACCTAGACTGTAAGGTCAGAGTCTGAGTGCCTGTCTCTATTTAAACCATGGGAACATTTAGCATTTAAGAGGTTCAAAATAACTAGGCCAAACACTCTTATTATCTATCTAACATTGCCATCAGTTTCATGGCTGCTTCCAAGGCTGATGCCATCTTCCTATCGTGTTGTGTATTTTCAGGGACATAAATCTTATGTAGAAGTTTTCAAAGGTAGCAAATTTTTCAAATGCTTACATGAAGAGTATCAGAAGCTTCTCAGTCCCAATGAGTGAGTTATCACACATTTCAAAATCTACATCTTCAGTTTTCTGATAATTTTTCTTTACTGCACACCTTCCAAAAACTGGGTTATTAATCTACTGTGCCATAAAGTTTCTTTCATTAGAAATTAACAAGTCTATTCTGACCTTTTCCCAGGGCTGGGCTGGAGTTCCATGAGGTGTTTCTTGTCAATCACTATATTCTTTGCACAGCTTGCACTGTTCCATGTATGCTTTCAACTGGGTATTCATGCTTAGCCTGTAGATACATTTCCTGGCTCATCTCAGGCATGTCTCTATCCCCAGGTGTGATATATGTATCCACTGCATGATCTCAGCTCTTAAATCTCCAGGGATTACTGTTCAGCTCCATTTAAAACAAAATCCATGCAGTTCTTCATTCACTTCCTGGGGGTGGGCACAACATTCTGTGGCACTTACTGCTTTCTCTCTGGCTGACCATGGATTGCACATCGCTTTCCTGCCTGTCGCACACCATGTTGTTTTGTCAGGCTGCCTTTAATGAATGCATTTGAAGAAGCAGAATCAGTAGCAGATTTTCACCTCATTGTTTCCCCTTCCTGGATATACCATAACTTCATCAGGCAACACTGCAGTTTGTATCTTTACACTAGAGCTGTTTCTATGCCCCTTTTTGGGCACCCCCATGTCAGTGCTATAGGTACTTGTTTTCCACTTTCAGTTTTCTTCTCTCAATGCCTTTTTCTTTCTAATATTTGAGTATTCTCATGAGATTCCATACCATTTTCAGCAGTCAAGAAAAGTCTAGTGTCATAGATCCACAGTTGACTCTGTTTGCCTTCATTCAGCCTCATGTTTTGTCTCCAGCACCTATCCAAAAAAGTCATCACGAGTAATATCATGCTCATTCTTGCCTATTATCTTACCTTTCTTTCCTACAATTAAGATGTCCTCAGCTACAATGTTGGCAGCTAGAGGCACAGTATCCAGTTAATATCAAATATCTTGGATTTGGAGCTGACACTGATAAGCATTTGTACTCATCAATACCTGCTAGAAGGCATGGCAAAGGTTGTCAGGCAGCTGAATAGCTCTTCCTCTTCAGCATGCAACAGCTATTGATTCCCTGATTTCCTTCTTAATTCTTTAACCACCTACTCCATCATGACAGGATGTATCCACACAGAAAGTAATCCACATAAAAAAGGACACAGATGGGAGTGGACAGAATGGAGGTGTGCACCTGGCTCAAGCCAAGTAATTACTCCTACCTAGCCAATTAAAATCACATTGCCATTTTTGCTGGTTTAACAGTAAGCATCTATTTTACATTCAGCTCTTTGTTTCAGAGCAGATGTGTTCATTCTTACTTTTAAAACTATGTCACCTTTCCTTCAGCAAAGGCTTAGGTTAATAAACTACATCAAGTGCTGCTTAAAAGCTGGCTTTGCAGGATGATAACTGATGAGGGAATTGCTTTTAATTACTGTACAAGTGAGTAGATAAAAATCACAGTCCTAATAATCAACTCCAGAAACTGACAGCAGCAAAGTCTCACATTTCAAATGTGGATTATTTTTTCTTTCAGCATTCAGCTACAGAAGGCAAATGTTAGTGGTTGGATCATCTTCTGTAAGCAAGCCAAAGTTATGTGTAACATTTTTGGATGCTAATAGGACACAGTTCTGGCAGAACAGAAATAAGGCTAACATTAAAGATTAGAGCAAGCTTGGAAAGGAACTTTCCAGACTTTCAGAAGAACAATAATCTCACCTACATCTGCTGCTAGAACTTTTAAGTCCAAGGACAGAAAAAGCAAACAACTTGCTTGCATAGCTATCAAGAGTAAGAAAGAACATGAGGCTTCCCAGATTGCCTTCAAAACCAGCAGCATTTGGCCCATTACTATCCACACCAGGCTAATGTATTTTTAATAGTTCGCCTCCTAAAGAGATACTGCAGGCCATGAGATGCAAATTAGCCAGCCAGAACTGAGCGAGTTTGTGCTATGAGACATTGCAGGGGAGAATGAAATAAATGAAAGAAGGATTACAAACTGGGTTTGGTGCTCTGGTGAGAGGAGAAAAATGTGCTCACAAAGCCCAGCAAAACTTTCTTTTTCTGGTTTATTAGGTGTTTGCAAAAAAAAATCTCAGTTGCAAAGTACAGCATGTTCTTTTTCTGAAGACTCATCTACAGCATGGAGGCTCTGATAAATCAGCTACTTTCTTTTTCAGCCAACTATGCAGCGTATGGGAAGCTGAGGCTTGTATTATGGCTTTGTAAGAACATTAGATATTGCCTGAAAGCTGCCATGTGAACTCCATTTTGAATGTATTTCAATGCGGGTTTTTACAACAGGAAAAATAAACACTTAGCAGTTCAGGAAACCAGGACCTAAAATACTGTAGACATGGATTTGTTTATTTGTTGCTTTCCTGCTATAGATCAGCTTGTCAAGATACCTTCTTCATGTAAATATTTAAGATCTACAACAAAACAATTCTGATAGAAAAAAATTAAAGGTGAGAGAAAAACAAGGATGCAGAGTTTATTTAAAAAAAAATACATGGATGTGTCTCTCTTTGGATATATCAAGTTTACTCTCTGATGAAAAGGAAAAATATTCTGATTGTAAAGGTGTTGCTTCTAGTGAATAGCCCTTATTCCTTGAAACCACATGTTCTATAGATTCTAAGTTACTATATTTCTTGTCGACCTTTTTTCCTTTTT